>CM060676.1:17303000-17903000 GCA_030686995.1 Artemisia argyi
GGATCCCTGATCCCTTGTGTTGACCCCACACTGGCTTGTTACTAGGTCATTTGACCTATGCACCTGTGAACTCAGTCCATTTAGCTTATTACATAAGCTTATTGTGAGCATATTAGTGGGCTTATTGGCCTGTTGCTTGGTTTATTTTGTGGATACCCAGTCCAACTTGAGGGTTCAACCCCAAGTTTGGACATCTGACCCCCCTTGTGGCCCCCACAGAGGGCTGCAAGTAGGCCTTATTGGCCTGTCAATAAGCCAAAGGCTTATTTGTCTTATCTAGCTTATTCTTTGCATATCCCTGGATAATTTGTGCTTATTACTTGTTGTAGTTGATAATTAGTGGTTTGTTTTATAATTAACTATAATTTAGGGTAATTTAAATAATTAAAAAGTAATTAGAAAATAGTTTTTAATTAATAATAATTATATAATTAGTGTAAAAATTAATTTTCTTTTTCTAAAAATTTTATTTACTCATTAGGTTGGTAAAAATATCATTTTCATATCCGTAGCCTTATTATTTAATCAGATTCACTTTTTCTCGCGTACGTCAGTATCCGTTTGTAATTAAAACGTACGTTTTTAGGTTTTAGCACATTTCTTCTTGATCTACACTCACGTAATCAATCATATAGATTTCCTAAGCTATTTAGTTTCATAATTCTTAAATAATTCTCATCATAACCCTTTCCTGTGAAAAATCACCCGATCACAAGCACGCTTAAGTACCATTCACACCCCGTCGGGACATAACGACCTGGTGATACCCAATATCACCCGGAAGCATTGACTCTAAGCTATTTGACTTTGTTGACCATTTACTTGGTCAATTTAGGTTGACTGTTTAGAGCCAATCAAAGACAAACATGATCAGGGTACCGAGAATCCACAAATCCTAGAGGCTGATGCATATAGACAGTCTCAGATAAATCACCGTTAAGAAATGCATTCTTAACTTCAAGCTGATGAATAGGCTACTTGCGGGACATTGCAAGACTAAGAACAGTACGGATGGTAGCCGGTTTAATAGCCGGACTAAAAGTCTCATCATAATCAATACCAAGTTTTTGACTACTGCCGTTAGCAACCAAACGAGCCTTATACCGGCTCAAAGTCCCGTCAGCATGAAACTTATGCTTAAATAACCACATAGAACGAACCATATTAACACCAGAGGTCCTCGGGACAAGAACCCAACTACCATTCTTAAGTTTGTGGATACCCAGTCCAACTTGAGGGTTCAACCCCAAGTTTGGACCTCTGACCCCCCTTGTGGCCCCCACAGAGAGCTGCAAGTAGGCCTTATTGGCCTGTTTGGCCTGTCAAAAAGCCACGAGCTTATTTGGCTTATCTAGCTTATTCTTTGCATATCCCTGGATTATTTGTGCTTATTACTTGTTGTTGTTGATAATTAGTGGTTTATTTTGGTTTGTGATTCAACTGTGTAACTTATTCAAGCAAGCTCAAGTCCTAATAAGCTTTTAGCTTAATCAGTCAACCAAATAAGCTCACCAATTGCTTATTCTCCATATTCAGTCCAACTTCCTTCACAAAAGTTGTCTAAAATCAGTATATAAATAAGTTTGAAAAAGAAAATTCCAAAAAAGCCAAATTTAATAGAAGTGATAGCTTCTATTTAAGTCAATTTGCTTATTCTCAGCTTTTTGTAAAAGCAATTTTCATTTTTACATTTTTCTTAGGTTTCTTATATCATAAAATAATTTTAGTAATTTTTTCAGATTTTTCTCTTTCATTTACTACTTTTTATGCTTTAATTTAGTTTTTAATAATTACTCCCTCCGTTTCAAATTTATTGTCCACATTTCCTTTTTTGGATGTCTCAAAAAATTGTCCACTTTCCTTTTTAAGTAAAAACTAGAGAATATTTTAAGGGTATATTCTCATTTAGTGGTTGAGATTTATAGGGGGCCCATTTTTATTAAACTTTGTAATTTCTCTCTCATGACAATTAATTTGAGACGGAGGGAGTAATAATTAGTTAAATAATTAATTAAAAAAATCATAAAAATACAAATTTAGTTTTAAAATTAGTTTTTAGTTATTTTAAATTTTCCCAAATTTTATTTTCAATTTTCTAGTGTAATTTTATAATTTACTATAATTTAGGGTAATTTAAATAATTAAAAAGTAATTAGAAAATAGTTTTTAATTAATAATAATTATATAATTAGTGTAAAAATTAATTTTCTTTTTCTAAAAATTTTCTTTACTCATTAGGTTTGTAAAAATATCATTTTCATATCCGTAGCCTTATAATTTAATCAGATTCACTTTTTCTCACGTACGTCAGTATCCGTTTGTAATTAAAACGTACGTTTTTAGGTTTTAGCACATTTCTTCTTGATCTAAACTCACGTAATCAATCATATAGCTTTCCTACGCTATTTAGTTTCATAATTCTTAAATAATTCTCATCATAACCCTTTCCTGTGAAAAATCACCCGATCACAAGCACGCTTAAGTACCATTCACACCTCGTCGGGACATAACGACATGGTGATACCTTATATTACCCGGAAGTATTGACTCTAAGCTATTTGACTTTGTTGACCATTTACTTGGTCAATTTAGGTTGACTGTTTAGAGCCAATCAAATTTTGGTGCCGCTACCGGGGAGGTGTGCGCGTTTCAGCAACGTCTTAGAGATTAGTGTTATTTCACGTTCGTCACTGTAAAAATCCCATCACTTTTGTAAATTTTAATTAAAAAAACACAAAAAAGTCATTAATACTTTTCCTAAAGTGTTAAAACACCAAAAAAAAAAAAAAAAAAAAAAAAAAAAAAAAAAAAAAAAAAAAAAACAGATCGTAACGTTTTCTATATCGTGTTTCATTTAAGGTGATTCTTAAAGAGATATGATTTTGGATAACGGGACAATACCAAAAATAATTCCAAAAGTTTTCTCACATACACACAAAAACCCAAAAACATCCATTTTTTTCTTATGAATAATAATACATAAAAATAAACCGTCGCAAACCAAGACAGAACACCTACCAACTGGGGTGTGAACATAATAAGTTTCCAAACAAAAGATCAAAACTTGCCATTGTATCCTTAGGAGTGGTGTACCTTTCTTAAAGAAGCCACTTACTTGTGATTATTGGTTTAAGTTCACTGTCGTTTTGCCTCGATTTTGTTTTGAGTGAGTTTGTTTTTAGTGCATGCGCACTCGTTCTTCAAGGTCCACGAGCCCATTACGTGAGCTTGTTAAGAAACCTCAAAAAACTCGTAGACATTAAGCACCAACAGTCGGATCTGAGATCCGTACTGTTTCTACCTCTGCTGTCACAATGGCGGAAGACCACCCCATGTGTAAGCTTCTCCAAGCACCCATCGAGGGTTACAGAGATGCTATCATTGTTCCAACCATCGTGGCTGATAATTTTCAGCTCAAAACCGGGTTACTCAATCTTGTAACCTCAAGTCAATTCTACGGTTTTGAGAGGGACGATCCTCATGCTCACATTCGATGGTTCAATAAAATCACGTCAACCATCAAATACAAGAATGTCCCATCTGAAGCAATCAAACTTCTTCTCTTCCCATTATCCCTCGAGGGACAAGCCCGAATTTGGCTTGAAAAACAACCTCCTCAATCTATTGAGACATGGGAAGATCTTGTAAAAAATTTTGTGAACGAATTCTTCCCACCTTCCAAGACCACGAGTCTTAAAAACGAAATCACCAAGTTCACTCAAAAATATGATGAATCATTTGGTGAAGCGTGGGATCGTTTCAAAGAATTACTTCGCAAGTGTCCACATCATGGTTTCTCAGAGTTGATGCAACTCGATACTTTCTACAATGGTGTAAGCCAAGTTGATCAGGATTCTCTCAATGCCTCCGCGGAAGGTAACTTCTTGAGTAGAACCACCAAAGAAGCTTTAGCAATCATAGAAAACAAGTCCAAGGTCCGCTCTACACGAAGCAAGCCGATTGTTTCCCAAATTAATGCGGGTCCTTCTACTTCATCTTCTGTGAGTCAGTCTAGCACGGATGCTAAGATTGACAAGCTTACTGAAGCTATTCAAGCTTTGGTTCTCACTCAACAAAAGAAAGTCTCTTTTCCACACACACCTCCACCTGCTGAGGTTAAGAAAGTGGAAATCTGTGTGACTTGTGGTGGGCCGCATGCCTACTACAATTGCACAGATACTGATGGTACTCCATATGAAGCTCATGTTGTAGCCGGGTCCCAAAATCAAGGAGGCAATCAATACCGCCCTCCTATGGACCCGAACTATCGTTCTCACCACTACCCTGGACCTCCCGGTTTTAATCAAAACCAAATTGTCCAAAACCGTAACCAAAATCAAAATAGAATGAACCAAGGTTTTCAAAACCAAGGTAACTTCAATCAAGGTCACGGTTTTCAAAATCAAAACCAAGGTTTCCAAAATCAAGGTTTCCAAAATCAAGGAAACTTTAATCGAAACCAAGATCAGGGTAATTTCAATCCCGGATACTTTCATGGAAATAACAACCTAAATCAAGGAAATTTCCAACATCAAAATGAAGGAAATTTCAACCAAGGTCCCAACCAAAACAATCGTGCTCAAAATTTTAATAATTCACCTCAAGCTATTGTTCCAACTGGTCCTTCATCTGATGAGTTGTTAAAACTATTCATGAAATCCTAAGAAGAGATGAACAAGTTGTTGGTTAGCCAGATTTCTGAAATCAAGAAGTATTTAAATGATCGACCCTCGGGCTCAGGAACACTTCCGAGCAACACGATCGCTAACCTGAGGGGCGATGCTAAGGCGATCACAACAAGAAGTGGTGCTTCATATGATGAACCCGCGATTCCTACTACCTCTTCTTCCTCTCCTCCAAAGGTAGTGGAATGTGAACCTGAGGTGACAACGGACAAGGTGCAATCTCCTAGCTCACGAAGTGCCACAGATGTCCAGCCTCAAGTTATTCCAGAAACCAGATGTAAACTTGGAGTTATCTTTGAACGACCAGAAACTCCAGTGGACAACCCTAAATCCAAATCTTCTATTCCTTACCCATCACGCTTGAATGAACAAAAGCTCCACGAAAAGGCTAGTCACCAAATGGATAAGTTTTTCCAAATCTTCCAAGATTTGCACTTTGACATCTGCTTCGCGGATGTTGTTCTCTTGATGCCCAAGTTTGCATTAACAATAAAAAATCTGTTAAGTAATAAGGAAAAACTCTTCGACATGGCTAGAACTCCATTGAATGAGAACTGCTCAGCAGTTCTTTTGAAAAAGCTTCCCGAGAAGCTTAAAGACCCCAGAAAATTTCTCATTCCTTGTATTTTTCCGGGTATGGTTGAATGCTTCGCCTTGGCCGATCTAGGTGCTAGCATTAACCTGATACCATATTATGTGTGGAAGAAACTCTCTCTTCCCAAACTTACTCCCACGTGCATGACTCTAGAGCTTGTCGATAGATCAATTTCTCGTCTGCTTGGCATTGCCGAGGACGTATTCGTTAAAGTGGGAAAGTTCCATTTTCCGGAAGATTTTGTGATTGTTGACTTTGATGCCGATTCAAGGGTCCCTCTAATTCTTGGAAGGGGATTCCTTAGAACTGGGCGTACTCTTATCGATGTATTTGAGCAAGATATCACATTGCGTGTTGGAACTGAAGCCATCACCTTCAACCTGGATCAAACTTCGAGGTACTCCTCCAATTATGACTCTGAATCGGTTAACCGAATAGATGTCATCGATGTTGTTGCTGAGGAGTACGCTCAAGAGGTTTTAGGTTTCACCGATAATTCTCCGAGTGGAAATTCCACTCCATCTTCTCCTTCCCTCACTCCGTTTGAGGGAAGTGACTTCGTCTTAGAAGAAATTGAGGCCTTTCTCAAGAGTGATTCGATTCCTGATGGAATCGATAACCAAGAGATTGACCCCGAGAGGGATATTCTACTACTTGAGAAAATATTAAACGAAGATCCCTCTCCTCTTCCTGTTCTACCACAATCACTTAATAATTAGGAAGTAAAAAATGTTGAAAAAACTGATGACTTTCCTGAGGTCGAACTTAAGGACTTACCGCCTCGTCTTGAATATGCATTTCTGGAAGGTGATGATAAATTACCCATCATAATTGCTAAAGATTTAAGTGTTGACGAAAAGGCTGCTCTGATAAAGGTTTTGAAGTCACACAAGCAAGCAATTGCTTGGAGACTCTCTGATATCAAGGGCATTGACCCCGAATTTTGTACTCACAAAATTTTAATGGAGGATGACTTCAAACCAGCAGTCCAACAACAAAGAAGGGTGAATCCAAAAATTCATGAGGTCATCAAACAAGAAGTTTTAAAACTTCTTGATGCCGTTTTGATTTACCCTATCTCAAAAAGTCCTCGGATTAGTCCCATACATTGTGTTCCAAAAAAGGGTGGCATTACTGTTGTCACAAACAAAGAAAACGAGTTGATTCCAACTCGATTGGTTACGGGTTAGCGTGTCTGCATTGACTATCGCAAGTTAAATGACGCCACCCGCAAAGACCATTTTCCTCTACCCTTTATGGATCAGATGCTTGAGAGATTAGCAGGGAATGAGTACTATTGCTTCCTTGATGGTTTCTCAGGTTACTTTCAGTTTCCCATTGATCCGCAGGATCAAGAAAAGACCACTTTCACGTGCCCCTATGGAACTTTTTCCTATAAACGTATGCCATTTGGTTTATGTAATGCACCAGGCACGTTCCAGAGGTGCATGATGTCCATATTTTCTGACATGATTGGGAAAACCATGGAGGTCTTTATGGATGATTTTTTGGTCATTGGGGATTCATTTCAATCATGTCTCTCCCATTTAGACAACATGCTCAAACGTTGTGAAGATACAAGGTTATGTCTAAACTGGGAGAAGTGTCACTTTATGGTCAAAGAGGGCATTGTCCTCGGCCATAAAATTTCAAAAAACAGGATTGAGGTTGACAAAGCCAAAGTGGATGTCATCGCAAAATTACCTCATCCCACTACCGTCAAAGGTGTTAGGAGCTTTTTGGGTCATGCCGGTTTCTATCGTAGGTTTATTCAAGATTTTTCTAAAATCGCCCGACCTATGACCCATCTCCTCGAGAAGGATGCTCCTTTTATCTTCTCCCCCGAGTGCATTGAAGCTTTTGAAACATTGAAGAAAAAGCTTACTGAGGCACCGATTCTTGTTGCCCCCGATTGGGACTTGCCCTTTGAACTCATGTGTGATGCTAGTGATTATGCAATAGGGGCAGTCTTGGGGCAATGCAAATCAAAACATTTTTAGCCGATACACTATGCGAGCAAAACGATGACCGAGGCTCAAAGTCATTACACCACCACTGAAAAAGAATTATTAGCAGTGGTATATGCCTTTGAAAAATTTCGGCCATATTTGATATTGACCAAGTGCATAGTGTATACGGATCACTCGGCTTTGAAGTACTTCTTTGCAAAACAAGATGCAAATCCGAGACTACTCCGTTGGGTTCTCCTCTTGCAAGAATTTGATATCTTAATTCGTGATAAAAAAAGGAGCGGAGAACCTAGCTGTTGATCATCTCTCCCGTCTTGAAAACCCTTACCAAGATGCTTTCGAGAAAAAGGAAATAAACGAAACATTTCCTCTCGAAACCCTCAGTGCGGTTTCTTTTCGTGGAGATTCGACTACCCCATGGTTTGCCGACTTTGAAAATTACCATGCGGGTAACTTTGTTGTGAAAGGGATGTTGTCCCAACAAAAAAATAAGTTCTTTAAAGATGTAAAACACTATTTCTGGGACGACCCTTTCTTGTTCAAAATCTGTGCGGATCAAGTCATCTGGTGGTGTGTTTATGGTCAGGAAACCACTAAAATTCTAAAGGCTTGCCATGCTGGTCCCACGGGGGGCCACCACAATCCAAACTACACCGCCAAAAAGGTGTTTGATTCCGGTTTTTACTGGCCCACGATTTACAAGGATGCCCAAGACTTAGTCAAATCTTTTGACGCTTGTAAACGTCACGGGAATATCTCACGAAAGAATGAAATGCCACAAAATGCAATTCAAGTTTGTGAGATCTTTTACGTATGGGGCATTGACTTTATGGGGCCATTTCCGTCATCT
The DNA here is from genome assembly GCA_030686995.1 of Artemisia argyi. NCBI lineage: Eukaryota > Viridiplantae > Streptophyta > Magnoliopsida > Asterales > Asteraceae > Artemisia > Artemisia argyi. Next base: position 17,311,101 of record CM060676.1, read on the forward strand.
CATGGTAACAAGTACATACTCGTAGCTGTTGACTATTTGTCAAGATGGGTTGAAGCGAAGGTTTTACCTACTAATGATGCCCGAGTTGTTGTAAAATTCCTGAAAGCTCTTTTTGCTCGATTTGGAACTCCATGTGTTATAATTAGTGATCGTGGTACGCATTTTTGCAATGACAAATTTGATAAGGTCATGCAAAAGTATGGTGTAACTCACCGTCTTTCTACTGCGTACCACCCACAAACAAGTGGACAAGTAGAAGTTTCCAATCGGGGCATTAAAAGAATCTTTGAAAGAACCGTTGGTGAAAATCGTGCATCATGGTCGGATAAATTAGATGATGCACTCTGGGCTTTCCGTACAGCTTACAAAACACCCATCTGGTGTACGCCTTACATGCTTGTGTATGGAAAACCATGCCATCTTCCGATCGAGTGTTAGGAATACAAATATTCCTATAAAAGACTTGGTTACCCCGATGTTCTATTAGCATTAAGATAGCGCGTAGACTTAGTTATTATTATTAGTAGTAATTTAGTTTAATATAACTTTAAATAGTATTCGTGGAGTGGGTCGGGTCTTTACCCACTGTCAGCTCACTCCACAGCCCGTTTCATGGGGCATTATTATGTAAGTGTATTTATACCCTCTTCCCACCAAGGGAGAGGGTTGGTTGTTTCTCATAATACACACACCTCATTAGGTGTTTCTCTCACTAGAAACCTATCACTCTCTCAACTCTCTCTCTCTCTCTCTCTCTAACTCTAACAATGGTTACCTTCATCTTCCATAACCCAAGACAACCTGAATCACACAAGAATCAACATATGTTCGATCCTACAATTGGCATAAGAGCCTAGGTTGTGTTATTTCGTTGATTTATTGTGGTTCGAATCTTGTTCTAAGGCTGTTTCATCATATTTTTTTTAAGCTGGTTAAAGTTTTATCATTTAAAAAAAATAGTTAACAGTTTTTATTGCAAGGGTTTGTGTATTCTGTGGTTTTTTATTTTGTGGTCTTTTTGTGGTCAAAGTTTTCATACACAAGATTTTATCTTAACTACTAATTGTGGCTCTTTGTGTCCAAGTAAACTGGTTTGTATAAATTATCTTCTAGTTTTAGTGACTTTTGTCAAAACATGTATCTTGGTGGTCTGAAAGTCGTCAAATTACAAGGACAAAATTGGTCTGAATCTGGGTTTGTACACATGTCTTCTTGGTAGCGGTTTGCTACTCATATCTTACTATTCTGCTGCAAAGGAGAGTCTTTTTGATGTTTTGCTAAATGAAAAAGCTGTTAAAGGTAGCGGTTTACTCCATGAATATTATAGTGGTTTGCTTTTGATAAATTAATTTAGTTGCTAAATCCAAACGATATGCTGCCAAAATTTTGTCAAGTAGCGATTAGTCAAGAAAAGTAGAAGATGACAATGACCAGTTGACCATAACCAAAGGCCAACAAGTACAAGTGACTTTAGTTCCTACCACATCATCAGTCCACTAAATGTTAACCAAAACAAAAAAAGAAGATCAAGGGAATAACCAAAAGCCAGCATCAAACTCATACCTCAATTAAGACAACATCATTAGTCCAAGAAGTTTTACAGCAAACAAAATGAAAATAAGTAACCAAAAACAAATTCATCCCACCCTACTGCTCCACTCGACTACATAACAACAAACATCACCAACTCAATCTATTCCTATAACCCATCACTACCTCTTCACCCATCACCACCTCTTCACGTCAACTTCAACAAACATAATAAAAGCAGATTCAGATTTAATAAAAAAAAAATAAATGATCTCTGCTTCATTGTTTCGTGACGCTCAATATCATATCGAGCCCTTTTGAAAGTCTATCATACGAAAGAAAACATCTCATCATCGATCATTTATTTGAAGACTCCGCTTCAATTCAATATCCGAAACTCACAAGAATTTAAAAATAACAATTGTGTTATTCTCCTTCTTTGTCTCGTTCACGTTAATTAAAAACAAAATGCAAGAACACAAACAGAACCTACCTGATACCCCTCAAGGATCGTGAAGCCTTTAACATGATTTCGTGATTAAGAAAGGAGCAGAAAATGGAAACACCTGGTACGGTTTTTTTGTGACGTTTTGGATTTGTGATCGATTCGGTTATGATGATATGCAAAGATGAGATTGTTGTGCCGATTATGATGATGATGGAGATGTGTTGAGATCAAATATCTCAGATCTGTGATGGGAGATGATAAGCATTTAAGTGATAGAGTATCGATGGGGGCGGAGATATTATGATATGTATGAAGTTAGGGTTAATTAAGTTTAAGGCTACTTATACTCCATAAGATTAAGGCAACATAATTTTTAGGCTATTGAATGGACATCCTGAAGTGGTTTGGGCTGTAAGTCAAATTTTGGGCTAACCGGTTGTATTTGATTTGTGTTGTCTTAAGTTTAGCAGTGTTAATTATAAACTATACCAAACGTTGAGCTGGTAATTGAACCCCTATCCGTAAAAATTGTTGTTATAACCACGTGAACTGAATTTCATAATATTAATGAGTGGGTTAAATTTGGTGATTGGGTTGTTACTTGGCTTAACCGTAAATTTGGTATAGTAAAGATTGTTGTGGCTAAAAGATTAATTGACAAAATATCGGACTGTGAAGATTGAGATTGGACTGGACCTGAATAAGTTTGATCAGAACTGTTTTATCAAATACATTGGGCTGAAATGTATTTACTCTCTTATGCATTTTAATGCATTGTGTAATTTGGTAAAAACTGTCGGCGAAAAAGAGTGGTATCTTGGTCATTATAAATTTTCACGGAGTTATGCCTTTTTGAAAAGAACGGAAAACTCAACATACAAAACCCTAGTTTACCGAAAAATTCTTCGGGGGCGCGCTGCCCCTCTGAAACCCCCAGCGAACTCACCGCGGAGTTCAATCCGCGAAACAGGGGGTATATATATAATTAGGGTATATCACAAACTCAGCCATCAAATCAAATCACATTGGCTAGTATTTGGGTGTTTAACTGCATGAGATGATCACAAAGTTTTTTTTTGGTATCCCTTATTTGAGGTTGAAGTGGGTTTCACGAAGGTGCATACTTATTTTATCTTGAAGTCGGGGATGGTTAGATGCATGATTTCAATGATAACTTGCTTGGACGTATACAACTTATGATTGGAACTTGGACTATCTAGTTACACCCAATGTAAGGAGTTACATTGTAGTACTCACGGGTTATAGCTATCACTTCAAAGAGTCACATTATAGTGCTCAGTGTCACTCGCATATGCTGATGTGGATAGTCTCAAGAGGTGTTGTACTTATTTTGGCTCTTTGTTGACCGTATATGGTACTTAGAGATTTTCTTCTGCATCGTTCTTCAATCAACAACAGTGCAAGCTTAAGTAACAAATTTGGGGAATTCTACTTCACTTTCAAGTTGGGTATATCGGGCGTACTTCACTAAGTGGTCACAGCAATAGCTAACAAAATAAGAGGTGGGTTGGTTAGCTAATGGGTTTAAGGTTTGAGATGTGATCAACAATTCTCATGGAATATTCGGCACTACAGCACGTCAAAGATACTTCACAGTCTAAGCAAAATCTTTCTAGATCCTTCAATGTCATTCACGATTTTCTTCAAGATGTTTGCTTAAGACAAGAACTTCTCGTGTATATGGTCGTACACGTCAATGATGCTTCCGAAAGTTCAAAACCATCATGGGGGAGAAACGTGTACTTTGATGATATAAGGTCAACCTCCAGGGGGAAGTAGTTTATACTACTCTACTTAGTATGGTTCGTGAAGTATTCTACATATGTGAGGAGAATTGTTGATCTCTTGCATGTTCCCACATACTGATATTCACCAAAACCAGATTTGTCATAACACATTCAATTTATCATTGTCTCACGGTTTCTTCTTGGTTTTGTAAAATCCCGCGAAAGAATCTATTTCTTGGTTTAAATCATAGATTTGTAAAATCCCGTGATGATGAAACTATCTTGGAGAAAGAAAAGTGCATTTCCTGGTCTTAATTGACTCTGGTGCTATGGCATCAACTTTGAAAAAGGGATAATATATGTACTTCATGTATTGGATGAGTTTTGACATACTTCATGGCATTTTGGTTATAACGAATTTTTTCGGGGTTATGTGTTTTTATGGGGTTATGTGTGTTTGACAAGATCGGGATAAAACCATTACCAAAGTTCATTCAAAACATCAAAGAGGCTAGATTTGGGCAGTTAAACCGCAAGATGTGACTACGGCGTCAATTCATTATTATTTATTTGAGGTTGAAGTGAAATTTCACGGGTGTGTGTACTTAGTATCTGAAGATATCGGGGTGGTTAGATGAAGATTCTTCGAGATCCTTGTTCGAGCTTTTAACCTTTACAATGACGAAGACTTGGATATCTAGTTATTTTTGGGATTCTTCCTTTCTATTACCACAAAATAACTATCATTTTAAGGAGTTACGTTGTAGTGCTCAGTGTCACACGAAGTTGTGGATATTCAAGAGGTGATGTACTTCTTATAATTGATGGTTAGTTGGTTGAAGAGTATAGAGTACTTAGGGATTCGATGTTGCACGAACTCTCTAAACTGCTCTTAGTCACAAATTAGTGCAAGCTTAAGTTACAAGTTCGGGTTATTCTACTTCAGTCTCAAGTTCATCATATTGGGTTTTTCTCCATCAGTAGTCACGACATATAGCCGACAGAATGATAATGGGATTGGTAACGAGTTAGCAGAGAGAAGAAGAAAAGAGAGAGATGACGTTTGAACACTTCAGTTCAAGCCTCGTTCTTCAACATTATGGCGTCTGCAGATAACACTTCAGGCCCCATTCCTCAAAGAAAAGAAAGGTGTACGTTTCAGTGCGCCTTATCTTAGAAAGAAGAGAAATCTTCTTATTTATGACCATTCTAAACAACAAGCTTCATGCTTTTCCCATGTTTGTACAATCATCAAGTGGATCGACATACATTGGATTAAATTTTTGTGCTTTACTTATTCAATCAAAAATTGCAAACAGGCATATGCAATTTTTGAGGGGGAGAAGGGAAAGGATGAAGATACTACATGTTGATGATGTTTGTAGAATGGTCATTCGGCTCTTGTACGCAGATATTTTCTCCCTCTAAGGTTTAACACAATTCAACAAGTGGTTTAGGCATATTACAAGCTTCATGGAACTCTTCATTTGCTAAACCATTGATGAGGAAACAAAAGAGGGGCTGCTTCAAGAGTGTTTTAATCATCATCTTCTTAGCAGTAGTTTTTGGTGCTACACACATATTTATGTTGCATCTGATAAATTTCAACCATTACAGAATCTCAACTATGGCAAAATTGTCATTGCATGCCATTTTTGAGGGGGAGAACAAGCGTATGTCCTTTTCCTTTCGACTATGGCAAAAATGTCATTAGCATGCCACTTTTGAGGGGGAGAATAGGTGTGTGTTCTTTCTATTCTTTCGTAAGAGGAGTAATGTGTAAGCTGGGGTTATAAATCATGAAGGGATCGAGCTTAGTTATTCATGTCAGGGAAACTAATGTCTACCTCTCAGATATATTCCGTGGTTTGTTACTCTGTTCAAGTTCTTTAGTCATTGCGGGGATTCGAACTTGGTGTTATCATTTAGTACTCCAGTTGATTGATTGATTCAGAAAAAGAAGAAGATGGTTAATATCAAGACCTTCAAACGTGATCATGACGTTAAAGTGTTGAATCTATAAAAGGGGATGGTCAGTTTGAGGGGGAGCCGATTCAAAAACTTCACAAGTTCTTGAAAAGGCTCTTTACATATGATGACCTAATTGAGGGGGAGCAAACTCAATTAGTCATCATCTCACGACTCCTAAATACTTCAGTTCAGGACTCGTGGGGGTTATCGACATCTTCTCATAGGCTGATATTATTAGTGATGAAGGGCTTCCAATTAATGCTTCATGTACACATCATTATGATGATTCTAATTAATCGCAACCATCATGGGAGAGGAATGTGTACACCAAGGATGCACAACGAGTTCACATGATCGGGTTTAATGTCTTATGAAACAAATTAAATATGATCAGTGATTTAACTTGTTACTTTGGTATTATCACTTCATGTGCACGTCACGGGCTGATTAATCGCAACCATCAGGGAGATAGAAATGTGTACATCAGGGACGCACAACAGGTTCACATGATCGAGCTTAATCAGTTATTCCGGAGTTGATATCCGCAGAGATGATCAGTGCTTCAACCTATTACTTTGGTGGTATCGTTTCTTCTTGTATTTGGTACATGTGTGCATTATGGGCTAATTTGGTATATGTAATGTAACTGGAAAGCATTTGGTGAGATGGAGATGTTGATATCCTATTCCCCAAATCGACAACATTGAAGAAGGTCGAGTCTATAGTCTGTTCTACATTCTCTGCTACATGTTAGAAGACTAAAGACGATATGCAACTAATTATCGAAAGAATTCTTCATATTCAAGGCATTCATCAAGAAAGGTTGTCAGTTTAGGGGAGAGCACTAATTAGGGGAGAGTGAAAAGTATGTGTTAAAATCCCTAATTAGATGTGCTCACATTGCTCTTCAGCATGTTAATTCTCACAGGATATATTTGAGCTTATTGTGTTCTTCTCACAAGATTTCAAGTATATGGGCGTAAGATGTGTTGCTGATTCTGAGGTATCAAAACCAGCAAGGGGGAAGGAGACATACATCGGAACGTACAACAAGTACACGTGATGAGCTTTATACTTCGTCTTTATTGAAGTCATTCCGGGAAGACAAATGTCATGACCGCAGAGGAAATCAATGTTTTAACTCGTTCTTTTGGTGTATTATTCCAACTACGTAGGGGAAGAGATGTAAGAAACAGTTTCTAATGACAAAAGACGTACATAATTGATTGTGTGTGTACTTCGGGTTTCTGAGCTTCATATAATGAGACTGATTGCATCATTTCAAATACTTGGGGGAAAGTGGTCTCTGGATACTTTTTGGTACGCATTACTTCAGCCTTCAGCAGGAAGAAAGATGCGAAGAACTATTCAAGCGTGAGATGATACATTGCTGATCTATCAAAGCTACACAATGAGAAGGCTCAATTTCAGAAGATTATTCAGGAGCATCGAAAGCTTTGATGATGGAAGTTTAAGAGATGTTGACTACTAACTTCTACTTCTACAACGTGCTGAACAATATCCTTATTTCGGTACTCTTTTCAACATTCTCTTAAACTGCATAATATCCTTTGTACATATTTTTTTAAAAAAAAACCAAAAAGAAAATAGAAAATTATAAAATCATCAAAATCTATAAAAATCGAAAAAACATAAAAATTTCAAAAATATTCTTCTCGCGACATGTCTCTCGTGTAATCAATATTATGTACGTTTCTAGAAATGTCATTCAATAATGACACGGAAACATACATATGCTTGAGCGAGAGTTTTCTATTTTTTCCAAATAATGTGTTTCTAAAACATGTCACTTCTCAAAATCTTCTTTAAATATGGCTTGCAGTCATTTCAGGCTGTAATCCGGACTTCAAAATTATGGCTTGCTATTACTTCAGATAGCAACCCGTTTTTCAAAATGGGAAAAACACTTCGCCAAAAAGACGGTTGTTCCTTTTACCGGGTGAAGTTCACCTGGGCATGGATTACTTTATATCCATGTTTCCTCGATCTGATGTACGCTTCAGTGCATCATTTCTTGTATAAGAAGAGAAATCTTCTTTTTATCACAAATACTTTTCCTTTTATGATTCTTCCGGAAAGTATTTGTACAAAACTTGGTGGTACCATGAAACTTTTTGAAAATCAATCAAACTTGAAACTTGTCATAAAATTCATCACTCAATCAATGACATCAATTTATTTTAGGTTTAACTTTCGTCATTGATTGAGGGGGAGAGTGATTTTCTCAAAATTTTATGTATCATCAAAAACTCTCCAGTTTGTACATAATAAGCAATAAAACAACTTGTGATGGCTATGTGTCAGCATGAAAATTTTTCAAAGAGTTTTTCATTCAAACTTCAAATATTTTGTATAACTCATCACTTCTGACATATAACAACCTCTCTCACAGATTGAGGGGGAGCAAGAAAAAGGTTCCTCTTTTATCAGAAAATATTAAAACATACCGCATTTCTCTCCCAAACGTTTTCTAAATTATTTAAATCAATTGAGATCAAAAATCTCGAATGGTTTGAAACTTTTGATCAGGGGAGAGAATGTGATTTAAATATGAAATCTGATAATCAAATGTGATATTTTGAACTCAATAATAGGCTCCCAAATATGTGCCAAACTCTTTCGAATACCGATTCACATATTAAGGGGGAACAAAAGGCGTTTGTGGAAGTAATACCAAAGACCAACCATTTATCTTTATGCATGGAGTTATAAGGATGGTTAAGGTTAGGTATGAGTTCCCATGATCCACCAGAACCGGAAGGATCTTCCCAGGGACAATCCATAGATAGAATAGAAGTCCTTAGGAATGATTGAAAAAACGGAGAAAAGTGAGAAAGGGAAGAGTGCGGACTGAGATAGAGCTAGAACTGGAACAAACCCAACAAGGTTCTAGTGATGAAGTCTCGGTAAGCACTGAAGGGGTTGAAGAATGAAAAAGAAATGAAATGTGAAAAGGGTGAAAAGAAATAGCCCTCCAAATATTCAACCTTAGGGCAGAAACCGGGTTCAACTTCATATGCTACTAGTGGTTACTAAGGTAACACTGGTATTGAAGACAAGACGTCATGGACCCAGTGACGCACTGCACTAAACTTCCCAACCACTCAAGTTCTCTTAAAAGAGCTTGTTTCATTCTCATGGGGAACCCTGTGCAATATATCGACCGCTCATTACGAGCTATGTTGATAACTAAAAACAGGAGATGCCTCCCCAGTCTCCAAGAGCGGATCAAAATGCACTATTGAGTCTAGAGCCAAAGAGATCATCCATAAATCTCGTTAGGACACACTTCCAAATATGCTTATTGTTTCACACAATGTGTAAAATAAGATAAAATATTTAGAGTCCTACGCTTTATCCTTGTGGTATTGCCAGAACATCCGAGTGATATGAAAATATTCACAATGAAGATGGAAATCCTTCTAGAGCGAACATCTTTCAAGCTCTTGGTAGGTGACATGTGAGATCCATCTTGGATCAATGATCAAGTGACAACTGGAAAGAAACAATGGTGCGATTCAACATTGAATCAAACTTGTTCCAGGATATGGATTGACAGATACTTTTGCAAAAACCTTTCAATGTGCTCATCTACTAATTTTCGAGCACATTGATTGTGAATAACCTTTCAAACAAAAGTATTTTTGATGGAAATATGATTCAAAGCTTAAAACTCTAGTCGTGTCTCAAAAATGTTTATCATATGACACGTGAGTGACTTCTATAAATCAATTTCTCATCAATCCGTGAATATTTATTCACCGATTCACTCTATCGTGTTGTCTGCTTTGAGACGTTCCGGTATGAGAACATGCTAAGTATGAAGTTTCCGAAGTGGATTCTTTGGAAAATTCATTACTACAAGCTGGAAATTCCTGTCAAGGAGAGTCTTCTTTAAAAGAGACTCTACCTGATCACAGGTCGGTTTTCACAAAACCGGAGGGTAGTCTGTCCTCGTAGAACGAATGACAAAGCCATATTCGTTCTCTATCTTTATTGCTAACTGTTTTATTTCAGGGACACATATAAAGATGGCATTGATGGCTCCTATCTCCAGCTGAATCGGGTCAATCCATACCTCATGCTCACACATCCTCCTCACTATCAATGATGATGAGAGACTTACTACAATGAATGTTGAGAGACTACCAACAATGTTTCCGCAACTCTGATGAAAAGTCTCCTGATCTGCAACTCTGATGTAAAGTCTCTTGATCTAGAAGGGTGTGAGCATGATGGTCCTAAAGTCACTACATCACATGAAGGCGATACTATTGTGGATGAGCTTGGAGATTTACTGTGGCTGATGATCTCAAAGAAGCTCAATGATCACACATTCCAGAGGAACTCCAAATCACAAGTTCATTGCTTGAAGTACAAAGTGTGCAGAATAGTGAAGAATCAGAACCTACGAGCTACAATGACTAAAGAATGCTTGAAGATCAAAGTGCTTAATTTCCAAGGTGACCTCGCTTAGGGGGAGATTGTTAGGAATACAAATATTCCTATAAAAGACTCGGTCACCCCGATGTTCTATTAGCATTAAGATAGCTCGTAGACTTAGTTATTATTATTATTAGTAGTAGTTTAGTTTAATATAACTGTAAATAGTATTCGTGGAGTGGGTCGGGTCTTTACCCACTGTCAGCTCACTCCACAGCCCGTTTCATGGGGCATTATTATGTAAGTGTATATATACCCTCTTCCCACCAAGGGAGAGGGTTGGTTGTTTCTCATAATACACACACCTCATTAGGTGTTTCTCTCACTAGAAACCTCCCACTCTCTCAACTCTCTCTCTCTCTAACTCTAACAATGGTTACCTTCATCTTCCATAACCCAAGACCACCTGAATCACACAAGAATAAACATATGTTCGATCCTACATCGAGCTTGAGCATAGAGTCTATTGGGCTCTCAAGCATGCAAATTTTGACCTTCAAACTGCGGGTGATCACCGTAAAGTTTAAATGAATGAATTGAATGAACTTCGTGATCAAGCTTACGAGAACTCTTTGATCTACTAGGAAAAGACAAAGAAGATTCATGACTCAAAAATCAAGAACCTCGTTTTCAACGTTGGTGACCGAGTCCTTCTTTTCAACTCTAGACTCAAGATCTTCTCGGGAAAACTCAAAACCCGTTGGACTGGCCCATTCACTATTGCTAAGGTTTATCTTTATGGCACCGTCGAACTATCTCAAAATGACGGCCTAAATTTCAAAGTGAATGGGCATCGTTTGAAACATTACTTTGGAGAGGACATACCATCCATGGTTGTCCCAGATCTTCAAACTTTCCCCAAGGACAAATGAATTCGGGGATCGAGTCAAGCTAGCGTCTCGATGAACAAAAACAGTAGCACAACATGGGTTTTCACCCATGTCTTTTTACTTTCTAACACCCAAGTGTGGGGGAGTGGCCACCCCCTCCTGTTTCCAATGTATATATGTATATTTCAAAAAAAATGTGTGTTTGTATGTATATATAAATAAAGTGAAAAATGATGTTCCCACAGTTAGCTTATAATATTGCCTTTTTCCGTTCAAAGAGTCGGCATAATAGCCGGGACTTTGAATATTGAAGACAATATTCAATTCTAAGTGTGTGGGGGGGGGGGGGGAATTCTAACGAATTTTATCACATTATACCTTCTAGTACCCCCATTTTTGGCCAAAATTTTAATTTTTTTTCCATTTATTTCAAAAAATTTTGTGGTTATCAGTCCACCATGTCTAATCGACAAAAGGACTGGCTAATCCAGGAGCAAACGGATCTTGGTAAAGATAACTCAAATCCGTTGCTGGCCGACAATTTGCCGAAAATTGTATGGTATTCAACTCACCATATCCTAAAAAGTAAAAGAGTTGGCTAGCCCGCAAGGTTATGGCTTGTCGTAAAGGCAGTGGAAAGCCATAATTGGTAATCAACTCACCAAGATGATGATTGTATTCCATCAAGAGGTGGCTAGTCCAGAAGCAAATGGCTTTTGGTAAAGACAAATCAAATCCGTTAACAGTTTATGGTTTGCTCAAAACCATATGGTTATCAGTGTACCATAGTTCTTACTTGAACTGAAACATTTGGCTACTCCATAAGTAATGGCTAAAGAGATTCAAATCCATTAAGTTTTCACAAAAGATTGCTAGGGACTAGCAATAGTTTAGTGTGTGGGATTGATGAGTGCTCAAACACTCATTATTTTTGGTTAAATCTGAGCTGCAAAACATTTAAAAACACTCAATAATGCATCAAAATACTGAAAATATCCCAGGGATTGTGTTTTATATGTTTCAGATGCAAAATGAGTAAAAATAGATGAAAAATGATCAAACTTTTCATAATTGGCAGTTTCAGTCCCCCAAGTTTCAAAATTTGTCAAAATTAGTCCCTAGGCATTTATTTTGAAAGATAAGTCAACCCAAGTCTCTTGAAAGTCAAAAATTATAAAAAATGATCTTTGGGTATAAAGTTTCAAAAGTCTACATGTTTGGTCCCTCAAGTTTCAATATTGGCAAAATTGGTCCCTAGGAATTTTGAAAAATGGAAAATTGCAATATTTGTTCTTGGATTATGGAAGCTTGGAATAAATGGTCCTTTGGAATGCTTTGGCAAACATACAACATCAGCCCTCTATTTTCAGAAAATTGCAAAATTGGTCCTTATTATAATTTCAAACCAAAAGGACCCTTTTTATCATTACCCAAAACCAAACCAATCCAATCCACCACCCTAAGCCCAAAACCAGCCTAATCCCAAACTAATAGAAGCAAGGGTCAAACGGTCAAAGGTCAACCCCCGGTCAAACACCATCTCCTTCCCCACCTTTCCCCCGTTTTCCAGCAAACCTGTCTCCCCCCTCCTCCCACCTTTTCACCAACATAGCCACCCTTCATTAATATTCTCACCAACCCAAACCAACCCCCCTCCTCATTAAATGAACATACCAGCTCCACTAAACTTGCCCCATTTGTATTTGGCGCCAAAAAGACAATCAAGGGCTAGGATGAATTAATTATCAAATTGATGGTGAGGATTTGGTCAGAGGTCAACAAAGAGGCCATTGGAACTCACAAATTGCAAAAGGGATGCACATGGAAGCTGGGAATGCTTATCTTTCCTTCGTAGTATATATATTAGAGATTGTAAGCCTCATAAGGCATGTGGTATTATAATTTAGGTATTGTAGTGTCTAATTTATCCATTGTAATCAGTTTTAAATTAATGAAAGTCTCAGTTTAAGTTTCTCTTTTGTTTTCAAAATTCAAGTTTAATTTAAGAATTTCAAGTATTGGTTTGAGTTCACTAATGATTCTAAGCTGATTGTACACTCATATAAGCTCAAACAAAAGACTTTTAGAAGCTTTATAAGCTTCTACTTCAATCAGAATCTAATTTTCATAAAATAGTCAAAAATATAAGAAAAAAGAACATGTTACAGGTAGAAGAAAGGCTGATGGAAGCCATTAGGTGTTGGTACTTGGTCCTTGTTCATTGACTGCTAAGCTTGGAAGGCTTTTGTAAGGCAATTCCTTCAAATCTGTTTCTGTGTTCAATTGTGTTTATTTGTACTTACTTTGCTTCTTATTTGCTTATTAGATAAATCTCAACAACTAGATTAAGCTTTAGTTTCTGTTACTCAAAATTTGATTAAGGGTTGTGATCTCTCCCAAACCAACCTTAATTATCAACCAAGGATGTTGGTCAACAAGTCAAAGAGCTCGGGAGAAAGGTCAAGATATATATCCGTGGAGTACAGTGTATCCTCGGGTCATTATGTCCCAACGAGGCGTGCGATTTGGATTTAAACGAATTTGTGATCGAGTGGTTTTGAACAAGAAAAAAGTGTGAGTGATTTATACTAAGGTTTTATAAAATAAAATGACTTAAATAAACTAATTTAACTAAAACGTAAACCTAAATTATTTAAAAACGTTTAAAACCTAAAAACGCGTACGTTTAAATTAAATTTTACGTTAACGTACAAAACAAAACGTGAATTCTGTCCAATATAAATCCCACGGATGTGAAATTTATATTTTTGGAATTCAAATGAAAAAATAAAATTATCAGAAAAAGAAAATATTTTTTTTAGACTTTTTATTTAATTATTATTAATTAAAAACTAATTAAACTTAAATAAACTATTTAAACTACTTTAATTATAATAAATATTAAACTAATTTATAAAATTATAAAACTTTTTATAAACCTACTTAACCATCACATGAATCTACAAAAAATATAAAAACTTTATAAAAATTATTATTAAACTATTTTACTAATTATTAACTTATTTATTAATTAAAAACTATTTAAACTAATTAAATTATAAAAACTAGAAGATGAACAGTAAAAATTCTAGAAAAATTCCTAAAATTATTTTATAACATATAAAAGCTAGGAAAATTATAAAAACTAGGGTGTGCTTAATAAAAACTAATTATGCTATTTAATACTTAAATATTAATTAATTATTATTTAAACTATATTTAATTCTAATAATTACTAAATAACAAGATAAAATTCTGGAAAAATTACTAAAAATACTTTAATATAAAAGGAAATTAATAAAAATATAAAATTGCAAAGTGCTTAATAAAAAGCCAAAAAGGAAAATTAAAAAGTTAAATTACATTAAATAGAAACTATCACTTATTTTTAAATTGGATTTTTCTGGTTTTTCTTTTAGAGATCTATTTAACTACTAAAAACAAGAAAATTTTGTGAAGACAACTTTTTTATAGCATAAAAATAAGCAAAATGGACACCAAAAACTAAATCAGTTGACTTTTGTTGACTAAACTAGGAAACAAGCTTAAATGGGCTTATGTGGGGTCCACAGTGATGGATTTTGGTTCTCATAAGTTGTTTGGACATGAATAAGTAAGAATCCAACAAATAGAACCACTTAATAAGCAAATAAGCACAAAAATAAGCACTTCAAAACTTGGTTCAACCCAGAAATGGGACAACTTTTGATGGCCAATAAATGTGGGTCCCAGTGAGCTTAGGCTTCAACCAAAGCTTGAAATGGGTAGAGTGCCAGCTTGTGAGTCTAAAGAACCAAGAAGCTAAGTGTGAGACCCACTGGTGAGGTCTGTGGGCCCTACCAAAGTGGTGACAGTGGTGGAGGAGCTGCTGCAGCAGGGGAGGTGATGCCCCCTATAGCTGTGTTTCTTGGCTTGTGGGGACCACACAAAAAATCACAAAAATGTAGTGAGAGTGGGACTCTAAAGCTCAGCTGGGGGGCTACAATTGTGTGAAAAGATCAAGCCCTAACTCCTAACACAAAAATCTAAACAATTCTTCCAAAATTTGGATTTTTCTTGAACAATCCCATTTTGACTTTTCAGATAAAACACCTAAGTTGACTTTGTTGAGATTCTACTGATCCTAGATGATTAGATAAGTTAAACTAAGCTATATGGAGACTAATGTGAGCAAGAAAAGCAAGTTTTTACCCTAAATGAAGATTATGCTAGTCTAAGGTTAAAACAGTTAAGCATATGAGGGAGATTAAAACTTTTATTGACTTTTTATCATATGAGCATTGATTTTTTAGCTTGACCTCTCCTAAACTAACCTAATGTGATCTACTAATGCCAAGTAAACATCAAAACAACAACATGATCACATAATACACCCCTGTACCAAACACCCCTTTATTGTATTTGCTGAATTCAAGTTTTGCAGCCCTAAAAAGGGTGATTTAGCCTTGTAAAAAAAATCTAAAAATTAAAATAAAAATACCAGAAAGTATATAAGTAATAAAATAAGCTACAAACCAAATTTCAGGTCTAACGGACTTATAACGAAGAAATGAAAAATCAAAAACTATTTCTGCAGTTTGGTAACTTTTTTGACTTTTTAGATTTCTTAAAAGCTTTGACTAATATGAACTTTGATTGGCTCTAACAAACTGAAAACATGTTATGAAGCTACAAGGATGTGATCTAAGGCTATGTTAACAACTGTGGAACCAAAATGAATGATCATGCTACTCATAAGCCTAACAGTTAACAATTTGGAATGAAATGAGGAGCTAATTTGACTTTTTGTTGAAAGAAACTAAGGTTTTGTGACTAATAAGTCCTAATGAGACCCAAAGAAACATGAACCAACCATGAGTATCAACACAAACAACCTTAAACCTCCTTGAAGCAGTTGTTCCAAACATACCTTCAAAATTAAGTTTACAATAGACCTAGAGTTTTATAGCTACAACCTACTACTTTTATGTTAAAAACAGATTACTAGAACTAAATTAAGGCTAATCAAACAAGTTTTAAGTACCAAGAACCACCAGAACAAAGAAATGATATACTCACTACATTTAGGCAGTGAGGATGAAATTTTGAGCAACAAAAGATTCTAATGAACAAGGGCCATATATTAAGCAATATTATGGCTAAGTAACCTTAAATAAGCATAAAAGCACAAAGATAAGCAGCAATAAGCAGAGCTATAGTAAAAATGCCAAAAATGAGAATTTGGCTTACAAATGGATCTAAGCATAGAAGTAAGGTACCAAGGACTCTAACCACTATCCTAAGCTTCCCATGAAGCTACTAAACCCAAAAGCTTCCATGATCTACTCTGCTCTAAGCTTGTTTCTTCATTTTCACTTATTTTTTTATTTTTCCAATATTTATTTGCATTTTTCTTATTTTTGTCTAAACTGAATTAAACTTATTTTAAAGCTTTGAAATCTTCTAAAAACTTATAAATTAACTTAAATAAACTGAATGGAACAAGAATTAACAAGTTTCAACAAGATTAAGCAAATTTGTCAAATTTACTTAAAAATGCTAAATCTGAATTAACAAAAGGAAACTTGAAATTAAAGTGAAATAAGGTTTAAATTACATTGGAAGTACTGAAATAAAGCTTATTTAACTAAGGAGAACAACTGGAATTTAAAATTACACTAATTCGATATTTAACTAAACTAAGCTAATCTAAATTAACTACTGGGTTCTTCACATCTGCCTCTTCTTTATTTATAGATGACTTGTAAGGTTCCCACTTGTGTCCTGAGCAAATCCCATTTGAAAATCATGGCCATTGGTGCTCTGAAACTCATCTTGGCCGTTAAAGTTGATTTGGCGCCAAAATCCATACTGGTTGCTTGTAACTGTTTTAGAGCAATTAATGATATTTGGGATGTTGTATGATGTGGAGGAAACAAGTAGGGTGAGTTTGGGGTGGTGGAGATAAAGTGGTGTCAGGTTGCAGGGTGGTAGGGGTTGACAGGTTGTAGGGATACTATGTGGCCTCTCCTGAGGTAAACCCAATGGTGGGTTTTGTTGTGGGGATGACAGGTTAGGGTTGAGGTGGTGAAGGTGTAAGGTGGAGGTGGAGAGGAAGTGTAGCAGGTGGTGGAGTTCTGGGGAAGAAGAAGGAGGTGGAGTGGTCAAACTGTTGGGGTTGACCCATTTTTATTATAAGGGAAAGTTGGGCCTTTGGTGATTGGGCTTTGTAACATGGACTGGACAAGGGTATTGGGTGGGTTGTATTTAAGGTATTGGATTAAATATTGTATGGGTATAACATTAAAGGTCCGGTTTGGTTTATAGTAATAACATAGGGATCAAAAATGAAATATCTGAAAATTTGAGGGTTGGAAATGTAACTTTCCCAAAGTTTTCAAAAGGATCTTTCTTGCCAAATATGAATAGTACAAGGGCCATAAGTGTAAGTTTTCTAATTTAAATGCCCGGGGACTGTTTTTGCCATATTTGAAACTTTAGGGACCAAATTTGTAATTTTCTCAAAATTTTCACCCAATGACTAATAGTGATACTTTGTGGATTCCCAAGGACCATTTTGACTTTTTCTTCCAAAATAAACTTCCAGGGACTAAAATTGTCATTTCTTGAAAGTTCAGGGACTGATTCTGCCAAGTGTGCAAACTTTGCTCATTTTTCATCTGTTTTCATTCCTTTTGCACCTGAAACATATAAAAACACTTTCCAAAGATATTTATAGTATTATGTGGTGTTTCTGTGTGTTTTTAACTGTTTTCATATTTAAAATAAGATAGAAATGATGAGTTTTTAGAGACTCATCAGGCTGTATATTAAGTGGTGTTTGGAATTAACAGAGTTGTGGTGTTGTAGTTGGTTTTAGTGTTCAATTCTTGTTCATTTGACTTACTCAGACCCCTAGTACACCAAATCAAGCAAGTCTTTGTTAGTAACAAGCTTAAAAGTCAAAATCATCACTAACTTGGTCTAAAATCTGTCTGTGTTGGAATTTAAGTAACATAAGCTTCATTTTGAGTCACAAATTGATAACTTTGCTTATTTTAGATTTTTTTGCATCTTAACTAATCACAATCAGTTAAAAAAATCAAGCCCAAAGTTCATAAAAGTCAGAGCTTTTAAGAAAGTGAAAAAGTCAAAATTGCAAGTTTAGGCAGAAATCCAAATTTTGCATGAATTGTTTTGATTTTTGAGTTTGGATTCAGGTCTTGTGCTTTTTACATATTGTAGTTTGTCAGCTAATCTTTAGAATTCCACATAGCTATTATTTTTTAGATTTTCCTCAAGTGCTTATTTGTAGGCTCAAAGACCCCTGCCGGGCAAGGGTATGCCCTGCACTATAACTCAGTCCATTGACCCCTTTTTCCTTGGCTTGTCCTGACTGACCTAGTGGGTCTCACCCCCTGTTTCTTGGCTTATTGGAAGGCCAATAAGCTAATATTTAAGGGCAAAAGCTTATTTTTGGGTTCCTGGCTTATTTACTAGGGCTGCAAGTCCTCTTTAGTTTGTCCAATCCATTACTTTAGCTGAGTCCTCAAGTTTTTGTTATATTTCCAATACTGCTTATCTAGCTTATTTGTGAGATTTAGGATTTGGTTTTTGGCTTATTTTAAAGCCATACTGCTTATCTTCTTATTTCAGGTCTAAGTTTGGATCCCTGATCCCTTGTGTGGAGCCTACACTGGCTTGTTACTATGTCATTTGACCTATGCATCTGTGAACTCAGTCCATTTAGCTTATTACATAAGCTCATTGTGAGCTTATTAGTGGGCTTATTGGCCTGTTGCTTGGTTTATTTTGTGGATACCCAGTCCAACTTGAGGGTTCAACCCCAAGTTTGGACCTCTGACCCCCCTTGTGGCCCCCACAGAGGGCTGCAAGTAGGCCTTATTGGCCTGTTTGGCCTGTCAATAAGCCACGAGCTTATTTGGCTTATCTAGCTTATTCTTTGCATATCCCTGGATTATTTGTGCTTATTACTTGTTATTGTTGATAATTAGTGGTTTATTTTGGTTTGTGATTCAACTGTGTAACTTATTCAAGTAAGCTCAAGTCCTAATAAGCTTTTAGCTTAATCAGTCAACCAAATAAGCTCACCAATTGCTTATTCTCCATATTCAGTCCAACTTCCTTCACAAAAGTTGTCTAAAATCAGTATATAAACAAGTTTGAAAAAGAAAATTCCAAAAAAAGCCAAATTTAATAGAAGTGATAGCTTCTATTTAAGCCAATTGACTTATTCTCAGCTTTTTGTAAAAGCAATTTTCATTTTTACATTTTTCTTAGGTTTCTGATATCATAAAATAATTTTAGTAATTTTTTCAGATTTTTCTCTTTCATTTACTACTTTTTATGCTTTCATTTAGTTTTTAATAATTAATAATTAGTTAAATAATTAATAATAATTAATTAAAAAATCAGAAAAACACAAATTTAGTTTTAAAATTAGTTTTTAGTTATTTTAAATTTTCCCAAATTTTATTTTCAATTTTCTAGTGTAATTTTATAATTTACTATAATTTAGGGTAATTTAAATAATTAAAAAAGTAATTAGAAAATAGTTTTTAATTAATAATAATTATATAATTAGTGTAAAAATTAATTTTCTTTTTATAAAAATTTTCTTTACTCATTAGGTTTGTAAAAATATCATTTTCATATCCGTAGCCTTATTATTTAATCAGATTCACTTTTTCTCACGTACGTCAGTATCCGTTTGTTATTAAAACGTACGTTTTTAGGTTTTAGCGCATTTCTTCTTGATCTAAACTCACGTAATCAATCATATAGCTTTCCTAAGCTATTTAGTTTCATAATTCTTAAATAATTCTCATCATAACCCTTTCCAGTGAAAAATCACCCGATCACAAGCACGCTTAAGTACCATTCACACCTCGTCGGGACATAACGACTTGGTGATACCCAATATCACCCGGAAGCATTGACTCTAAGCTATTTGACTTTGTTGACCATTTACTTGGTCAATTTAGGTTGACTGTTTAGAGCCAATCAAAGACAAACATGATCAGGGTACCGAGAATCCACAAATCCCAGAGGCTGATGCATATACACAGTCTCAGATAAATCACCGTTAAGAAATGCATTCTTAACTTCAAGCTGATGAATAGGCCACTTGCGTGACACTGCAAGACTAAGAACAGTACGGATGGTAGCCGGTTTAACAACCGGACTAAAAGTCTCATCACAATCAATACCAAGTTTTTGACTACTGCCGTTAGCAACCAAACGAGCCTTATACCGGCTCAAAGTCCCGTTAGCATGAAACTTATGCTTAAATAACCACATAGAAAGAACCATATTAACACCAGAGGTCCTCGAGACAAGAACCCAACTACCATTCGTAACTAACACATTATACTCATCATACATAGCATTACGCCATTTAGAGTCTTTTAAAGCCATAAACGGTGATTTAGGTATAGGAGAAATAGAAGACGTATGTAAAGATAAATGATCAATGGGTTTGACAATGCCAGACTGAGACCTCGTGACCATGCGGTAAGAACATTGGGGTTCGGTAGTAGTCTGCTGTGTTTGAGTCGAGGGGCTGGGGATGGTTGTGGTGATATTGGGTTGTTGTAGGGGTTGGGTAGGGGGATGTTGTTGGGCTTGGTTTGAATCAGGGTGACTGGCTTGGTGTTAGACTGAAGCTGTTGGGCTTGGAGGTTTTTCCGATTGGTAAGGGGATATAAGGGGGATCGAATGGGGTTTATTGTTGCGTCATGGGTTGGGGGTATTTTGGGCCGGTTGTTCAATAGTGGATTGGGGAATGTGTTGTGTTTCGTGAGATTGAGAGGTAGGAGAGGTGTCGGGAGTGTGTAAAATATGGTTGAGAATTTGTGGAGGCACGGGGTCTAAGAATGTATTTGAGGGTGGGGAGGTGGGTGTCATGGATCGGTAAGGAAATTGGGTTTCATTGAAGGTGACGTGCCGAGAAAGAATGATTTTATTGGTTTCAAGGTCTAGGCTATAGAAACCGCGGTGGTATGCGGGAAATCCTAGGAATATACACGGGGTTGCACGTGGGACAAGTTTATGAGGTTAGTGAAGGTGAGGGTAACAAAGGCATCTGAAGATGCGTAAACGGGAGTAGTCGGGTTCTTTTTTGAAGAGTCTTGTAAAGGGAATTTCGTTGTTGATAGCAGAGGAAAAAAGAAGGTTAAGTAAATAGGCGGCCATGTGTAGAGCCTCAACCCAAAAGGAGGGGGGGGGGTAAGTAGGCTTGAAAAAGGAGTGTACGAATGACGTTGTTGATGGTGCGTATCATGTGTTCGGCCTTGCCATTTTGTTGGGAGGTTTTTGGGCAAGAAAATCTAAGTTGGATACCATGGTTAGCAAAAAGTGTATGTACTCGGTTATTGTCGAACTCACCACTATGATCACATTGGAAGGCATTTAAATTGATTTTGAACGTACTTACGAAAATGCAAAAATTTAGCAAACATGTCAGACTTAAAATGTAAGGGATAAATCCATAAATAGTGTGAGAAATGATCAAGAAATAAGACATAATATTTAGAACCACTAGAACTCACAATTGGAGAAGTCCATAAATCAGAATGAATAATATCTAAACATCATTCAACAATAGAATTCGACCGATAGAAAAGAAGCTTCCCATATTTGCCAAGTTGACAAGCACGACAAACATGTGGAGTATTTTCTTTATTGCATTTAATGAAATGACGAGAAACAAGAGACCGAAGCATTTCGTCACCAGGATGACCGAGACGTTGATGCCACATGAAGGAGCTGGTGGAGACAAAAGCAGTAGGGATACGGCTTGGTAACTAGATACAGATCTCCCGAGCTGTCACATTGAAGGAGGATGTGGCGAGTCAAGAAATCCTTCACTGAAAAACCAAATGCGTCAAATTCGATAGTGCAATTATTATCCCTAGTAAACTGACGAACAGAAATGAGATTTTTAATGATGTTAGGGGTGACAAGTACATTATAAAGGTGAAGACGACGATGGGTGGAAGGAATAATGCTATGTCCGGTGTTGGTGACGGGAATAGAATTACCGTCACCAACATGTACAGATGAAAATAAACGTTTATTAAAAATGGTACTTAAATTACTTGCATTAGAATTTAAATGAGATGAGGCACCTGTATCCATGTGCCAAATCGGGTCTTACAACGTCATAGTGGTAAATGCACTCGGGAGAGAAGTTGCTTGTAACCGATATGCACCCGAGGCGGGACAAAGAATGCTAGTACCAGGCTGTGTGTATTGGGTCGTTGGGTATGATGGTTGTTGGGCCGGATAAACATAGTGAGCTTTGGGATTATTTGGGGCAGCGTAGGGAGTATGGTGCTCGTGAAATAAGGGGTGGTAAAAGCAATATGGGCAGGCTGTTGTTGGGCCAGACGTGGGGTTTGGGTGGGCTGTTGGGGTTGTTGGGTCTGGCGTGAGAAATAAAGCCCATGAGGGGCATAAGAATGATACTGATTATTGTGGTGTAAGACAGAGGTGCGCATAAAATCTCCTCCATTGTTAACTGAAGACCCACTGATATTATTTTTACCACTTAAACCCGACCGGTTGTGATAATCATGGATAAACTTGCATCGGTCACCAAATTTACACAATCCCTTGTTAAAGTAATTACAGATTTGTGGTAGGTTTAGAGATTTATTAGAATGAGAATTATTGGTACCTTTAAGATCCGATGAGCTTGTAGCGATTTATTAGAATGAGAATTATCTTCACTGGCCATGGGTGCCAATTTGTGATATTAGAGTTGGTGATGGAGCGGCAGAATATTGAGGGGAGGGGGGAGAGAATTACGAATTATTTGGAGAGAAAAGAGGGAAAGGATCGGTTAATATTTTGGCTTGATACCATGTTGAATGTTATGATTCCATTGATACATACTGATAACAAACTAGACAATATATAGGAGGCTTGGCCACATTACATGAACTATACACTTGGGCCTCACTATAATAAAGACTAATAGTAACAATCTCTATCTACCGAGTTTAGTAGGGTTTTGGAGAATGAAGAAGTGGAAGCGTGAATAAGCATCGCGACTTCTTTTAAAAACTCAAGCCCGATACTATTAACTTTTTCTTGATCCATTGAGTCGGTAAAAAATATTGATTGCAATTCATTTCTTTGAGTTGGAGAAGAGTAAAGTATATAACAGTTGAAAAGGAGAAAGTGTGTTTAAAAAATTAAAAATGTTTATGGTATTTTTATAGGAGAAATGTGTAAGGTATTTATGCAAAAAAAATTTAAAGTAATTTTTTTTAGTAAACACCTCTAAGTAAGAAACAAATAAAAGTAATATATCTACAACTACAACTACAACTACATTACTAAATATTTTATAATAAAAGAAAAAGTTAATGCATGCAACATTGTTTATACTTTATATAGTCCACCATATAACATTGATTATAGTCCACTAGTAATACTAATTTCTCCAATTTTTAATCCTGTACAATTAGAAATATAAATAAAAAATCCATTTCAAGCCTGCTAATCGGCATAACTTCTAGCTTATTAAGAAAAACCAAGACAATTAAGCTGGAATAGCTCAGTTGTTAGAAGTGAACATTTTTCATTAAATTGTGTCTATTAACAA
This sequence comes from Artemisia argyi, assembly GCA_030686995.1. Lineage (NCBI taxonomy): Eukaryota > Viridiplantae > Streptophyta > Magnoliopsida > Asterales > Asteraceae > Artemisia > Artemisia argyi. The sequence goes on from CM060676.1 coordinate 17,334,705, forward strand.
ATTCCGTCAATGATAATTTTATTTAAAATTAGATGAGTATATTTGGACACACGTTAAATTCCTCATATATTGTTAGATCTATCCTGACCCAGATATAGAACAAAAAATATCAGAACAACATTATTGTGGGTTCTAAAAAATGTAGATCTATGTTTTAACTTAGGTGAATGTAAACATCATTTATAGCAATTTCGAAAACTAAAATTATCTTAAGGTTTCCAAAAATGTCACATAACCCACATTTGTAGCAATTTCGAAAACTAAAATTACAGGTAGGTAACTTACGGAGAAAACGGAAACCCAAAAATTATCTTAAGGTTTCTAACATCAAACGATACAAAAAGAGCTCTTTGAGCCTGGATTGTCGACTCGACTACATGCTATCTTTCATCGTCCATTTCATCAATGTTGGTGCGAAATAAGTAATCTTCATTATCTAATTCATCTTGATAGAGGCATATAGATGGTGTCTCAACTTTATTCATATCTGCATCGGAGTCTAGTGATCTGCATCCCTGTATGTGTTGAGAATCAGAGTTTCAGTTACATATTTCGCACACAGGTCCTAAGCCTTTTATGCAAATGATCCTATTTCTCAAGGTTTTGCCAAATGAACAATAATGACTCTTAAAGACATCATATTTGGCCTATTTTTTGTAGATGAATCATCAATCTAGCAAAAATACAAAAGTAAAAGATCATGTTAAGATAAAGCAGTCTCGGACAACAATGGTAGGTAGTAAGTATTATTATTTCTTTCCAACTTTGCATAATCACTTATTTGCAGAAACAATAGGATCGATTGCGGTAAAATAAATAAATAAATAAATAAATAAAATAAAAAACACCTTATTGTAGATATGGCAATTTCAACCCATTAAAAGGTAAACGGTTTAAATTGGTTTTACAGTGCTTGTTTTAGTGGGTCGGCACGTCTCACTTTGACCTGTACTAAAAACATACTCTCAGGGTTAACCCCAACTGGATATTGACCCATTACCCAACAAACCCATCTGCACCTATGGTTTATAACTAGATCTCTCTACAAAAATATATAAAGAATTGCGAGATTCACCGAGCTAACCCTCCTCAGAATATAAAAGAAGTAGTGGAATCCATCACCAAATGTAGAATATTCGATTGACCATGTAAACTCAGGAGTATTAAATAACGGACGCCTAAAGTGTGGCTGCAGAAAAACAAGAATCTTCAGATCATAGAAAACACATGTCATGTGTTTGATGAGTTTTTGTGTTTACTACCTGACCAAAAGCGATTGAGATGAAAATCCCGTTAGGTTTTAAAACCCTATGAACACGTTGAAGCATTGCCATTGCCTTGTTAACAGCCTCTGGCCGGGGGTTCCAAGGGTCACCACTGTCCACGAACAAAACATCCTTCAAGTTTAAAAGGATATAAACTTGACTGGTCAAGATTTCTAAGATTAAACGTTTTAGTGATCACGCAAGTTATAACCTTATATAATATCTTAAAAAACACATGTTACTTTACCATAGTTCCTTTCTCTATAACAACATCAAACGATTCATCAGTAAAGGAAAGATTCAGTATGTCGTCTTCCATAACTTTAATATCTGCAAACAGAGATGACAATGAATGAGTACTTATGCCTCAATATTGCAGATAATAGATGGGAAAAGTGGTAACGGTTACATGATTCGATGATGGCTACTTGACACAACTTAAAATAATACAATACACAAACCTTTAAGGCCTTTCGATAACAGTCGTTTCTGCATTTTGGCAACTGCAACTGAAGATAGATCAATGGAGGTTAAATAAGTAATTCCTTTTTTATATAGCTCGTCACACAGTTGTGAGTTCCCACACCCAAGCTCCAATACCTGCAGGAGTATACATACTTCAATTAAAGCATTTGTCAAGCATATGTGTATACAAAGTAAGAACCTTACAGAAGACGCAGGTTTGATATGTTGCTGAATAAGATGACGAAAATAGGAGTAACCTTTAAGCCACTCATAATGATCCTCAGAAGTAAACCTATCATTCCTGATAACAAATAATCCAATCAAATCATTCAACTTTTAATAGTCTATGAGATGCAAGGAATATGCCATGTCATATTTAAATACATAACATCAGTTGTTCTCTATGTATATAACCATGTAAACTAACTGGATATTTCATGTTTTTCTATTTCTCTTTAACTTCATTTTATTTGGTTATGTTGTTGAATACTCATCTGCTGCACACAACAACAACACTCAATCCGGCAGGAGGCCCTGCTGCATTTAACTACTTCTCATAAAACTGTGTTTTTGCAACCTTCTAACATAAGTTGCTCTAATTAACATAAGATACTCTATTATATTTTTAATTTAAATCAAGATCAAATGAAGTGAAATATATCATTGCAAGTGTTTTTCGCAATATATATAAAGGCTAGAAATATATACGCAGTTTTAGCCTTTCAACTTTATTTTTTATCCATACAAATTAGGATAGATAGACAACCGAATTAATAATTTTGGCTATTTTACCAAATGATCCTATTTATTCAAATTAAATGGAAGTCAAGTATTTGTTAAGATTGAATAATTTTAAAAGTCAAAGGATATACCTTCCATGAATCCAATCACCCAATTTCTGCAATATTTGCCTTTGTACTTGGCACAAAGGAAATAACATTATTTAACCCCGCATAAACAGTTAAACATAAGCAAACACGCTTATAAGTACTAACTTAATAAGTAGATATTTTATAAAACTGTTGAAGATCAATTAGTACCCATGTTGGGTAAAAGGGACCTTGAAAACAATACCTTGAAAAGCACATATATAATTAGTAACAACCATGTTTCAATCTTCAATGAAATAATTAGTAACAACCATCAAGGTACTGTTAAAACAATACCTTGAAAAGCACATATATAATAATTAGTACCCATGGTACTTTAATAGGTATTTATTCAAAGATGTTAAAACATACAACTGTTAAAAGCAATAACATAACATAGACGTGCATAACGGAATAATGAAGCTTGTTCCCCAACTTTATCATGTCAAGATTAAACCGGTGCCACTCATTTTCTCAGAGATCAATTTGTCTATTTTTTCTTTCATCTCGTCCGTGAAGTAGTTCTCCCAATCACCATCCGTTGCCTTCCTGAAATAAAATCTGTTTTCTATGGCAATATTCATTACTTGAGGTTTTGCTCACTTCTAAGTTGCTAAGATTCTTAATGATAGATAATGTTACAATCTTTTCAATCACACCTGCGTTAAGTTCTCTTCTTCTCCTGAAAATGGATACCCTAAGAACTCTGCAAGCGTCTTCACATGGCTCATGGGGTCCCTTTTCAAATCTTCATATATCAAGAAAAGTATTGTCCCTGGCCTTTCCAGGCTTGCTTTCCAGTATCCCAGTATATGATCCCAGTATGGTCCATAATATGAAATACCTTGACAAAATTCATCAAAGGCCTCCTCAAATGGCACATCTTCCACAGATAACTTTGCTATTTCTCTCAGGAAATGGTAATGAGAGACTACGACATCTTTGATGTTGCGGTATATGTATACAATCTTACAGTTTGAAGTTACAACATGTTATGATGTAAAGATGACAATTTAAACCCGGTTCCAAAAAAAATGACAATTTAAACTAAATCTCAGACATACAGCAGGAAGTACGTGAAGATACAAATCAAAAGTAGAGCTAGTTCAAACAATATTGCGCAAAAACACATAGATAAATTAAGCTTTGGATTATAGCTAGTACGTGAGACTTTATTTAAGAGCATTAGATGAATAAAACACGGTCCATACGACATTTAGATTGGGAGTGGATCAAGACGAGCCACAGGTACACAAACTAAATGGCTAGCTTTCATAAGCGTGAGCGCGCCTTTCTCTTCCATATCAACACTTGTTAGATTTCCATCTTTCCCAGCCTTCCAATCGAAACACTGAATCATACTGCCAAGTGTTGTATGCACCACAAGCAATCCTAGTGATATCCCTGGACACATCCTCCTCCCACTACCAAATGGTAAGAAATGAAAATGTTGTCCTCTCACATCCAACATGTTATCTTCAAATCTATCGGGCCTGAAGTCAAGCGGATTTTCCCAGTTCTCCGGGTCTCTGTTAACAGCCCACAAATTGATAACCACATTAGTGTTTGCTGGAACATTGTAACCTGCCACTGTACAATCTTGTAGTGACGTTCTTTGAATCAGTGGGGCAGCCGGGTGGAGACGAAGCCCTTCCTTGACAATTGCTTGGAGGTAGGGAAGGTTTGGTATGTCGGATTCTTGTACAAGTCTGTTTTTTCCAACAACTCGATTGATTTCTTCTTTTGCTTTTTCCATGATATTTGGATGATTGATAAGTTCTGCCATAATCCATTCTATGGTAAGTGATGAAGTGTCTGTTCCGGCAACAACTAAATTCTGAAATTAAAAGAGGAGATCAGGTTGGCAACCAAAAGAAAGGTACAGACACGATCGACTAAAAGGCATTTATCTTCAATGAGTGCCAGTAAAATTTCTACTTTCAGTAGTTATTACAATCATTTAATAAGTTTAATCTGTCGGTTTTTAATTTGAGTTATTATTTTTGCTTGCTATAAATAGGTATAAAGTCTAAGTAATGACAATCAATTAAGATTTTTACGTAATGCTTTTTAAATATCTAAAAAAAATTGCGTGCATGTCTTAAAGAAGTATACCTTGCGTAATATTTCTAAAAGGAGAATACTATATTACATTTTCTAAAAGTTATCATATAGTTAATGTTACCAGGATTAAGGCTTTGATGTTCACTCTGCTCAACTTTATCTCCATACTCTCATCTTGTTGAATATCAAGTAAGATATCAAGCAAGTCCTTCTCTTCTACGGTATCATTGTGCTTTCTTGCCTCTTCATGCTCTTCTATGATCTTCTCTATCATCGTATCAAATCTTGAACGGATATCCTTGAACTTTTTCCCGTATCCCTTGAAGTCTATAATCTTACAAAACTGTATGTAGTCCGAGGGGTTAAAGGTACCCACTGCCTCACACACATCATAAATTAGTTTTATAACGTCACCTTCCTTTCCCTCATCGTCTGTACATCTTTTTCCAATAATCATTCTCATTAGTATATTGTTAATCAATTTCATTAGCTCCCCGCTAAGATTCAGTGACTTGCCATCTTTAGCACTTTGTGATAATGTTTTCAGAAAACGATTAGTCTCATCGTGCCTAACTGAAGCTTGCAAGTCAAGTGTTGTTTTATTCAAGAGGTGTGACATAACTATCTTTTTTATGAACGTCCAGTGAGGTCCGTATGGAGCAAATAAAAGGTCGTTTGACATATAGAGTTCTTTTGATCCATCCAGTTCTTCTGATCCCCAGAGTAGGGTACGTGAAGCTATGTTTTGGGTTTTGTTAGAAAAGGCTTTTTCATTGGTTCTAAGGAATTCTTTGGCTATATGCGGTGAACAAACAACAAAACTAGGCACGGAGCCCAAAAAGATACGATAAATTGATCCGTATTGGAGAGAAAGCTTGTAAAGAGCTTGATGAGTGATGGGTCTAAGGAGGTGCAAGTGTCCGATAATCGGAAGGCCAAATGGGGTCGGGGGATGTCGAGATTTTGCACCATCGTATTTGAAAAACTTTGCCCATATCAAGACAGTGGGGATAAGGCAAATGAAAAAGAGAGACAAGTAGGCATGGAATTCAACCATGTTGTTTTATGAACTTTAGAAGTGGTGATGTGCTATAAGCATCTAAGGATTATATAGAAGATAAGGGCGGCGGACCCAGCCGTAAACTCTGAGTAGTCTCCTGATTTAGTCAAATTCCTAAGAATCAAAATCAAGGCTTAAAAATCAACACACTAACCAGAGAATGATTAATGTCCCGGGTCGGGTCCGGAAGACAGGTAAATAAATTAGATAAACGTATACTCGTCTAGTTTAACCTTCATCATCAAATGAGCTAGCAGTGACATGAGGTCAATGGTTCAAACATTCTAGGTGTGTACATTTGAGGGTTGTTAAAGAGGGGTCAAAAACGGTTTCGAAATTAATCCAGTAAAGCCGCACGCGTACATTTGAATTAAAAAAAGCTCGACCTCCCCGAATAACATGAGCATGTAAAACTTCATTCGTTTACCCGTTTATACTCGTCTAGTTTTATTTTACTTTATTTTTCTCAAAAAAAAATAATAATAAAATAAAATAAATAAAAAATGTACAACGGGTGTGAGTGATTCCCACACCTTAGCCCAAAAAGGCAAACCAAACGCACTTACAGAGTTTAAAACCTAAATTATTATAAGAAATTACATGTCATACTTATGCAATAAAACAAACACATATCCAATTTGACCACGAAAAATAATGTCATATGCCTTAACATACTTCATTTGGGCACTAGTCAAACCATAGTCATCAAAAGTATCATCATCACAGGGGTCTTGATAATGGGTGTCCTCCTTCCATTGCTCATAGATACTCTTCATGCCCGCTTCACTACCACTTTAGCACCGTCAAATACCTTCATCAACATCACTATCACCATCTGAAATATAACCAAATTTCCACCTTTAAAAAATGGATTACCTACCTTTTTTCCATCATTAACCATGTCAGTACTCGTCTAAATTTAAATCACTGAATGAAATAGTTCAAAAGATCATCAATCACTACTATTTCCTTAACATCAATTGTAAGTTACTTAATTCAATTTGTCTTTATTTTTGAGTCTAGGATTGATTTATGCAAAAAAAATTGAATTGGGAGTTTTTCATTTTTGATTAAGCTCTGATGCAATTAAGACTAGAATTAGACAATCTAGAACAAGCATTACTCCTCAAAGCTTAGGATTTACGTAAACCTACTCAAAATTGCATGTCTTAATCTAGATCTTGTCCTTATGAGTCATACTATTGAAATTGCAAAGAAACCTCCTAATTCCATTGTTTTGAAAAACTCACACAATTCTAGGATCATGAAAAATTCTTTATGCATTGTTGATACAAACTAAAAACGTTTTCATGCATATATGATCTCATGAATGTTGACCGAAGTACATAATTAATATGTACTTATCAACACATTCACTTGAGATAAAGTAAAGATTAGGAGTGTTTGCATAATCTTATTAGGTTTGCTTTTAGAGTCAAGATTATCACACCTCCACATATGTTGAATATAGGCACACACTAGATACATAAAATTGGAACTAGTATTATCAAATCTTAACTTTCATTTAAATTTCTCTATATGTTACAAACATGTCTCATGAATATGATTTTGATCATCTCTCAACTGACAATTACATTCCCGATATCTCTCATGAACCAACAACACCTGGAAATCACATTCGTGCTTATATAAACCTTGAAACCCGTCGGTTTCATGAAGGTCGTGTCGTTGATCCTTCTCTAATTTACCATAGAGATATCAACATGCCATTTAGAGCTATAGGTCTCGATTGATTGCTACACATTAACGAGCATATTTGTCTTCATTTTTTGTTGGAATTTTTTCGACAAGTTGAACTCGTACGTAACGAGGATCAATTTCTGTCACTTTGGTTTTGGATTCGCAACTTCAAGTTTATCTTAACTCTTGAGCAATTTGCTCAAATTCTTCGTATTCCCAATCATGGGCAATGTGCTTATACTAAAGATTTGTGTCTTGAGTCACTCTTTAACTATAGAGAAGAGGATAGTCCTTATTATTCCTATATACCCACTCCAAGTGAACTCACTAAACTCCTCCATACTCACAAGTACATTCCTTTCCTCGATCCAACGAAAATTCGCTTGGCATAGTATTGAGGCAACATGATCAAGATCTCGTAATGTTTTGATAATGACAAATAAACCTTCGAAACACATAAAACGTCAAACGGTAGCCTAATTCGCCAAATTCCATGTCTGCTGTTGGCGTGCTGCCGGCGCGATGAAGCGTCAGGGACGCACCAGGAGTCTGTGTGGAATTGGTCGAATTTTCAAAGTCGGCTTTCCCTTTACCCGACAAATGTGGATCTTTCAATACAGGTATGAATATGTTATGTGCTTAATTGAGAACACTCGAAACGAGTTTTGGGATTAGAGAGATCCAACTTTTAAAGCACCCATTTACGGGAAAACGCCAACTCATGTTTTCTTACTATCGCCTCTAGCCAAGGCTTTTATAAACTTAGGGAGCTTATTTATTTCACGTAACATCACGTGAAAGCATTCATATGCTCATATCCCGTGCTTACGTCTTCTCTAATTACGTAACGGGTTTACTCCCTTATTGGTCAAACTAAGTCAAAGGTCACTTTGCGTAAACGCATCCTTTCCCACTTGGGTTATCCTTTACATTAAGGCAAAGCACTTAACTTGTTTGAACCAAAGTATTAGTTGAGAACGTCGAGTCGTGAAAAGTCACGAGATATGAAATTATGGATTCTCGACGTTGTGTTACTTGAACTAATAAGTAACTTATGATTTTCTCAACTTATAATCTTAATTGTCTAAATCTTTTCTTCTTAATGACAATTAGATTATTTCTCTTAATTACTTTCTTAATTATCTTCTTCAACAAAATACCACTTACCTCAAAACCATCAAACCCAAAACCACCAAATCTCCCACAATCCTTCTAAAATATCCTTTCCAACATTCCCTTACACCACTTACACAAAAGTGTACTCTTGTCTCTTACACACTTTTGATCTAAGCCATTCAATTCAAATTCAACCCATCTCAACCATCCATTTTCTTACAACATCACATCTCTTACACATCCCTTACACATCTCTTATATTCCTTACACATCTCCAATCTCCACCATCCAATTCAAATTAAACACATCTCAACCACTCATCCAATCTCCTCTCTATTATACCACATGTGTTTAATCTCAACCCTCCATTTCAAATCCAAATCAATCTCAACCCTTGGATCACCCTTCATCTCCAAGACAAAGGACACTATGATCTCATCCATCCATTTCAAACCAAAACCATCTCAACCATCCAATCTCTTACAACACATCTTAACCTTTCATTTCAAACCAAAACAATCTCAACCCTCCATCTAAACTTTCCCCCCAAGCAAAGGTATATTCCTTTGGAATATTCTCTTTCAAACCCAACCATGGTTCACCTCTTCCAACCATGGTTAGTTCTCAACATACAACCCTAACCCAACCTTGGTTAACCTAACCAACATGCTTCTTAACCCAACTATGGTTACTTCTCTACACCCAACCATGGTTAACTCTTAACCTCACCGAGGATGGAACATTCCCTTGTGTAAACCTCTTAACCTAACCATGGTTCATTCTCTATACACTTAACCCTTCTATACCTAACCATGGTTAAGCCTGTAAACCTTTACCCTAACCATAGTTACACCTTAACCCTTCCCTTGAGGATTATTCCATGGCATACTCTCTTCTCTATTATGCCATGTGAGGAATACCATTTATACCCCTACCAAATTACCCTTTCTACTCTTCTAACCTTTGGTATTTGGTTTTCTTATAAACACTTCACAAATGACTTTTCAAATTGGCTATTTGAGTTGGTAAACCTTAGATTGATTAATGTTAAGGTTTAGTGTGAAGTACAATTAGGGATTTAGCAAGGATAGGTACTTAAAGGATCAAAACCCAAACTTTTGAGAAAAAGTTTACAGACGCCTGGCGCGCTGCCCACGCGTTGACACGTGGGTGACGCGCCGGCCTCGGTAAAATTTTCCAAGTTTGGATCTTGGACTATAAATACCAACCCTTGCCTCTTGTATTCCTCACCCCTTGCCATTATTCTTTCTCTCTACATTCTTTCTCTCTAATCCTCTAATTCTATCTCTAGTGTTCTTAATCTATCACACTAACATCATTTGAAAGAACACTTCTTCTTTGCAAGGGAAGAATCACAAGAACCTAATCCACTCTTGTGATTGTGTCGAGGGTCTTCTTATCTTTACCCTTTCTACTACAATCGAGTCTCTAGGTTAGGTTAGGACTTGGTTGAACAAACTTATATTCATTTAATTGTTTGTAAGGGAAGTCTTGTGTCTTTGTGACCAAGCCTAGATCATTGGGGATCTAGTTGGGGTTTGATACTTCCGTGGGAAGTTTTGGTAGTGGTCTTGGTGACCCATAGGTTAAGTCGAATCGCGAGATTCTTGATGGTGGTTTCCGAGGGCGGAATACCGTGGGAGTAACTCCTTCTTTGTGAGCATCAATATTGTTGAATATTGGTGGAGTGAATTGTAACGGTTTGTAGTCCACCGAAAGGATTATACTAGTGAATAGTATCGGAGTTGCGGATTCGCAACTGGACGTACGGATGGTATAAACCCCCATCCCGAACCAGTATATATCGTTGTGTTCTTTACTCGCTTTATATACTTTGGTTGTGTTCGTGGTTGTTTGGATTGATTATACAACTACTTGGTTTTCTTTGAGGCTTAAAGTTTTTAAACGTCTTAAAAGCCCAAGAAATCGTATTCACCCCCTCTACGGTTCTACACAGAGGTTCGTCAAGAATTCCTTTCTCAAGAAATCATCCTTAGGGAAAACGTTCTCAATCTACAAGGTGTCCGTGAGCAACTTCCCGTGTGTTGTGCTCACATGATGTATTGTGTCCTCACTCAACAACCATACAACCTTGCCTACTTCTTCGCTAAGCGAATTGTACATCTCAAGGGTACCAAAACTAAATTGATACCTTATGGGATGGTCCTAACTCGTCTCTATCACTACATCACGAACTTTCATCCATACCTTCGCGGTCCACAGTACTCACTCTTTAAACTTGTCATGGAACCCATTAATGAGTTTCATATCTCTTCCATTTTTATTTATGCGTCCTCTGTTTACTATGATATCTATGATGATCCCACGGATGAGGGAGTGGTGCGAGCTCAACTCGAGAGTGTGATGGAACCCGAGGAAGTTCAAATGATCCTTGAGAAGCAAGGACTTAAGTAGTTAGGAAGGACTTAGTAGCCTTATCTTATATTAGGATTTTATAATGAATATATCATCTAACTACTACCCTTGTAGTTTCCCACTATTGGATGATTTGAACTATGTGTTATGTTGGATGCTAGCTTTTTCCTTGTCTTCTTGATTGCATGCTTAGCCTCTTTAGATAAATGTTTGACTTATTTTGATTGCTAAGAGTAGAGTAATATTGGACTTATTTGGCAAATTAATATTTAGTGGTTTGAGGCACTAATTTTTCCTGCAAATAGTCCCCCTAGAAAACTCCTTCTAGCTGCCCAAAAATAGGCATTACAGAAAAAATTCGTGATCTCCAGGTCATGGAACCATTAAATATGCCACGGTACCATTAAATTAAACGGTACCGTATGGTATTTAGTGGTACCGTTCCCTGCTAGACGAATTTTTACTGTTTCCTCTAGATTCCTGCATCCCTATCCTCTAAAACCTGCAATATTTTGCAAACTCTCATGCACCTTAAGATTCCTCTAGACCACCATAGGACTTTCTCACCAACTTTAATTCAAATTATAACACTCTTGCCTATTTAAGGCCTCACCCTTGCAAGCGTTTCTTGCAACTCATCCTCATCATCATACCTTTCATTCACCATGGCTTCCACACAAGGATCAACAAATCACATCTCCAAGAAACCTAGAATACCGTTAAGCCACCATCAAAACCTCTCTTTGTTGACCTTACCAAAGATGATGAAGTCACAACACCACCTTCCCAATGCACCCCAAAATCCCTACCTCCACCTAATGCTCCTTCCAAATCATCATCTACTAGGACAACATCCTCATCATCCTCCTCCTTCAATACCATGCCATCATCCATGGAATACACACTCTCACCTATCACACCATTAGACATTGCTATGCCAACTCCATCACCCACATACTCACCACCACCTCCTACACCAATCATGGGCCCTTCCATTCAACTTCATCCAGTTGATATTCATAGTGCCAATTGCCTATGTTGCCTCTACAACTTCAACCTCATCTTCTCCTTGAGAGATGAACTTCATTGCATGTTCTCCTATGTTGAACATCTCTTTACACCTCTACAACCACTAATCATGTCACCATCTCCACCACCTAATAGCCCATTCAACTAAACATTATTATGTTTAGTACTCATGAATAAATCCTTAGGATTCCTCTTGGACTAGAAGCAAATCTTAGGGCCTATCAAGTCACTAAAGATTACTATTTACTTCTTGTAGTTTTTATTTTCTTGCTTAATTAATGTACTCACACTTTATGTGTGACTATCCTCTCTTATTAATGCATGAACTTGCTTTATGTTTAGCTTGTCATTTGTAGTATTATGGTTGGATATTTGTTTTGGATGCTACATGATAGATATTGTATTTGTGCCATCTAACCTTGTTTTGTAGCATCAACCATTGCTTGATTCATTGGTATGCTCCAAATGAGGAGGAGTATACATCAAGGGGGTGCCTTAGTAGTCTTTTTGCTTCAACAAAAAGGGAGAGAAGTGGGATATAAACTCATATTAAAAACTTGTGAAAATTAATCTTTCACCTAAAATGAGTTTATGTATTGTCATCATCATAAAGGGGGAAATTGTTGATGCAAATAATGCCTAAAAATGTTATTTTTATCTTCCGATATCTCTACGTTTTGATGATAACAAAATGTGAAAACATTTTATGTCAAAGTTAACGTAAACAAGTTTTTAATCAAAATATCCGATTTCTACGCAAATCACTATAGGAATGAATAAATAAAGTGGTTACTTGACAAATGATCTAATAAGTGAATTTGTGTTTTAAACTCTAAAATTGTGAGGTAACAAAACATTCTTTTCAAAAATAAATTTTACATATTATTTTTGAATTTTAAAGAAATGTTTTATTTTGGAAAATGACTTCAAAAATGGTTAACAACTATTTGCCCCCCTAATTAGCTCCAAACTTCTCCAAATAAACCTTCACCACTAAAAATAAAAAGGGGAGTGTTTTTGTCTGGCACGGTACCACTAAATTTAGTGGTACCCTGTGCTATTTAATGGTACCGTCCCCCCATAACGGTCAAATTTTCTTTTCCTATAAATACCACCTCACTTCTCAGTTTTTGACGATCCTTTTTCACACAAAACTTTCTGCATTCCATCCTCCTTTTCTAGTTATACATATTAGATCATTAGTTAGGTTTCTTTTGTTTTAAGAGTGATTCTTTTATCCAACAAAAGATCACCTACATTCCTCTACTAGTCAACAGAATAACACAAGGTGTCAAGAAGACACAAAGTGTTAGAGTCTTTGTGTAGTACACTTGCATTTCCTATTGTTTGCTTGATTGTATCTTGATATGCATCAAGTATTGTAATCTTGTATTTGCTATCTTGTGTGGATCATTGTGATCGTGCACTACTGAAGATGGAAATGTCACCTTTGGAATTGACAGGCCCCGTACTTACAATGATCTTAGCGAAGTAGAAAAGAAGTGCTATGATGCAGATATTCGAGCCTCCAACATTGTGATACAAGGACTACCCAGGGATGTTTACAAGCTCATTAACTTCAACACTGATGCCAAAGCTGTTTGGGATAATGTCAAAATGCTTCTAGCTAGCTCGGAACTTACCAAAGAAGATCGTGAGTCCCAGTTGTATGATGAGTTTGAACATTTCAAGATGAACTCCGGTGAAAACATCACTGATTACTATGTCTGATTCCATAAGCTTGTTAATGACATGAAGATGATTCGAATGACAATGCCAAACATCCAACTTAACTCAAAGTTTGTTAACAACATGTCACCAGAATGGGATCAGTTTGTCACAGCTGTAAAGCTCAACAAAGGACTCAGAAACACCAACTATGAACAACTCTATGCTTACTTACAACAACATGAGATGCATGCTCTGTATGACCATCAATTGAGGGACAAGCTCAATCCAACCACTACAAATGATCCTCTTGCATTCATCTCTAATGTTCAAACACTCAACCAACCCTCTCATGATCAAGTCTTTCACCATCCTGCACCAGCAACACAGAATCAGTCATCCACTGGTCAATCATCTGTCCAATCATCAAATGTCATGAACACTCAACTGGACTCAAGGTATTCTCACACTGATAAGTTGATTGATAACCTATCCAACCAAGTGTCACTACTTGTTCAACAATTCAGAGCAACACTTCCTCAAACTAACAACCAACTAAGAACCTCATCTAACCTACGTAATCTTGTTGTTATGGAAGATGGACGTGTTGTGGTTCAAGGAAGACAAAATGTCAATCAAAGGAATGGAGTCCGGGGTATGCTCAGAATAGAGTTGGTAATGCTAATCAGAGACAGGGAAGAAAACCCAAATGCTACAACTGTGGTGGGTTAGGTCACATCGCAAGTAATTGCACTCAACCTAAACGTCCCCAGAACTCTGACTACTTCAAGGATAAGATGTTACTGATGGAAGCACAGGAAAGTGGAGTGGCATTGAATGAGGAGCAGTTGTTATTCTTAGCTGGTGATGAAGGGAACTCCTTTGATGCCGATGTAGATGATCAACCTGTTCAGGACTTAGCTCTTAATGATCCAAACATCTTCCAGGCAGAGGATTGTGATGCTTTTGATTCAGACGTTGATGATGAATCCACGGCACAAACCATCTTCATGGCTAATTTGTCATCTGCAGTTTCATCACCTCAACAATCTAGTCCCTCCAAGTCATCCATCATATCTGAGGTACTAGTTATATGATGCATGCAAAATAAATGATGAACCAAAGATTCTCAACGAAATACGTCAGAATAATGTTGTTGAATCAGATGAGGTTGAATTAGAAAACAATGATGTTTTCCCAATTGAGCAACATATGGATCACAACAAAGAATCTTATGTATCTAGGGGAGAATTGTAACAACCGTGGTTTTGGCAGGTCAGTTTGATTGATAGTCTTGACTCGGTTGACATTTCTTTGGTGTGTGTTAGGTGTTTAAAGTGATATAGGTGAGTTTTAGCACTAAATCCCTTGGCATAAATGGTTTTATTGTGGTTTGGAAAGTTTGGAATTTGGAAAAGTTCATTTTGATCACCTTTGTGGTGTATAAATGACTTGTGTAGTTTTGGTGTTTTTGTGTTTTTGCGTAATGAGTCTTTGTTCAAGTGTTTGAGCGTTAGCGGGTTACGAGGAGTTGTTTTTATGAGTTATGTTTCAAAAGAGTTTGGAATTCTATTTTTGGAAACCTTGTTTTGAAAATAATAATTTTTCCGGTTGTCGTAAAAGTTAAGGTTTATCGCGAAAGACGTTAGGTTTTGTTTTGGGAGTTTATAAAATATGAAAAGTATGAGGTTTTGAGTGTAATAAATTAATTTAATAAAAAAAATTAAAAATATATATGTATATGAAAAAAATCGGCTAGAAGGGATAAGGGGAAAAAGGAAACCCAATTTGAGTCCAAATATGACTCTTAGGCCCAAGGATTATCCATAATTAATATATATATATACCAACCCAGACACCCCTTGAACATTCTTTTTGAGATTGAGGTCGATCCAAGAGATGAAAAGAGAAGAAAAATTAGGGTTTGTAATTTGGAAGCAATAACGAAGATCAATGTATATTTTTAATACTAGTTTTCATGTAATTAATTAATTATTGTTATGATTCATGTAATATTGATTATAACGGAATCTAGGGTTTATATACTTCTGTAAATTAATGAAGTAAAATATGTTAGTATCATTAGTTAATGATAGTATGGTAATTGGTTAAGGGAATTTTGTGTAAAACAAGTTAGATTATGTGTTAGGGTTTGGACAGAAAACTATGGCTGTAAAGATGTGAGTATAATTAACAGATGGTGAGGAGTTAGGTCACGATTTTTTTGTCTAAATTAAAGTTTAATGAAAGAGCTTTCCAAAAAGTCCAGCCACGATTGATTTCAAGGTCGGGAAGTTAGTCTTTTGATTTTTTTTTGATAAGGTATCAAAGCTGTTAAACCAGGACAGAATTTCGGTAAAAGTTTGATAGTGAATTTTGGGTGAAAATGTGGTATTTAGGTTAGCCCTTCTGGAATAGTCAAGTTTTAGGTTATCTTAGACTACCACGAAAAGGATTCGCGATAAAAAGTTGTAGAAGTATTTTATTCTAATTAAAACTTTTTGGTGTGCGTTCAGATCCGAATTTGGATAGTTGACAAGTTTGATTTTCTTTTGAGTACTTTTGTGTGTTATTGGTCCATGGCCTTCTGGGATTAGTTTGTATGCTTATGAGAGACCATGGTAAATTTTTGGGGTGAGTTGTTGGGCTTTAAATGTTATGATATCATGTGGGCGAATGTACCCTAAAATTCTGCGTTTTCTGATTTTAAAAGTGCAAGGGATTTAGTGAGTATTAGGTTATGGTGATGGTTAGTATGGGGTCTAGGAGATCCATGGTGGGTCATATGAATCTTAGACATCCATCATATGAGTATTGCATGGGTTATAGCTTTTAGCTTGGCCATGTGTAATGTGGATTTATTTTGTGTGTTATAGATTGTGGTTTGGTTTTGTGGAAGCTGCAAGGTTTGAGGTGAGTTCATAGTCCCATATTTTTACTTTGTTTTAAACTTGGGATGGGAGTGATGCTTGTCTTAAATTATTTAGGTTACTGTGATTATGTGTTGTGTCAAAGAGCTTGGACTTATAATGTTATCGTATGTATGCTATGTGTGATGATTTGATTGTGAGATTATGTGTGCTTCATTTGGGGACCCATTTAATGTTGTGTGTGCTTCAATTGGGAGAATGCTTATCCTGTTGCTCGCGCATGCGACCTAATTGATGTTTATTGGGATTGGAGGACACGAGCCGTCCTGTTGTTGCCTTTGTGTATGGATATTCATTTGCGAATGACTGTAGCTTATATGATAACTTTAAATTATTTGTCTAGCTATATATTTTTATAATCACAGTGAACTGTTTGCCTTGAGAGTGTATGTGTGTCTAAACCTATGAATCTCACCAACATTATGTTGACGTTTTAAGCATCATTTTCAGGTGAGCTTTCTAAGGATAAGATAGAAAGATGTGATTAGACGAGACCCTAGTTGCATTGGAAGTGGTTTATCATTTTTGTTTGGATCTTATGTATTGTTTTGGATTTTGTTTTGGTTATTTTATTTTGGGGTACTGTTACAACACTTTGTGTTTGTACTTTGCTCTATTTTTGTGCATGTAGTTGTTCTCTATATAGACACCAGGTGTTGTGATGATATCCATGAAGTTACACCCTCACGTTTCCGCCTTGGTGAGGTGTGACAGATTGGTATAAGAGCCTTAGTTATAGAGAATTAGGTGGTTGAACCTAGACTATAGCTTAGGAGTCCCTCATATAGTTGCATTTAGGACCTATTTGTATGTATAATACTTTTACATGTCTATTTTCTTAACTTATGAGTTATTTTATTGAGTTCGGACGTCTATTATATCCCCTATACGTAGTATTATATATATATATCGACTTTATTATATCATCTTTCGCGCATAAGATGCTTCGTTGCACTACTGTTGTTGCTATCAGATGCGAGAGAAATGGTAGGATGAAGCGAACTAACTGCAGAATCCGAGTTTCCGATAGCATGTATCCATGTTCGGACAAGGAGAGGACATTTATGGGAAACGTTGGTGGAGAAGAAGTGGAGAGGTTTGGAACCACGGTGACTTCTGGAGATGGAGCCATTACCAAATACCCTTGGTAGTGTCCTCACTTCACATAGGAAAGAGAGGTGGTTTAGTCTAAACCTCGTGATTTGTATGCACTTGTGAATCATACAGAATTGGAAGAAAGAAATAGGGATGGTTTTGCATGTTGTCGACTACCTCAACATGTAGGAAACAGGAATGGGTGGTTGAGTAAAGGAGAAGGGGAGTTAGGATGGAATGGTGTGGATTCGGATCTAGAGTTCACAGCGAATAGTAAGTTGAATTGATCTGAGTGGGGAAATAAGTGCGAGAGTGGAGTTTGAGCCATTATGCGACGTCTTTTGTTTTGTGTTATGTTTTGGAATTTGTATATTGTCTTTTGCTGTCTGGAGCCATGTTGGAGCGTGATTACTCTTGGATATTGGATCGACCTTATCCAAGTGATTTTGATTATAGAGTTTACGTGATCATTGGAATTGTTCCATGTGGGATGATTGTTTGCGACGTCTTGTGTTTTTGTTTGCATGATTGTTTGCATGATGTGCTATCATAGGAGGGAGTACACTTGTGAAAGGGGGCATAGATAATTATGGTGGCCAACATAATTATACATGCGTCACAACACAAGTGGACTTGCAAGTATGATGGCATGGATTACATGGTGTATTAGGTGCTATGTGGTATATGTGCGTTATCATTGAGATGTGTGGTTTTGTAAGTAAGTATGCGTGTGGAATAGGCTTATAACTATGGTCGCAAACATAATTATAAGGATATCACACATGTGGACTTGTGACCATTATTGCATTGATTGATGTTTGTTGTTATATGTTGTGGTAGATGGTATGTGATATCATGTTGGTGATGGCTGTATGGTTAGAGAAGTATTCTCTTAACCGTTTGTGCAGTCGTTATACGTTGGGGTGTGTAGGTGGTAAGATTTCATCCTACCTATCATATGTTGATACATCAATTATCGGTGGGTACTTATGTTGTGGTATTTAAGTTGATTCGTTTGCTAGACGCTCCGTTTGTATACCTAATTCTTTGGTTGGCATTCCTATTCGTACCATGATGGTACAGATGCCATATTCCTTCTATTTGACGTTGTGATAGGTGTTGGGTAATCGAATTCGTTTTGTTGGATACTGTTCATTTCTTTGGTTATTCCTTCCATTCATTCCGCGAATGAATGTTATACTATTCTTCAAGTATTGTTGGTTCGTGACGAGTTGGTGTGGATAGTTGATCCCTCATTTACACACACCAATTGAATTCCGTGACATGTTTTGTAACTTGTTAGTATCGGTGTTTTTCTATGATTTTGGTTTGATCATTGTACGAATGAGTCTGTGATTCATCGTTTGGTTTGCAATGTATTTGTGTGAGTGTTCACTGGTATGAGATTTGTTTGATGATTATTTTTTATATGTGATTCTTCTATGTTTTCGCATCCAATAAAGGGGTTGTGTTAAAGTCCTTATGGTATTTTAAAATTCGTTTTGGGTATTTCAAGGTCATTTGTTGGAAACTATTATTTTTATGGTGAAAATGAAGTGTGGAAAAAAATGGTTATGTTGATGTATTACATAAAATGGTTTATATATATTTTATAAAAAAATGTATAAGTTTAAGATATGTCTTGTGAAAAACGGTGTTCATTTGTTTTTTGGGAAGGTCGAGTACGGGAATAAGAACCGTCTATGGTTTTCATTTACCAAACTTGTTATGTATTTGGTTCATGGAGTGTTTCTTTCATTGAGGTACGCTTGTGGATGTTTTATGGGTACGTGTATTTTATATTTTCTTTGTATGGGTTTTCATGAACATTTTATCCGTGTCTGCTTTTATTCAGGGAAAATTTCTTATTGTGTTTTTCTAGCTTTGATTTTGATGTTCGTTACTTCGCTAGTCGGTAATTCGTACCCCTTTTGAGTTCGTTGATATAAGTTTTAGTTCGACTGGTTTCATGATTCGCGTCGTTTACTTAGGATAGGTTGTCGTTTTGATTATCAATTTGTTCGTTGAAGAAGAAGAGAGTGATTGTCAAGTTGTTCAAGTGAGAGGTGTAGCTTTAAGATGTATGTTCTTTAGGAAGGTGGTCAACGAATTGCGAGTGTTCGTGGACATTAGTAAGATAAAAGTGGTGAAGTGTGGAAAGTACCTAAGACACCATCTGAGAGACGATTGTCCTTAGAAATGGCAGGTACTATTGACGATTCATTTCCATCTTTCTATAGATTGCGTAGGCATCGCGGAGGTAGAATATCCATAAGAGGAACTGTGTGATACATGATTTAAAGTTGGGGAGTAGAACTTGGAGATGATATTTGTATGGAGCAGAAAGTGTTATCTACACATATCATAAGAATCTTTAGCATATATTTGACAAGAGGCTAATATATGTAGAAGAGAAGTTGGGTGTGGAATTTCTCAGTGACTGCGATTGTCTGATTTGCCACCGTCAAGGAAGGGCAGACATCGTGGTAAGAGCGCTGAGCGGGAGTGAACAAGTGAAACTTAGATGTTTGTGAGCGATGATTATGATAATTCAGTTCGGAGTTAAGAGGATGATACTGATAGCCTAGAGAGAGAGGTTCAAGGATGAGAACATGTAAAAAGAATGATTACTCAGTTTAGACTAGTAAATGGAAAGGAACGAAGATGGAGGAATGTACTTTGCGGACCAGCTATTGGTTTCATTGAGAGGAAGCGTAAAGACATCAATCATGCAAGGTATTTGATACATCCGAGAATGGATAAGACGTATTATTACATTAGCAAGAGATGTATGGAGGAGTGGGTATGAAGGAGAATACCGATACTTTAGTAAGTGTTTGAAATGCTTGAAGGTAAAGGTTGTAGTCAACGATTATTAGGGTGTTGCAACAGCTGGAGGTATCTGGAGATTTTATTAAGGAGGAGTTGGTGAGACTATTCGCTCGGTGAGTTGGTAAAGAGCCATGGGGTGTCGCGTTGATCATCAAGAAACATGATGAAATACCTACTTCGCGATAGTGGTAAACGTGTTATAGAGTCTTGAGAACGCGTATGTAGATGAGTACTACTTATCATTCTCTAATGACTGAACTAAGTGAGCGTACAAATCAGGCATTGGATGGTGAACTAAGAGCATGGGTGTGTTTGAGTTTGGAGGGAGCTGAGGTATGTATTTATCTTTAGCTGAGTTCTCCTATATCGATAATTATCATTCTAGTATTAAGAATGTGCCGTTTAAAGTATTATATGTAAGGAAATATAGATTACCTGTTCTATGGGCAGAAGTTGGGACGAGCCAACTGATTGGTCCTGAACTGGTACAAGGGACTATGGATATGGTCTTTCAGATCAAGGAAAGACTTAAGCCAGTGAGAGTTTGCCGAAAGAGAGTTATGCGGATAATCGCCGTAAGTCTTTATAGTTTGGTGTTGGTGATTTTGTGATGTTGAAAGTATCTCCTTGGAAAGGTGTTATGCGTTTCGGTAAGAAAGGCATGTTAGCACCGAGATATGTAGGACTGTTTGAGATTTCGGGAAGGATTTGATTTGTGGCATACCGGTTGAAGTTACCTGAGGAATTGAGTGGTGTACATGATACGCTTCTCGTATCTAATTCAAAGAAGTGTTTGGCTGATGCTAGTCTGCACGTGCCAATAGATGAAAGTAGGGGTTGACAAAACTCTTCGTTTTGTCGAGAAACCTGTTGAGATTATGGATCGAGATGTTAAGGGGTTGAAGTGTGGTGAGATAGCGTTGGTAAAGGTATAGTGGGATTCTAAGCGTGGTCTTGAGTTTACTTGGGAACGTGAGGATCAAATGTAATTAATGTTTGTTTTGTGTGTATCCATTATATGTGGTGTTTTATGCGGTTACCATTTGGATTTTTCATTTGGTTCGAGGGTATCGTACCTACCTGTGAGAAGTCGTTTGGATTGTTGGTGTTATTGATCGGGGAGTGTATCTATTTGCGTGTATTGTTGGAGTGACGAAATGTTTTCTATTGTGTGAATTCGGGTATTTAGTCAATTCACATTTTTTTTGTGATTCTTTCTCTGTGATTTTATGGTGTGATATTATTCCGCTTACATATCCATAAATTTTCATTTGCTGTTGTGAGTGGTACCTCGTGTAGTTGAAATCTCAGGACGCGATTTCCCCAAGTGGGGGACGATGTAACAACCGTGGTTTTGGCAGGTCAGTTTGATTAATAGTCTTGACTCGGTTGACGTTTGTTTGGTGTGTCTTAGGTGTTTAAAGTGATATAGGTGAGTTTTAGCACTAAATCCCTTTGCGTAAATGGTTTTATTGTGGTTTGGAAAGTTTGGAATTTGGGAAAGTTCATTTTGATCACGCTTGTTGCGTTGAAATGACTTGTGTAGTTTTGGTGTTTTTGTGTAATGAGTCTTCGTTCAAGTGTTTGAGCGTTAGCTGGTTACGAGGAGTTGTTTTTATGAGTTATGTTTCAAAAGAGTTTGGAATTCTATTTTTGGAAACTTTGTTTTGAAAATGATGATTTTTCCGGTTGTCGTAAAAGTTAAGGTTTATCGCGAAAGACGTTAGTTTTTGTTTTGGGAGTTTATAAAATATGAAAAGTATGAAGTTTTGAGTGTAATAAATTAATTTAATAAAAAAGTAAAAAAATATATATGTATATGAAAAAAATCGGCTAGAAGGGATAAGGGGAAAAAGGAAACCCAATTTGAGTCCAAATATGACTTTAAGGCCCAAGGATTATCCATAATTAATATATATACCAACCCAGACTCCCCTTGAACGTTTTTTTTGAGATTGAGGTCGATCCAAGAGAGAAAAAGAGAAGAAAAATTAGGGTTTATAATTTGGAAGCAATAACGAAGATCAAGGTATATTTTTAATACTAGTTTTCATGTAATTAATTAATTATTGCTATGATTCATGTAATATTGATTATGATGGAATCTAGGGTTTGTATACTTCTGTAAATTAATAAAGTAAAACATGTTAGGATCATTAGTTAATGATAGTATGGTAATTGGTTAAGGGAATTGAGTGTAAAACACGTTAGATTATGTGTTAGGGTTTGGACAGAAAACTATGGCTGTAAAGATGTGAGTGTAATTAACAGATGGTGATGAGTTAGGTCACAAACTTTTTGTCTAAATTGAAGTTTAATGAAAGATCTTTCCAAAAAGTCTGGCCACGATTGATTTCAAGGTTGGGAAGTTAGCTTTTGATTTTTTTTTTTTTGATAAGGTATCAAAGCTGTTAAACCGAGACAGAATTTGGGTAAAAGTTTGATAGCGAATTGTGGGTGAAAAAGTGGTATTTAGGTTACCCTTCAGGAATAGTTAAGTTTTAGGTTATCTTAGACTACCACGAAAAGGATTTGCGATAAAAAGTTGTAGAAGTATTTTATTCTAATTAAAACTTTTTGGTGTGCGTTCAGATCCGAATTTGGATAGTTGACAAGTTTGATTTTCTTTTGAGTACTTTTGTGTGTTATTGGTCCATGGCCTTCTGGGATTAGCTTGTATGCTTATGAGAGACCATGGTAAATTTTTTGCGTGAGTTGTTGGGCTTTAAATGTTATGATTTCATGTGGGCGAATGTACCCTAAAATTCTGTGTTTTCTGATTTTAAAAGTGCAAGGGATTTAGTGAGTATTAGGTTATGGTGATGGTTAGTATAGGGTCTAGGAGATCCATGGTGGGTCATATGAATCTTAGACATCCATCATATGAGTATTGCATGGGTTATAGCTTTTATCTTGGCCATGTGTAATGTGGATTTATTTTGTGTGTTATAGACTGTGATTTGGTTTTGTGGAAGCTGCAAGGTTTGAGGTGAGTTCAGAGTCCCATATTTTTACTTTTTTTTAAACTTGGGATGGGAATGATGCTTGTCTTAAATTTGTTTGGGTTACTGTGATTATGTGTTGTGTCAAAGAGTTTGGACTTATAATGTTATTCTATGTATGCTATGTGTGATGATTCGATTGTGAGATTATGTGTGCTTCATTTGGGGACCCATTTGATGTTGTGTGTGCTTCAATTGGGAGGATGCTTATCCTGTTGCTCGCGCATGTGACCTAATTGATGTTTATTGGGATAAGAGGACATGAGCCGTCCTGTTGTTGCCTTTGTGTGTGGATATTCGTTTGCGAATGACTGTAGCTTATATGATAACTTTAAATTATTTGTCCAGCTATATATTTTTATAATTACAGTGAACTGGTTACCTTGAGAGTGTATGTGTGTCTAAACCTATGAATCTCACCAACATTATGTTGACGTTTTAAGCATCATTTTCAGGTGATCTTTCTAAGGATAAGATAGAAGGATGTGATTATACGAGACCCTAGTTGCATTGGAAGTGGTTTATCATCTTTGTTTGGATCTTATGTATTGTTTTGGATTTTGTTTTGGTTATTTTATTTTGAGGTACTGTTACAACACTTTGTGTTTGTACTTTGCTTTATTTTTGTGGATGTAGTTGTTCTCTATATAGACACCAGGTGTTGTGATGATATCCATGAAGTTACACCCTCGCGTTTCCGCCTTGGCCAGGTGTGACAAGCGTCGTCAGTTGTATGTGATGATAATGTGATGCATGAACAAAGGATTCCTAACGAAGTACAACAAACAAATGTGGTGAGATTAGATATTGCTAATATGGGAAATAGCATTGTTGTCCCATATGAACAATATGTAAAACACAACGTCGAGTCTATTGTACCAAGTGATGCATCCTCTGTTGTTAATAATGTGTGTGAGTTGGATGATTACACAACTGTTGTACCTGATGACACCTTGACCACTAGACTTAATATTCTTAAATATCAGGTGACTTTTTATGAACAACTTGCAAAATTTGAGCTAACCGAACGTGAACAGAAAATGGATTGGCAGATGCGTACATATATAACTGAACTTAACTTAAAGGAAGAATCGTTGAAAATGGAGTTAAAATCTTTACAAAATCAACTTGATCAAACTGTTAAACAAAAACAGGAGATACAGAAAAGTGTAATTGCGCTAAAACTTGATTTTCAGGATAAAGAAACTAAACTCTTAAATGATTTCTCCAATCTTAAGACGTTAAAGAACAAACTTGAAAATAAATTGTACACTCAAGGCCAAACTATACAAACTGCTCAAATGATACAAAAGCACATTAAATTGCGGGATAAGCATAGCAATAAGGATTTAGGAGTGACTAAAACTAACTTCCTTAGGAGCTTTAGTGCTATTCAACCAGCTTTATATGATGCTAATGTTATGCTCAAACATGATCATGCCCCCCCTCCTGATGTGTCATATAATGAGGAGATTGAGGAGATAAAATCGGTCAATAAGGAGAAATTATATAATAAAATGAAGGATCCAAAGTGCATTAAAAACGTGTCAATATCAAGCCTCATAACTACAATGAACATAATCGATTGACTGTTTTTGCACCCCAAACTAAGTTAACACCAGAGCAAGTTTTTTGGTCCTTAGATATAGAAAAATTGAAAGCTGAAAAACTTAAGGCCAAAACCCCTCAAAAGTTTGTTGCTCCAACGGTGCATCCCCCAATACACCAGTGCACTTAGTTCAGTTATCACTTCCCACTCAATGTAAAACTCTTATTAGCATATTTGTTCTTTGTCAAATGTTCGCTGATTTTGATCAGGGGAGAAAATGTGATTTAAATATGAAATCTGATTAAAATGTGATGTTTTGGACTTAAACGTAAGCTCTCCCATATGTGCTAAACTCTTTTGTATATCAATGCACATATTGAAGGGGAGTAAATGGTTTGTGATAAAGGATCTTAATCAGACTTCAACAATGAATTGATGAAACACAAACTGTCACTAATCAAAAGGACTAGTCCTGGCCGGTTAATAATTTCAAGCTGGTCTAACCAGTGATGTAAGCGTGTCTCGAAGAGGACTGGTCTAAGTAGAGTGTACCATTTCAAGAAACCTTCTATGGTCTTGATCAGGCCGGGTAATAACTTCAAGCTAGTCTAACTAGTGATGTAAGCGTGTCTCGAATGCCTGTTCATGTTCACTAAAGGAGGATCAATTCAAAAGTGCAACTCTACCCAACATGTGCAAATTTATAATTAAAACATCTGAGCACATGTTAAGGGGGAGCATTTGAAAAGTATAAAACTCTCAAAGTGTTAGTAAAATGTGTTTCTTCAATCATAAACACTTTGAGAGAATTTTCGATGGTTTGGTTGATGGAAACATAGGATAGTCATGAACTTATAAGGTCGCTAAGGTTCGGAAAACCGTCCTATGATCCGCCAGACCCGGAGGGATCTACCCAAAGACAAGACCAATTAGATAGTATTAGAAAGTCCTTAGGTATGATTATGAAAAAAGGAGTAATGCGAAAAAGAAGAAAGAAGGGGTTGAAGAATTAAAAAGAAATGAAATTAGAAAGGGTGAAAAGAAATAGCCCTCCAAATTACTCAACCTTAGGGCAGAAACCGGGTTCAATTCGTATGCTACTGGTTGCTGCTAAGGCAAAACCGGTATTGAAGACTAAAACGTCATGGACCCAGGGACGCACGGCACTAAACCTTCTAACCACTCAAGTTCTCTTAAAAGAGCTTGTTTCATTCTCACGGGGATCCCTGCATAATCTATCAACCGCTCATTACGAGCCATGTTGATATTGAAACAGGAGACACCGCTCCAGTCTCCGACTACCAAATCATGAACTTATCGAGTCTAAAGCCATGAGATACATCAAAAGATCTCATAGGAACACGTGTTACTTCTACACTGGTTGCTCAACATTATGGACACCAGTGGTAATATTATGAGTCCTACGCAGATCTTAGCAATCTTCCAAGAACACTTATGAGGGAATATACTTATGTAATTCCCAGTGATTGAGTGGAAACTCCTACCAGGGTGTACATCAAACAGCCCTGTAAGTAGGTCACTTCGGTAATCTCTTGTGGATTACGCTTAGTGATTGTGGCGGTTTCACAACGGTCTATGGTCGTGGAGTGATCTCTAGCGACTCACCTAATCATTGGTCTACTTAGGTAGATCAT
The DNA here is from genome assembly GCA_030686995.1 of Artemisia argyi. NCBI lineage: Eukaryota > Viridiplantae > Streptophyta > Magnoliopsida > Asterales > Asteraceae > Artemisia > Artemisia argyi. The sequence continues at coordinate 17,361,402 of CM060676.1, forward strand.
GTATGCCCTCTCGGGGTATCTGATTCAGGAACGGCCTTGGCAAGGATTAGAGAAAGTTTTCACACTATGCTGATTACAATCTCTATATCCAAACCTATAAGTGCCGGATGATTTGTTGTTAACTGTTTACTTGCAGGAATATCTGGTGGTTGCTGCTGATTGCTGAAGAGATGCCGATCCATCCCACCGTGCTCACACTTAATCATCCTTGTCAAAAAAATCATGAGTACTCAAAGGCCTTCAACCAAAGCTTCTGCTACTCCGATGCTGACTACATGATTCAAGTCAAGTGTGAGTACGACGGTTCAACGATATCAACTTCACAAGGAGACAATGATGCTAAAGATGACTTGAAGATGAAATTTGGATGATGACCTCAATGAATTCTCAAAGATCATCCAAGACCTAGGCACAGTCGTCAAAAGCTCACTGCTTGAAGAACAAAGATCAATGACTTTGAAGAATCAAAATCTACGAGCTAGGATATTATTCATGTAATAGAATGCTAATATTTGATACGTGGGAATTGTGCCCTCGCAACAGGTTTTACCTCTCAAGGGATCTCGAGAATCTTACAACCCCCACCAGGCAGTGTACCTGATCGTTGTAGTATAGTATAGTGACAAGTATCGGGGGATTGATCGTTCAACTCAGGAATAGTGTCGCTAGGATTAGAAAGCCTACTAAACTAGGTCTAGAGGTTAGGGATGATTCTTTTTGTATTTTTTATATTTTATGAAAAGCAAGTAAAATCTCAGGTTTTGGAGTGGGCGGAATTAGTTGCTAGCTAACTAACCCAATTAAATAAAGATGCAATCAAAATAAAATAAAAGAAATGAAAATTAAACTATTATACTAATTTGGTGGAAACAATAATGAGAAAAGTTGTGTTTACTTAGATTTCATTACTCCCTAGATATTTTTTACAGGTTGATTAGCTTGTTACAATTGCATGGATGACGGGTTATATTCCTTAATACCAGTCGTAGGGCCGTGTACAATATTCCCTAACTCTATAAGATCCTACTTCACTCCTATGTCGAGCCGTTAGAAGCTCTTAACATGGGATCATTAGAATTCTCTTACGCATTAAATACAACCAAAAATCGTAGTACACCTCCGATCATGTTTTTTAAGACGTTCAAGCAAGTTACCAATGGAAGTCTGCCAGTTTTCTTAAGCCTAACATCGAATACAATCATCCGTAACAATTATAAACAAACAATCAACCCATAATCAATATGTAGGTTTCACTACATCTAAGCAAACACAATAAAAACCTAGCCTAGCTTGTTAAAGAGAAGACAAGCATAAGATATAATCACACAACACATAGACATATTGAATGATTTGAATAAGCACTTATCTTCAATTGAACATGGAAGAATCAAGGGGTTGAAACCCTTGAAAAAGTTGTAAAATTGGTCTAGGGTTTATGCCCTAATATCCCACACAAAGTTCCACACATTACAATCAAAAATTGGAAAAATATATATAGACTATGCATCCTGATGGTGTCATGTGTGATGTGCGTTTTATTAGTACAAGTTTTAAAATTTATAAACACGAATTATCCGATTATTATCTAGCACATACGAGTAGGTATACTCGTCCAGTGTAATAAAGGTGGGTAAGTCGAGATCGTCCCAAGGGATTTGGTGGTTTTAGTAATAAGAAAAACGTTTGTTAAATAAGGGATGTCAATCCAAATTTATGTAAAATCTTAATTTAAAAGAAACTAAACATATACTTGTGTATAATTCCTTGATTGGTAATTAGGAGTATCGTAAAAATTTGAGTACGAAGTTTGGTGTAAAACTTGTTATGATGCACAACTAAAAATGAGTAGTTATACAATCTATGATGTATGTCATGTTTTCACTACTACTAAGAATTCTATCACCTAAATGACTCCTTTCGGACATATCAAATTAGTATGACAATCCTATAAACACATGGTTGTTTAGAAAATCAATTCTTTTCTTATGAATTCCTACGAATCCTTTCGGTCCTTTTTCGTGATGAAATAGTCTCAAATCTATTTTAACAAGTAAATAAGATGGTTGTCAAGCATCCTATTCCATACTAATTTGGTGCATTAATATTTTGGAATAAAAACAAGTTGAAAATCCTTTCAGACCTATTTTTCAAGAAATTGTTTTTACCGACAAATTAAGCAAGAAAAGATGTTATATCAACAAACTCATAAAAATAGATATGTTTTCATGCATCACCTTTTTCATAAAATAATACTCCATTAACCAATCACATCATATACACAAGTATATCACAAATTACTCCATAATAATCATATTAAAACACAAGTAAATAAGAAAACTTTCATAAAACTTAAAGTAACAATTGTTCATTATAAGTATCAAGGTGTACCTAGTCTTGAAAATTACAATGAGTAAACTTGTGGAACTATAGCAACCACACTCCTCCAATTGCTCACCAATGTAAGTAAACAACTCCACACTCGAACCAATGCTTGAGACTTTAACTCAACACGTTCCGGGCGTTTTTACAACACTTAGTAAAATTTCAGGCAATATAAGATAAGCTAACAAGATTTGGTGTAATACTAAGTTAGATTATGGTGGTACAAGTATCTCTAGGCCCTAAGTGCTCATTATATAGCTTAATGGCACTTATGCTTCAAGTAAGAACGTCCATCCTCAGTAAATAAGCAGAAATGATCAGCCACACATGATTATGGGGAGTAAATTCGCCAATTAATGCAAAACTTGTAACTTCAGTTATCACCATTCGATCGGTTTCTCGCCATCCGATCGGATGGTCAATTCTGGCATATTTCCAGCCGATCGGCTGCAACTCGCAACCGATTCGGTTGGATTTAGTCTGAACATGTTTCTATGTATTTTCTTCGTCGTTTTACGTTGCATGCAATATTTTTCTTCGTGGCATGACTTTGTCCATTAGAACTTGATATTTCCTTGATAATTTCGTGTAGTAAACTTGTCTTTAGCAAATCCTTTTGTTCATGCAACGTTTCTTTCTTCCTTGATCCTCTTGAAACTCTCCAAAAATGCATGTCCACTTCATTTCTTCATCTTTTAATCATTTTTACCTGCTTTTGGCTATATTTGCATGTATAAACACTTTTCTACGATTAAGTAACAAATATATACAAATATGACCAATTTCCACTCATAAATCAAACAATAACGCGACTAAAAATATGTTAAATTTGAGCGTTATCAAATCCCCCACACTTGAGCTTTGCTCGCCCTCGAGCAAGTTTTAATCAAAAGAAATTTGAATTCAATGGTAATAGTGCAAATATCTTATTTGAACTCAATCAAGTAAATAAAGAGCTTGATAACAATTCTAAGCACCTCACAAAAATAATTTGAAATTCACTCATCACTCAATATGTGTAACGATTAATAGATCACTCATAGCACAGTCATGATTTATGTTTCTTACCATAGGCTTGTACAAGTATCAAAACAATAGAATAATTCATCAAAGAGGTCTTTTATTCGGGTTGTAATTTCTAGGCTAAGGGTTTTATAAACTTTCGTGCAAAATAATTACACTAAGTCTAAAAGGTAAGGATAAGGCATGGGAATATTTATGAAATTGGTTTTAAAAGAAAAATAAAATCAAAGTCTAAGTCCCATAGTTGCTAATCTCAAATAATCCACAAACCCAAAAAATGATAATAGTTACAATCTTTCCCCTCTTCGACTTCCAAATGTTGATACATCGATTCACCATAAAAATATTCTTCAAACTTAGCACATCAGCTAACAACATATCTCATGACTTTCTTTATTCATAATAATATAACACATTGGCTATATTTGTCACCTTATAGTTGCGATAATTTTTTTTTCACCTCCCCCACACTTCGCATAAGCATACATCACAAAAAATACAAAACACGAAGTTACGCACCTTCATCTTTGTTGGAATGGCGCACACATGAATTGTGAAGTGTGGCTAACTAATAATCATCAAAAACTAACCAAGCAACTAGCAATCCACCATTTAGACTTTGACAAGGGTTAGGCTAAGGTTTAAAGTGTAAAATATTTTTTATATTTTTCTGGATGTAACAAAATGAAAAGAATGGCTCAAAGGGTGAAACTAAGGGTATCTAGCGCTAAAGATAAACGCTAACAAATGGGTTCCAAATATGAGGTTAACTAACCAATGTGGTTAGCAAAATTATTTTGTAAACTGATGGCCATTTGGTTTTATTCTTAAGTTTGCCTCTTATCATATGAATATATCCTTATCATTCGAAAATGATTTTAACCGTAATTCATAACAAGTACAAGTTCTAGAATTAACACAACCACCGGCACACTCATCATGAAATATGTAAATAGTATAAGAATTACTATTCTCATAAAAAAAAACTAATCCTCACAATTTAAAGTAATAAGGGTATAAGATTGTGCTAGCAAATGTTATCAATTCCGAGACAAATTGCTCTTTAAAACTTGAATTTATTCTCCAAAAATATCATTATTATATACCATGAAATCAACCTTATTTTAACTAAAATATGAAGGGCGAACTACTACTAGTTACTTAAGTTCACGACTCTAAAACGAAGATTTAAAACAAAAATTTAAAATTAAAACAAATTAAAAATTATGCAATTTTTCTATTTTCTTCCTTCCCCCACACTTAAGTTTTGCATTGTCCTCAATGTAATAAAAAATAACTTCAAAGTTAAGGAAATGGAAAAATTTAGAAAATACCGGAGTTAAATACGCAACATGCATATTTAATCATAATAAGCAAATGAGTTTACCGACTCCAAACGTTGATCAACTATATGCTTCCGTAATAAAACTCCTGCAAGAAAACTGTAAAATATACGAAACAACCAAACAAACACAAACAAAAACATATCTAAACCAAATAAATAGAAAATTACGTTACGTTATAAATCCTACTAGAAATAGTTAAAGATAATAGAAATAGAAATTGTTCGACACATAATTGTTTTTAAAAACCAACCATAATCCATGTGATCAAACGTCACCATCAATAACTCACATCGGAACGAATGAACTCGTCAACGCTTTCCTCTTCTTCCTCATCAATATCTTCTTCATCGTCCTCGTCCACCACTCGTCTCTTCTTCTTTCCAGCTCTTGATGACGAACCTCCAACATCATAACTCGATCCTCCAGGATTAAAACTTGGTCCACCCATATTAACACCTGAACTACCATACTCGGGAAGTCTACCGTATGGAGGATATGGCTCGGGAAATGGTGAATAACCAGGATAAGGACAGGGGTATGGTCTAGGATATGGAGAATATGGTAAAGGGTATGGTGGAACATTTGGTGGGTTGTAGGGAGGTACCTCATAATTGGCATCTTGTGCCAAATGTTGGATCATAGGCATGGAATAATCATAGTTGTAATTATTCCTCATTTGCATTGAATCTCTCCAAACATCCCTACACTCAATAGCATTTAATTCACGGTTCCAATCACCCCATCCTGAATCAAAACCACTTTGGGTATTACCCGAAAAACTCCCCATTTGAGGTTGTGAAGGCGCTCCCGCATAAGCTCCGGATTATGCCCCCACACTTGGTTCGATCCAAGGTCCCAAAGTCTTGTTAATCCTATCCAATGCTTTCCTAAAACTATAAGCATCCCATATCTCACTCTCCAATCTCACTCTACACTTCCTCAACTCATCATCATTAAAATACCCAAGATTTTTAGCCAACATGGTCACATAATGACCTCCACAAACATCACTTTGTTTCTTAATCCCCGGTGCTCTCTTCGAAAGATACTCGGCAATAATCCATGCCACATTCCCATTCTTGGCTTCCTCCAACAACTTCATCACCCATAGGTCCGGTTGACTACATTTGTCTTGTCCACCGCTCTTATGTATCAATCCCCAAGAAATCAAATTTTGTATAACCTTCAACAATGGATTCCTAATCCTAGAAGAATTTCTCTTAAGACAAGTTGGATCACCAATTCTATTCCAATGTTCATCAATACCCGTATATTGATCATTACCTCTAGCTAAACTCACAAAATGTGGTCCAAACAACCTATGTTGAATCTCACTCTCCTCATACAAACCAAGTCCAACTGCAAATTTTGGCAAAGATAAAGCATGTTCGCGACCACACAATCTAAACCAAACACAAACATCCCCAAGAACATCATTTACCTTTCTATCAAAGTAGAACGTAGAAAAGAACTCCAAACACCATTCCTTGTAAACATCTTCACGAATACTAAAAGCTCTTTCCCAAGAATAATCTTCGAACCTATCTCCATCACCAGGATACACATAAATCTTAGTCATCATGCTCCTCAATTGATCTTCACATTCATACTCCTCAAGCAATTCCCAATCAATCAACCTAGGCTTAGCAATCTTCCTCTCTTGAAGTTTTGAAAGACGTTCTCTATACGCATTCTTCTCATCTTTGTTTTGCACATGAGAAAACTTGACATTTTCATTAGACTCCAGTTTCAAACTGAAAGTAATCCTCTTCCTCTCGTTCCTTTTCAAATACTTGTTAACAATCGGATTTCGTCCCAATCTTGCAACATTTCCCTGAAAGAAATCTCAAATTAGGTTAGTATATAAGTATAAGAACTAATAACAATAAATTTAGAAACTAGAAAACACATTTTCAAAAATTATTCCGAGGCCACCAACCGATCGGTTTGAGGTCCAACCGAATCGGATGCAGCTTTGGCACACTTCCAACCGATCGGCTGCAACTCGCAACCGATTCGGTTGGAGTTTTCTGCAAACTTCATTCCTCCTCAATCCATCCTAAACGTTTCCCAATCAATCCGAACTTCTTTCTAAATTGTAATCTCCCATTCTTGAGTACTTTTAACATTCAAACTCTCCTATCAATGATTCTTAACATTTCCAATCATCAACCTAATGATTCTATAAAAACCAAGAACATCATCTACTAAAATCGTCCAATTAGTGCTCTAATCAACAATGCAATAACCTAACATCACTAATTATCAATCATATAACTTCTGGGATTCATCAATTGCAAATAAACTAGCTCCAAAGATTATACCCAATTCAATCCGAAAATTCAATCAATGAATTCTTACTCAAATCTTAACCAATTGATCTAATTCTTTTTGCAATACCTTCTCCTATCACCTAATCACTTATCCCCAAAATATTACATCTCAATTCAAAATAATTCAAAAATACCCAATTCGTGACCTAATTTCAATCATCCGAATTAAAACTTAATTGAACAAAATTAATGATATAACTTACTTGACTTGATGCCATTGATGATTAATTATCACTCCTACAACCTTCTAACAACTTCTTATGGTCGAATTTTAACCCCAATTTTTGGTGGATTGTGTGTATGTGTTTTTCTTAAGTTTTTGAAAATTTTGGTTTATATATTCAACTCCATTCGATCAGTTGTGAATCCATCCGTTCGGTTTGGTATGAAATTGATTTTTCAAAGTTTTTTCTTCACTACTAAACTTGACACAAGTGCTAGTAGCTTTTTCTTTTCTCAAACTTATTATCTTGTATGTATTCCAAACACACTTTGTCTACCAAAAATTTTGGTCATCTACTTCTACTTCTAAACTTAAAACTAAAACATAATTTAACCTCTAAAAACTAAAAACTAAAACTAAATAAAAAGAAATAGATAAATAAATAGATAGATAGCTAAATAAATAGATAGTCTCATTCAAACATGAAATGCATAAAACTTAAAAGCATGAAATAAAATGCATGAAAAATAAAAGTACGAAACAAACAAACTAGCACAAGATGTGCTTTATTCTTGTGATCATTCTTCTTCATCCATAGAAATATTCATTCCTAAGAATGTCTTCTCCACGATACTTGTTTGCCAACTTCCTAGTAGTCTTTTGAGTTTTGAAAGTTCGTGCAAAGTTCCTTCCACTAGGACATGTGATATCAAATTTTCAATGCCAATCACCATCTCCTTCTTCTCTTTTGTAAATGCTATGACCTTCGGAACCCCATTCCAAGTTCTTCAATTGGACCAATAAAGATCCAAGAAAATCTGTCAACTTGTTAAACACAAAAATATGTTTAAACGGATTAAAGAAAGCCTCAATTGCTAGAGCTCTTTCCATTTCATCTTCAATATCAAATAAACTAGGTGTGCATGGACCAAACTTTGGTCTACCATCTTCATCCCTTCCTACTTCAAAGCACCCAAGGTAATCCTCCTCTTGGTCCTCATCATTATCATCTCCATTACTACCCCCTCTAGGCTTTGGATAGTAAGTATTTTTAAGAACTCCATCATCAATTGTCATGGTACCTTTTCCCATATCTATTATAGCTCCACAAGTTCTTAAAAATGGTCTACCTAACAACAAAGGTAGTTCCTTATCAACTGCGACATCCAACACAAGAAAATCCACCAAGAATGCTTGATAACCAATTTGAACTCTCACATTTCTTACTTCTCCCATTGCTTTTGCCTTAGAATTATCCGCCATAGTGAGTTTAGAATTGTTAGGTGTAGGGTCTCTTAATCCTAACTTATGATACAATGGATAAGGCATAATACTCACACTAGAACCCGTATCGGCTAATGCATATAAAGGAGTTGTCCCATTAATTTTAACCGGTAAAACAAAATTTCCGGGATCATTCATTTTCTTTGGGAACCCATTCTCAATTATCCTTCTCTCCTCTACTTCATCAAAACTATTATCCTCCAACTTAGACTTTGCCAACATAACTCCATCTAACTTCTTCCTATACTCCATATAATTCCTCAACACCTTAATGACCGGTTTGTTTTCCATCAATTCACTAATTTTTGCTTCAAGATTCTCCAAAATAGCTTGTTTTTGCTCTTTGGTTAAAGGTTTGGTACTTTTCGGTAAATTAGGTGGTGTTTTGGATGATGATGATGATGATGATGATGATGATGATTTGTTTTCTTTTTGGGTGGAGGGTTGGGTTAATTTGTTCAATGGTGTTTTGTTTCGGTTAGCTTTACCCATCTTACAAACTTCATCCGTTCCTTCCTTCATCATTTCCATTCCTTCACAAACATCAACAAGCATATCATTCACACTCTTCCCTTCTTCCAAATCACTTATGTTAATTCTCAACTCTCCAAGTGCAAAATCCAAACTACACTTGGTATTCACTAAAAAATCTCTACCAAAAATCACTTCCGGTTCATCTTCATTAGTATACTCCAAAACAACAAAATCAACTTTAAAGATGTGACCATGAATATTCACTCTAACTCCTTTCACTTCCTTCTTACCATCACTTCCATAATCAAGCTTAACAAAACCAAGTTTGTCAAGCATTTCTTCCGAAATGTAATTGTCTCCATATTTCATATTCAATTCCGCATCCCACGCTTTAACTCCTTCCACCGCACAAGGTGTAGAATACCTCATGTGTGGAGCATCATATTTCTTAGGTGGCGCTCTAGTGAAAACAACAACTTTTCTCTCCTTATCCTTCTTTGGATAACACATTTCATGTGGCAAATAAGAAACATTGTCACCAACAACCTCTTCTCCTTCTAAATCCAAGTTTGCTTTTTCCAACATACTCTCCAACTTTTTCAAGGAATCACCGGAATCCTTGGACATATCTTCCAAGTCTTTCAAATACGCAGAAATTTGGCTCAAACTCTCCATTTCAACTTAAGCACTTACTAACTATAACATAACCAAAAAATAATCCAAATCATTAGCATGAGGGTTAGTTATAATCAAATAAACTCTTAATATGAACAAGTAGACTAACTAAATAAAACACTAAGAAATGAAAATAAACTAAAAATTAAAAATGTCTAAAATTTTACCGAGATGCCCAACCGATCGGTTTGTAACCTAACCGAATCGGTTGGCACAAATGACCAACTCCAACCGATCGGTTGGAACCCGCAACCGAATCGGTTGGAGTTTTTACACTAATTTTTTTTAAACTAATATTTAATAAAACTTTAATTAAGAAATTAAAAACAATAAAAGCATTAACTAAGGTGTCTTTAAAAATTACTCAATTATTAATTGAAATTAAAACTTCTAAAACATTAAAATGACTAATAATTGCAACTTAAAACTATTAAAAACTAACATTAATTATATAATAATTAAAACTAATTAACTAAAAACAGAAAAATAGAAATTAATTACTAAAAAACAGAATCCAATAATTTTTACCGAGACCACCAACCGATCGGATGGTTACCTATCCGATTCGGTTGGTCAAAAAACAAAATTTTTTTTTATACTTTTTACTCTAAAAACTTTAAAATTTCACAAATTACAAACAATTTAATTACTAAAAACTAAGAAAATTAATAAATCCCCGGCAGCGGCGCCAAAAACTTGATGTGCGTTTTATTAGTACAAGTTTTAAAATTTATAAACACGAATTATCCAATTATTATCTAGCACATACGAGCAAGTATACTCGTCCGGTGTAATAAAGGTGGGTAAGTCGAGATCGTCCCAAGGGATTTGATGGTTTTAGTAATAAGAAAAACGTTTGTTAAATAAGGGTTGTCAATCCAAATTTATGTAAAATCTTAATTTAAAAGAAACTAAACATATACTTGTGTATAATTCCTTGATTGGTAATTAGGAGTATCGTAACAATTTGAGTACGAAGTTTGGTGTAAAACTTGTTATGATGCGCAACTAAAAATGAGTAGTTATACAATCTATGATGTATGTCATGTTTTCACTACTACTAAGAATTCTATAACCTAAATGACTCCTTTCGGACATATCCAATTAGTATGACAATCCTATAAATACATGGTTGTTTAGAAAATCAATTCTTTTCTTATGAATTCCTACGAATCCTTTCGGTCCTTTTTCGTGATGAAATCGTCTCAAATCCATTTTAACAAGTAAATAAGATGGTTGTCAATCATCCTATTCGATACTAATTTGGTGCATTAATATTTTGGAATAAAAACAAGTTGAAAATCCTTTCGGACCTATTTTTCAAGAAATTGTTTTTACCGACAAATTAAGCAAGAAAAGATGTTATATCAACAAACTCATAAAAATAGATATGTTTTCGTGCATCACTTTTTTCATAAAATAATACTCCATTAACCAATCACATCATATACACAAGTATATCACAAATTACTCCATAATAATCATATTAAAACACAAGTAAATAAGAAAACTTTCATAAAACTTAAAGTAACAATTGTTCATTATAAGTATCAAGGTGTACCTAGTCTTGAAAATTACAATGAGTAAACTTGTGGAACTATAGCAACCACACTCCTCCAATTGCTCACCAATGTAAGTAAATAATTCCACACTCGAACCAATGCTTGAGACTTTAACTCAACACGTTCCGGATGTTTTTACAACACTTAGTAAACTTTCAGGCAATATAAGATAAGCTAACAAGATTTGGTGTAATACTAAGTTAGATAATGGTGGTACAAGTATCTCTAGGCCCTAAGTGCTCATTATATAGCTTAATGACAGTTATGCTTCAAGTAAAAACGTACATCCTCAGTAAATAAGCAGAAATGATCAGCCACACATGATTATGGGGAGTAAATTCGCCAATTAATGCAAAACTTGTAACTTCAGTTATCACCATCCGATCGGTTTCTCGCCATCCGATCGGATGGTCAATTCTGGCACATTTCCAGCCGATCGGCTGCAACTCGCAACCGATTCGGTTGGATTTAGTCTGAACATGTTTCTATGTCTTTTCTTCGTCATTTTACATTGCATGCAATATTTTTCTTCGTGGCATGACTTTGTCCATTAGAACTTGATATTTCCTTGATAATTTCGTGTAGTAAACTTGTCTTTATCAAATCCTTTTGGTCATGCAACGTTTCTTTCTTCCTTGATCCTCTTGAAACTCTCCAAAAATGCATGTCCACTTCATTTCTTCATCTTTTAATCATTTTTACCTGCTTTTGGCTATATTTGCATGTATAAACACTTTTCCACGATTAAGTAACAAATATATACAAATATGACCAATTTCCACTCATAAATCAAATAATAAAGCGACTAAAAATATGTTAAATTTGAGCGTTATCAATGTGTTAACCTCTGACTCCGTCAACTCGCCGCCATGATGAAATTCATATTGCCTAGATCCACTTCTGATGTCGTCATGTAGGAATGAGCTCTGGGTCGTCACTTGTATTTGGACCCTGACGGCCTTGGTGACGCCGTCAAGCCAATAAGCCTAAAAACTTTCTGGATCGTCACGTGTATTTTCCACTTCCACCTCGTTTGCCACTCTTGACGCCGTCATGTGTAAACCCTTGACGTCGTCAGGTACTGTTCCTAGCAAGGAATTTTGAGACTTTGCCGTTTTCTTCATTTTTATGCTCTAAAAACATCCAAAATGCTTTCTTTTCCAGATTTAGGGCAATAATTGATCAAATAATCACGAATTCGGGCTTAAATGACCCCTTAAAAGCGGTACACTTTTCGCCTCATCAAATACCCTTACACTTAAGATTTGCTTGTCCTCAAGCAAATGCACTTTTATTCTAATCAAAATACAAGTTAGGGGTCATTTAACACTAATATAAAAGTAATTAAAACAAATAATCATTCCACTAAAAACCAAAAACAAGCACGGAGGTCATACACTAGCACCTCACAAATAGTGTTTAGATACTCACATCTCTCGGGTGTAATAAAGTATATATCACAATATGGAAATGGAAAACATCTCTCACTACCTATCATAGCAAATAGATTACCATAGGCTTGGGAAAGGATCAACCCTCCACCACTTGGCGTAAGCACCTTGGATAAACTATCAAAGAGGTCGTTTAAAGGGTTATAACGTTAGGTGTAGGGATATGGAAAACACGGTTTTGCTGGATAAAGGCAATATTTACTGGTGGCGAGTTAATCATCTCGGTTAATTACATGTAGAATATGGCGTTGCTAAGCCAAGACTTGACTCGACTTAAGCTAATAAATCAAAAATAAAAAAAACATAAAACAAACATAGAATGAAACGGGATGGTAGTCCGTATGTTTTTCTCTTTTCTTTTTTTTTTCTTTTTTTTTTCTTTTTCTTTCTTTTTTCGATTTTATTATTATTATTATTATTATTATTTTTGCATACACTCTTGCCCTACCATCCAAAATAATACATCATAGGGAATGTACATTCCCCTTACACTTGAATTTTTACATACTTTACAATAAACTACTCTAATTACTCGAATCCAGATAATCAAAACACTTGGAGTATTTTTTAAGATTAATGCACATATGGGGGTAATAATTTTATGTTCTTACCCATTACTCCAAAATACTAGTACTTTACCCATGAGTCCCAATCGTCCCAAAATAATATGTACAAGATATGACTCGACTTAGCAACCATCTAATCAATTAGATAATTAACTAAGGGTTTAAACATATAACAATAATGCACTAAAGATGAGTACATACAAGGAAGGCTAAGGCGATTTGGTTGCACAATTGGGTGGGTTGTAACAAATTCTTCCTTTAAGTAAGATGCTTAAAGTTAGAAACGAAAAGATAGGCTCGGAGGGGTGTACTAGGGGTATCGTGTACTAAAAATGAGTACAACGCTAAGGTGTGGGAAAAATTAATTGACTTTACTAGTCAAGTGATATGACTTAAATGGTCAAGTAATTATGATACGGGTTCAAACACAAGGGTGATCCTAATGCCTCTTATCATGTAGTAAATCCTACTACACGAATGTTGTCTCACTAGCGGTCTCGGGATGCATCACTAACGCAAGTTCTAGAATTTAAATGCTACCGGTACACTCATAAGCACTAACAATGAATGCTTTTCCTATCAAATCTAAAGGCGAACCCCACATATTTGGGTGGAAAATTTTTCTGAATGGTACGGTTTTGTGCTAGTCATACAACTCCTATCCATGAGACGCTTGTTAAGGCTGAAGTTTCACTGCTAAATGTTGTAAAAAAATTTAAATTTGGGGCTAAAATTACACTAACAGGTATTTCTCTTAGTTTTATTACACACCTACCATCGAATAAACAAACTCAAGTGCAATTGTATCCTATAAGGTATCATCATTTACCCTCCCCTTACACTTAGGATGAACATTGTCTCCAATGTTCAATTAAAGGATGTAAAAGTAGAATAGGTAAAAGAATGAAAACAAATACTCCCCTGATTCGTTCGATGTGGATAGTGTGTTAACAAGGTTAGATCTTCCTCCAAGAAAATGAACGTTCAAAGCTTCCCTTCCAGAAATATAAATCATCTTCTTGTCATATATAACCTGTTAAACCTGAGAAAACAATCAAGGCAACCTCGTGTAAAATCGGCGGCAATCTATATATATACTAACAAATCCTAGAAAGCAATTTAAGATATAATGCTTGTGGAATGAATGCTTGCAGATTTCCTGGAGTTTATAAAACTAAAGAATCAACAAAAACTTTTAAGACTCCGTTAGAAAAACAAAACTCGCAAAATTTCCAGAATTTTACACGTGACGCCGTCAGGTGTTAAACCCTGACGCCGTCAGAAGTGACCTGCAGAAATCTTTATGTTAAGTTTCCGGAAAATTTCTGGAAAAACTTATGTCCTATTTCCTGGAAAATCTTGCAAAACACCATTATGACTCGATACAAGCATTTGACTCTAACAATTACTAATATACACGTTCATTTAATATTATGGCGAATCATGATCATTTTTGTTCTTATAAACAAATTTGGGGTTTCCCCTTACACTTAGCTTTTGCAAAATACCTTTATATGAAGTTAAGGCAAAGTTAAACAACAAAATAAAGCATTTTCACAATTTAATTTGAAACATGATCTACCAACAGTAAAAATAAAACATGCATACGGAAACAAATAACATCAAACAAATAAAAATCAAAAAAATAAAAACACACAAAAACATGGGTTGCCTCCCAAGAAGCGCTTTTCTTTATTTACGAGTCTTGTAGCTAGACTCAAGGTCATGGGCTATTACGTGACCTCATCTCTCGAGATGCCGTATCCCATATAATTATGATCCTCGCTATCGGGGTGGTAGTGTTTCAATCGTTCGACACTCGCAGTCACCTCCCCTCCTCCTTTACTGCTCAAGGTAGCTATCCCACCTTGGCGTATGCTTTCAATTGTGAATGGTCCATACCACCAAGGACTTGGCTGATCGGGATGTACTTTTATCTCTGAGTGCCTTAAGAGTACCAGGTCTACTTCTGCAAATGATACATGATTCTCCGTCGGTTGACTACATTCAAACTTGACATGAACTTTATTGCTGCTTTTGCCTTTCTCAGGCTTAGTTTCTTTGTAGCTTTTGATTCTTGTTTCCCATGCGAGGATTTTTTCTTGAACATGATTAGGCGATGTGTCAATATTGTTTTTGAGATTTCTTTTCATCAGGCTTTCTTGCACACATCGTGGGGTCATAGGAAGGCTAATCTTTCTTTTTCCTGACTTAAGTTTAATTTCCCTCTTTTTATACCTAATGACAGCTCTCGCGGTGGCGAGGAATGGTGCTCCAAGGATTATTGGCATGAATCCACTTCCTTAATCATCGATGATCATGAAATCGACGGGATACATGAACCCTGCAACATTGACCAGTACATCCTCTGCAATTCCCAAAGGGTATACATAAGAGTGACCAGCGAAGGATAGCCTAACATGGGTGGTGGCCGGCATTTCCGAGGTTAGTTGGGTGTAACGATGGGCAAGACACCAATGACAGCTCAAATCCCTTACCTAAGCATGATTCACAATAAAAGGATGGGATAAGACATGGGATGCACATAAATGGTGTAAAGTAAAAATAGAAGCAAATAGTCTTAGCCTATAAACGAGTTGCTACCACTTGCCGTTCATCCAAAGATAAAGCTCTAAGACGCAAAAGTTGGATCATAAAACAAGTGAATGTGCCATTAGAGGACGTCATGAATGGCACAACACTTGGTCTTCATGTGGGTGAATAGAAACAACCAACTTAATTCTTCATAAGTGATCGAAGTGGCCTCCTTGATGCTAAATCTTTAATATCTCAACAGAAGGTGCTATACATTGTTACACTGAAAATCAACTATCTACATAGGGAATTTCATATTATTTTATAACTAAATTACAAGAAATAACAAATACATCTCCCTACTTGAGATGAATCATATATGCAATAATTGGGGGGGGGGGGTCTCAAATGATCTTCAAAGATAGGTCTTCAACGTTGGCGTGATTTCTGAATCTTTTTACTCGAACCTCAAACTAGGGCGAGTGGCAAGTTCCCAGTCATAGATCAAGACTACACGGTAGGCTAAGGTGAATAGGTGTATCGAAACAATTATAAGGGTAAGAAATGAAAGAATGGCACTGAAAGGTGTATCTAGGGGTATCTTGCACTAAAGGTGAGTGCAACAAAAGTGTTAGCATTAAAAATATATATATAGAAGTGATGGTCATTCTCATATTATAACTTTGTGTGGTTTGTTAAGATTAGTAATAGTTTAGTCATTGGGCCTTGGACTTGGCAAGCTAATATGTCACGTGCTATGTTTCATAAGCCTTGTTATCTAACCATGTAACCACGTCCAAGCCCAAGCCCATAGAAAGCCTATGTATGGAACTATAAAAGGCACCTTACTTCTCATTTGTAAGGTGTGCTTGTGTGTGTATTTGTGTGTGTTTCTCTTTGAATAAAAGCTCTCATTTCCATCTCTCTCTCTCTCTAACATACGAAATACATATATACATATCAAGTCACCATCTTTCAATCTCTACTTCATCTTTGCTTCTATAATGATGTGATAAAGTTGTGATATTTAAGGTCCTACAAGTGGTATCAATCGCCTAACAATGATTTAGGAGGGTTAAGAGTTTGTTGTGTTTTGTGTTTTTTAAGCTTTATCTCACATTTTTTTAGAAAAGTTCTTTACTTTTCTTGTTTTTTTTGGTTTTTAACACTTTTTTGATTACAAACTAGTGTTATAAACCTTTTCTAACAAGAAAGTTTCAATCTTTTTGAAAATGACTAGCTTAAGAAACTCGTAGTTGGTTTTTGTACTTGTTTTCTAGAACACGAAAAAGTTTTATAAAAATCATCAAGTTTGGAACTTTCTTCAAGTTTTGGTGTTTTTTAGCCTAGAAGTACAAGAATCTTGGCTTGCAAAAGTCATTTGGGTGTGCTTTAAGCTTATTCAAAAAACTGTCACAATTTCGAAATCACCTCCCTAATTTCGAAATCCCTTTTGACTAGTTTTCGAAAACACAAGAAAAGGCTCCGTGCGTGCTCACCGTTGGATACTCGGTATTTTCTCTCTTGTATAAGAAAGAAATTACTTCGACTTGTGGCTAAATTTTGAAATTGTATAATTTCGAAATTTGTTTGTGTGATTGGGTTTTCGAAAAAATCAAACTTTTCGAGAACATTACAAAATTTTCGAAAAATTGCAAAATTTTCGAGAACATTGTTTTTTCGAAAAAATCCAAAAATTTCGAGAACACTGCATTTTCGAAAAAGTCCAAAACTTTCGAGAACTTATATTTTTGAGAACACCAAGTTTCGCAATCAGAAGTTTCGCAAATCCAAAGTTTCGAGAACACAAGCAAAGTTTCAAGAATTTTGACAAAAGTGAGGTTTTTGACGACCAAACTTCAAAAGGCCATAACTTTTGAACCGTAACTCCGTTTTCGACGAATCAGCTGTCAAAACGACCGTGAGACAGAGGAGAACGGCACGCTAAATGATTTATCACTTTAGGCGAAGTTTCGAGGCCTAAAAACGATCCGAGAAGAAGTTATTGAGGTTTTAAGGTTTTAGGTCAAAATTTTCACCATAAAAACTTGCATCAACTCACTTTTAACACAACTCCTATTTCGTTGGAACGATCCAAGAATCAACTTTATCCATCTACAAATCATCAATGGCAACTCAGCAAGACATTCATGCAGCCGGTGCCGAAAACCGACCTCCCATGCTGTCAAAGGGTGGATACTCACAGTGGGCTAGTCGTATGATGCGTTATCTTTAGAGCAAAACAAATGGAAATCTTCTCATCAAATCCATTGTGGATGGACCCTTCAAACCAGCACAAGTACTAGACCCTGGTGATCCAAATGGTACCCCCAGTACAACCATACTACAGAGAACAGAATGAGACTGAATACACTGTGGAAGACAGAAAACAGATTGAAGCTGATGACCAGGCATCTCATTTCATCGTTCTTGGTTTACCTGAAACCATCTATGCTACTGTTGACAGTGAAGTAAGTGCTCATGCAGTCTGGGAAAGAGTCAAGAGGTTAATGTATGGGACAGACATCGGGAAACAGGAAATGGAAACACAATTGCTTAAGGAACTTCGCAAGTTTACTTCAATTCCTGGTGAATCCATAGAGACGTACTACCACAGATTCTATAAGATCATGAATGATTTATCAAGACACAACCTCAGTCAGACAAATATTGCTAACAACACCATTTTCTGAATGAGTTACAACCAGAATGGGGAAGATATGTCACTATTGTTTATCAGACAAAGAATTTGCATGAAGTGACTTATGATCAGGTGCATGACTTCTTGAAGCAAAATCAAGATGAAGCTAATGAAGTAAGAGCTGAATTACTAGCTAAAAAGCATGATCCTCTAGCATTAATGGCTGATGCACCAACACCTATACTAGTGAACACACAACAACAACCATCATCATCTTCCACTCACAACTACTTGCAACCATCCTACATTCAACAACCAACACCGGTCTACCAACAACAGTTCTACCCACAGCAACAACAACATCTTATTCCACAACAGCAATACCCACAATTCCAAGAACCAGAATTCACTGAAAATGATGAAACTACTGCAGCATTGACACAAGTGTTTGCTTTTCTATCAAAGGAATTCCAAGGACGCTATTCTACACCAACAAACAACAACCAAAGGATTTCATCGAACACTCGCAACAGGAAGATAGCTCAGCCGAGTTTCAATATGGGCAACGGAGGCCAAATGGTTAAAGTTTATGGGAATCAGCAAGGATATGCTACTGGATTTAACATGGGTAATCAGAATATGCAGAATCAGAATGCAGGTCCGTATGCAGGGAATCAGTATGGTAAGTATGCAGGGAATTAGATGGGTCAGGTTGTTGGAAATAAGAGGGGTCAAAATGTTGGTAATCAGGCAATGGGTAATCAGAATAGGCATGTTGCAGCTCCAGTTGTTGGGATTAATGGAAATGTGAATCAAGGTAATCCGGTAAAGTGTTTCAACTGCCAGGGTGTAGGTCATATGGCAAGAAACTGTCCTACTAAGCCGAACAAGAAAGATTTAGAGTATTTGCAGAAAGCAGTGATGATGGCACAAAAGGCAAAGGCAGGGTTTCAGTTGAATGCAGAGGAGAATGATTTTATGGCTCTTATGGATGACATGGAAGATAGAGAGGATATCGATGCGAACTGCATATTCATGGCGAACCTTCAGGAAGCTAAGTATGACACAGATTCTGACACACTTCCTGTTTATGACACCAGTGCACCATCTGAGGTATCAAACTTCAACACATGTCACAATAATCATATATTTGATATGTGTCCTCAAAAGGAACAACATTCTGAGAAGCTAGCACACACTTATGATACATACCTGGACACGCCAAGTAGTAGCAATACTTCTTTAGCAACTCTAGATGTGAATCATAATGGAGGCTTCATTTCACAGCATGCTGAGAATGATGAGGAAACACGTGCTTTATTTGAATCATTATAAAATAATTGTGGTATTGAAATCGAGAAAGTGAAAAAGTAAATCGCAATGTTAAGACCGCGAATGAGAAATTGACCACTGAGCTTGAGAGATAAAGGAAAATGCAAAAAGTTTTCAAATTCACAAAGAACGCGAGTCAGAATTTGAAATTAGGTATAAGAAGTTAATTGTTAAAGATAGGGAATGGAAAAACAAGTTTGCTAATCTTGAAATAAGTTCAACAAAAACCATTAACTCTTTAAAACAAGAAATTTCTAAATTAACAAACCAACTTTCAAAACAAAAAACAGCTTATACCAATCTTGAAAAAGAACGGGATGAGTTGAAAAAGGACTTTGCAATGAAAGAAGATAAACTTTTGGAAGAAATCGTAGAGTCAACACAAGATTGCACATCTAGAAGAATTAGTGGTTAAGTCAGGTCAGTCAAGTCAAACAATGAAAATGATTTCAAACCAAACTAATCCGATTTACCATACGAAACACAAAATGGCTCTTGGTAACAACAATCCTTGTAATCTCAAGAAAGCTCAGGAAGAACAGAATGTTTTGTATAATGGTAACCTCATGTACACTAAACATGGTCCTCCCGTCGTTCGGGATTCTGTGCAAACGATAAAACATGTCGAAGAGAGAATTATTAAAATGAAACAACAGGATTTGAAACCCATTGATTACAACAAATTGAACAAACTTTCGGGTATTACTTTTGTTCCACAAAAAGAACCATCTGTGTTTTCCATAAAACGACCATTCTCGAAAATGTTTTCTAAGAACGTAGTTGCTTCCAAATCGCTTTCAAACATGGAACAAATATCTTTAAACAACACTTTTAACACAAGTGCTGCCAGAGGATATCTTGATGATCTTAAAACAAGAGTTGGGTAACTTAAAACGACTTTAGAATCTAAAACGAGACTTAATGAGATTAACTGGAATTCCACGGTTCATTTACAGCTTAAAAAGATTCTTGAAAGTGAATTTGCTCCTCAAATTAATAACATTCGCTTTGAACAAGCATTTTTGAAAGAAACAGCTGACTTCGTCACAGATCACAAATCCCTGATAAAGAAGGCTAATGAATCTTTTGAGCAAATCAATGTTTTGGAAAACCTAAATGATTCTCTCTTCGAAGCTGTTATGACTACTGATATAATGTCCATCATTTTTACAAACATATTCTGTTCAAGACGATGAACGACTCAGAGCTGAGACCTCCGACATTGTTTCCAAATATGAAAATGCTCTTATAAAGCTTGAAAAAAAAATGTCTCATATTTTAAACAACTTGATCGAAAAAAGGAAGAATGCAAGTATGACAAATTGTCGTATGAGCGTGCCTTAAAGAACATGAAAGAGCAAAATGATCTTTTGAGGGCTCAGCTTGAAAGTCAAAAAGGAAAGGGTGAGGAAACTAAGTTTGCAAAACCATTGACTTCGGAGAAACCAAATGTTTCAAACACGGTTCAAAAACCTAAAATGTCAATTTCACGGTTTGCTCCAAAAGTCGATGAGAAAAAGGATTTGACAAAACCAGTCACTCCAACACCCTTGCCCAAGAAAAGTGAAAATGAAAAGATTGTTGATAAACGAAAAGCGGTTGTCGAAACACCAAAAGTGATAGCATCGGGCCTTTTTAGGATTAGTCCCACTAGTGCGTCTGCCTCAACATCTAAGACAAATGACAAGTGCATTAAGGATAATTCTAAAGAATCTAAGGATGCTAAAAAGGACAACAATATAAATCCTAATGTGTGTGCCTTACATTCTACAGGATTAGAAAGCATCTCTAGGAGCAGCAGACTAAAGCCTAAGAGCAATACAAGGAACAATATAGTCTCGCCTGCATCTAAGAGTAGTAGCAAGAATAAAGTTGAAGAAGTAGAAGAACACCCTAGGAATTTATCGCTTTGTAATAAGAGACATGTTTCATCTGAATGTAATTTCGAGCGTACTGTTTCTAATGCATGTAATGACTCTGTTTGTTAAATATGCAAGAAATGTTTAATTAATGATGTTCATGATGAATGTGTTTCTAAGAATGTGTATGTTACGCCTGAACAGAAGGATGTTCCAAAAAGACCTAGTGCTAGATCCAGATCTATAGAACGATTAGTTGCACGATTTAGGACTACCACTATTAGTCGAATGCCTAGGAACTATCTTAAGTTTTGTATGTGGATTCCGACGGGTAGAGAGTTCACTCTTCAGGACGGCAAATTAGAAATAACTCAAGCTAAACAAGTAGCAATTGTCCATAAGTGTGATTCTGCTTTTACTCCTAACCCCATGGAACCAAATTCAAAACGGTTTCCAAATACAAACTCTTCTGTTCTTGGCAGGTTATCGAAATATGTCTTTGGATCGTCGACTCGGGTTGCTCCAAGCACATGACCGGGAATTTAAAGCTGCTGATCAATTTCATCTGGAAATTCATGGGAACTGTACGATTTGGAAATGATCATGTAGCAGCTATTCAGGGTTATGGAGATCTTCAATTTGGGAATTTTTTAATCACTCGAGTTTACTATGTCGAAGGGTTGGGACACAACTTGTTTTCAGTTGGGCAGTTTTGTGATGCAGATTTAGAAGTGGCATTCAGAAGAAACACGGTTTTTATTAGAAATTTGGTTGGTGATGATCTCTTAACTGGTAATCGTGGTACAAATTTGTATGCTATCGACATCAACTAAATGGCTTCTACATCACCAATTTGTCTTATGACAAGGGCAACCGAAACTAAGTCCTGGCTGTGGCATAGACGTTTATCCCATCTCAATTTCAACACCATCAACAAGTTAGCCAAAGACAACATCGGCACCGGACTTCCTAAATTCAAATACACCAAGGAACACCTATGTCCATCATGCGAACAAGGAAAAAGTAAAAGAGCATCATATAAACCCAAAACCATACCTACTTCGGAAGCAAGGTTACATATGTTGCACATGGACTTATGTGGCCCAATGAGAGTTGAAAGCATTAATGGGAAGAAGTATATTCTCGTTATTGTTGATGATTATTCAAGATATACTTGGGTAAAGTTTTTGAGATCAAAATACGAAGCACCAGGCATCATCATCACCTTTCTGAAGCGTATTCAAGTTCTACTTCAAGCTCCAGTAAGGATTATAAGAACAGACAATGGCACAAGATTTACAAACCAGGAGTTAAGAACATACCTTGAAGATGTTGTTATCACACACCAAACATCAGTTGTTAGAACTCCACAGCAGAATGGGGTAGTTGAAAGAAGAAACCGAACTCTTGTGGAAGCTGCTCGCACAATGCTGATTTTTTCTAGTGCACCACTATTCTTATGGGCTGATGCTGTAGCCACTGCTTGTTTTACTCAAACCCGATCCCTAGTCCATCCGAGATTCAATAAAACCCCATATGAGCTAGTGAACAACCGTAAACCTGACATCTCTTACCTTCACGTGTTTGGCGCTTTTTGCTATCCGACGAATGACAGAGAAGATCTAGGGAAGTTAAAAGCTAAGGGTGATATTGGAATCTTCATTGGATATTCAGAAAACTCGAGGGCATTCAGGGTGTATAATAGAAGAACGAAAAGGATAATGGAGACGATGAATGTGAAGTTTGACGAGATTTCACAAATGGATTCTGAGAGATACGCTCTAGAACCCGCGCTTAATCCAATGGCTTCTAATCAAAACGGATTAGGGCCTGCACTAAACATGCAGCCTTCTGGACACATCAGTTCAGGAATCGTACCTCAAGGAGCTCAGTCAACAAACACGGATAAACCTTCAGAACAAGAGCTGGAAAATTTCTTCGAGTTAATGTTTGATGAATACTATGGTGGAACTTCGACAAATGCATCTCAACAACATTCCGCTGCACCCGCTCAAAACCATCAACCACCACCACCATCACAAGATGCATCTACAACAATCGAAGCTGAAGCACCAACTACATCAATATCATCTACAACTACTCAAGGAACTCCAGTACTTGAAACTGTTCTACCAAGAGTTGATGAGCAAAACCAAAACACAAATTTTCAAAAAGAACCAACAAATAATTCAAACGATGTTACGTTAGAAGAAGAAGAAGAAGTATTTGAAAACCCGTTTGCAACAGACTCTGCTGAATCTTCTTCAAGGTTACAAGAACCAACTAACACACATTTGTTAAACCCAAGGTACCCTTCTACGTTTCAATGGACAAAAGACCATCCAATAGAACATGTTATTGGTGAACCTTCAAAGCCAGTTCAGACAAGGAGACAACTTGCCACCGATCTTGAATTGTGCATCTACGTTTGCTCAATCAGCCTCAAAGAACCAAAGAACATTCGGGAAGCAATGGCAGAAAACCCTTGGATTGAAGCGATGCAGGAGGAATTTCTTCAATACCTGTTACATGATAGTTGGGAACTTGTTGAACGACCACTTGATAAACGTGTTCTTGATCTCAAGTGGTTGTGGAAGAACAAACTGGATGAGGAAATGACTGTTATTCGCAAAAAAGCTCGTCTCGTGGCTAAAGGTTATCCACAAGAAGAAGGGATAGACTTCGAAGAATCATTCGCGCCTGTAGCTAGACTTGAAGCAGTCTGGATTTTCTTAGACTATGCAGCTCACAAAAACATCACAGTCTATCAGATGGACATTAAGACTGCTTTCTTAAATGGAACTCTGAAAGAAGAAGTGTATGTGAGTCAACCAGAGGGATTCATCGACAAAGATCATCCAGACTACGTCTACAAGCTTAAAAAAGCGATTTATGGTTTAAAACAAGCTCCAAGAGCGTGGTATGACGAACTATCATCTTTCTTGCTCAAAAACAATTTCACAAAAGGAACGGTTGATGACACCTTGTTTATCAAAAATTCAAAAATGGCATTTTGATCGTTCAAATTTACGTGGACGACATTATTTTTGGATTAACCAATCCTAACCATTCAAAACATTTTGAAAATCTCATGAAAAGTAAATTTGAAATGTCCATGATGGGGGAACTAAAATTCTTTCTTGGTTTACAAATCCATCAATCCCCCCGTGGTATTTTTATCAATCAAGCTAAATATACTATAGAGATTTTGAAAAAACATGGAATGGAAAACTGTGATTCTGTTGGTACACCAATGGTCACTTCACCAAAAATAGGTGCTGATTTGTTTGGGAAACCCATCGATCCGAAAAAATATCGGAGTATGATCGGTTCTCTCATGTACCTAACTGCTAGTCGACCCGATATACAATTTGTTGTATGTTTATTAGCACGGTTTCAGGCAAAGCCTACCGAAATTCACCTCAAAGAGGTTAAACAGATCTTTCGGTACCTATGAAGCACCATTAACATGGGACTTTGGTATCCGAAGGATTCGGGGTTTCATCTAACAGCATTTTCAAATGCAGACCATGCTGGTGATCAAGTTACAGCAAAGAGTACATCAGGTGGAGCACAATTTTTGGGTGAAAACTTGTAAACCAGTCATCAAAGAAACAGGATTGTACTGCGCTATCAACCGCCGAAGCCGCGTATGTGTCTCTATCTGCGTGTTGTGCCCAAGTTCTTTGGATGCGGACACAGCTCACAGATTATGGCTTTACTTTTGACAGAATACCTATGTATTGTGACTCAAAAAGTGCCATAGCCATCTCGTGCAATCCCGTACATCACTCTAAGACGAAGCATATCAAAGTCCGCTACCATTCCATCTCGTGATTACCAACTCGCCGATCTATTCACTAAAGCCCTTCCAAAAGAACGGTTTGACTATTTAGTTCGACGAATTGGCATGCGAAGCCTAACTCCTGAGGAGCTAGAACGTCTTCTCGAATCTTCTTGAAAAATATTTTCAAAATTGCTTCGCTGTAAATTTTTTTTGAAAAACAAAATACAAAATTTGAAAAACCAACAAAAAACAAAATACAAAAATATAAAATTTTCAAAAAATACAAAAACAATATAAAATCAAAAAATTCAAAAATATTCTTCTCACGACATGTCTCTCGTATAAATCAATATTCTGTACGTTTCTAGAAATGTCATTCAACAATGATACGGACATGTACAGATGCTTGAGCGGGAGTTCTTTAAAATGTTTTTCTAAAACATGTCGTTTCTCAAAAGTTTCTTCACTATGGCTTTCGTATACATCAGTACGAAACCGGTACTTCAACAATGACTTCTGATTATATTCAAATCAAGGACTCGTACGTTCAATGACGAACTCTTTTTCAAAAAGTTCGAGTCTAAACAAACGAAAAAGACTTCAAACAAAAACTCGTTTTCATACAAAATTCTTGAGCACTTTTTCAAGATTGTTCAAAAGATTTTTCAAAATCTCTCAAAATGAGTACTCAAGAAAACTCCCTCTAAACCCTTAAATTGATTTTAAATGAACTAAAATGTTCCGATTTCATGCAAAATCAAATCTGTCTTTCTCTCCAAAAAGCTTTTTATTAATCAGTTGATATCAAAAATATCACGCTATGCTATTTTTGAGGGGGAGAAGACATGATTAAAATGTGATCAAAGATGTTTAAGATTGTGGCTGAATCTCAAAAGAGCTCGACTCAGATATTACTAACGAATTGACGAAGCTTAAATGTCATTAATCAAAAAGACTTGTCCTGGACGGGTAATAATTTCGAGCTAGTCTAACTAGTGATGTAAGCGTGTCTCGAATAGGACTTGTCTAAGTAGAATGTACTGTCTCGAGAAGCTTTCTTTGAATTTGACCAGGACGAGTAATAACTTCAAGCTAGTCTAACTAGTGATGTAAGCGTGTCTCGAATCGGTCATGTTCACTGAAAGTGGATCAATTCAAAAAGTGCAAACTCCTCACGCATGTGCAAATTTCTTAAAAATTCATGAGCACATGTGAAGGGGGAGTCCTTCTAAAGAAATGCAAAACTCTCAAAGTGTCAACAAAATGTGTTTTATATTCATAAACATTTTGAGAGATTTTTCAATAAATGTTTTCATGGCAATAATAGGATAGTCATGGAGTTATAAGGTGACTAAGGTTAGGAAAAACCGTCCTATGATCCGCCAGAGCCGGAGGGATCTACCCAAGGACAAATCCAATAGATTAGAATTAGAAGTCCTTAGGTATGATTGAAAAAAGGAGAAAATGAGAAAGGAGAAAGAAGGGGTTGAAGAATTAAAAAGAAAAGTTATGAAAAAGGGTGAAAAAGAAATAGCCCTCCAAATGTTCAACCTTAGGGCAGACACCGGGTACAATTCATATGCTACTTGTTGTTACTAAGGTGACACCGGTATTGAAGACAAAGACGTCATGGACCCAGTGACGCACTGCACTAAACCTTCTTAACCACTCAAGTTCTCTTAAAAGAGCTTGTTTCATTCTAATGGGGAACCGGTGTAATCTATCGATCTGTCTCTTAGAGATGGTTGATATTGAAGCAGGAGACGTCTCCCTAATCTCCGCATAGGAAACCAAATGTGCAGTTATCGAGTCTAGAGCCCCGAGATTTATCAAAAGATCTCATAGGAACACATGATACTTCTACACTGGTTGTTCAACATTAAGGATACCAGATGTAAACTTAAGAGTCCTACGCAGATCTTAGCAATCTGCCGAGAACATTTATGAGAGGATTCAATTTTGTGATTCTCAATGATTGAATGGAAATTCCTGCCAGGGTCAACATCAAGCAGCCCTGACAGCAGGTCACTTCGGTAATTCTTTATGGGTTACGCTTAGTGTTCGCGGTGGTTTCAAATGGTCTACAGTCGTGGAGTGATCCCCAGCGACTCACCCAGTCATTGAGCTACTTAGTAGGTCTTGTAAGCTCTTTCGAGAGTATCTGACATGGGAACGGCCTTGGTAAGGGTTAGAAGGAGTCTTCACACTATGCTGTTGACGATCTCTAATTCTTATCTGTAAGTACCGGATGTTTTATTGCTAACTGTTTTCATGCAGCTACATATCACCTCCATGGCGACAGATTCCGCATGCTCATACATACATCTGGAAGTTAAAGAAAGCTCCCTCAAAGATCTATACAACACAAAGTTCAAAGAAAGATTCTACGCCAAAAAGAAGAATCTA
This sequence comes from Artemisia argyi, assembly GCA_030686995.1. Taxonomy (NCBI): domain Eukaryota; kingdom Viridiplantae; phylum Streptophyta; class Magnoliopsida; order Asterales; family Asteraceae; genus Artemisia; species Artemisia argyi. The sequence continues at coordinate 17,389,221 of CM060676.1, forward strand.
CAAAGTATAAAGACTAAAGATCAAAGTGAAATAAAGGGAACTACGTGCATATAAATATCAAAGTCCAAAGATGTATGAGCATGTTGGAATGGCAAACAACCACCACAGACGCAGAAGTGACGAAAGGCAGATAACTCCACATCACAAAGGAACAAAGAACGATGAAAAATCAGTTATCAAAGATCACAAAGCATGAAGGAACAAAGACTAAAGACTATTCTACAATGACACACAACGACACACAAAGTTAATGACAAAGAACACGGAAGACCCACTCACATGGAGCATCATTCGAATGACCACCCCTTAGGAGGGGATTGTTAGCATTATATATATATATATAGAAGTGATGGTCATTCTCATATTATAACTTTGTGTGGTTTGTTATGATTAGTAATAGTTTAGTCATTGGGCATTGGACTTGGCAAGCTAATATGTCATGTGCTATGTTTCATAAGCCTTGTTATCTAACCATGTAACCAAGTCCAAGCCCAAGCCCATAGAAAGCCTATGTATGGAACTATAAAAGGCACCTTACCTCTCATTTGTAAGGTGTGCTTGTGTGTGTATTTTGGTGTGTTTCTCTTTGAATAAAAGCTCTCATTTCCATCTCTCTCTTTCTAACATACGAAATACATATATACATATCAAGTCACCATCTTTCAATCTCTACTTCATCTTTGCTTCTATAATGATGTGATAAAGTTGTGATATTTAAGGTCCTACAAAAAGGGTTTAAACACGGGGGTTGAGAAGTCAATGTAACTAATCGATAAACGCACACATATAGGCTTTTGGGTGATAATCCTAAAAGATTGCCTTCTAAAAACGTTTCTTCCAAATGTATCAAGTAATCTCAACACACTACTTGTCTATGGTCTCAAAATGATGTAAAGGTCAAGTTCTAAAGTCTACAAACTACCGGCACACTCAATATTTGGTGGATTTGGGTAAATCAGGGGAAACTGAAAAGGTTAAACCTCACAGTGGAATTAAAGGTTAAATGTGCTCGGCTAAGGTCTATTCTAGTTAGGTTCAGAAAAACATGTCAGATATTTAAAAATGGCATATTTTTCAAAATAAACTACAAAAACGGGCAAAATAAAGTTCAAGTTATTAATTCTACTCCCCCCCCCCACTTGAACTGTACAAACTCCCTTTTATACGCAATAAGTACTAATATAAAGGAGATAGGTAGAATTGAAATGAGAACTTTCCTGAAATTTGCTTCTTGAAATGATAGAAGGAACATGTTTGAGAAAACGTGCATTCGCTTTGCCTAATGAGCAAACTTCATATCCCTGAAATCACACAACTGCCACAAGCATAAAATCTAAAAAGAAAAATATACTAAAAATAAAAATTCTAACTCACTTTCGTAGGAATCACGGTTGCATTTAGCGTATGCAACAAACTATTTAAACCACTTGGTGTCCCAAGTGGATGAGTTATGTCTCGTGAGGGTTTACAGTGAACACACCCACAAATTTCATTTATAAACTAATACAAAGTTAAAGCAGGTTTGTTATAAAAATATTTTTAAAATTTTATTGGTACAAGAGAAAGCTACGGCATAGTTAGAATGCAGAACTACGCTGTAGGTAATGAAACCTGACACATATCTGACACCTGGAGGATGCTACGGCGTAGTCATAGATTGAGCTACGCCGTAGAAACTTTTTGAGGCAAATTCCTGGATTGAAAATTCCAAATCCAGCTCCTCCATCGTCTACCTTTCTCCATTACCTGCAAATAGTTACAATAAAACATACCAAACCAACTAAACTAATAAAAATGGAAAAGAAAAGGATAATTCTGGTTGTCTCCCGAAAGAGCACTTTTGTTTATTATTGAGTCTTAAAGTTAGACTCATGGTCGTGGCTAGTAATGTCCATTGGTCATTTCGTGCAAGCTTATATGCTTACGCCCTAACATGTCAATGACCCGCTCGTCTCTCTTATAAGTGTCAACAAGATCTGAACACCCCTTGTAGAAATCTTTAATCTTTTGATAAGGATAGTCATACCCATTATCTTTATCCTTGTTACTTACTTCAATGAGAGGTCTGGCCCTGCTTAACTGCTTTTTCGTCCAATGTTTGAAATTATGCACAGTTCTTAGCATCTTGAAAATTGTTACATCGTTATCGCTAGATAGCCATACCAAACCATTAATAGTATCCACTTCAATACCAGATGCCTCTTGAAATGGCTTCACTAGTATGACTTCCTCTAAGCCATCCTCCACAAATTCACTTATATCATCGAACACCATAAAATCAATCAAGAATGAATAAATTCCAATAAATATACTTACATTTTCAGCCTTTCCAAGAAAGTTATTTCCTTGATATTCAAGCTCCTTTTTTTAAATTTTATTATAACTTCCTTTAGACATAATATTAACTGGTGAACTAATATTGATGAAGGGATGAAAATCGACAAACCCGAGCTTGCAATTGAATTGCAAGGTATAGGGATTTGCATGATGGATTCAAATTTCAATTTCGAGAAAGCTAGGTTGTGTTGGTTGAGCCATAGTACTTGTGTCATCTTCCCTTGGTGTAACTAAATCACTAGAGTTAATCTCATGATTAGCCTCCATAATGTTCACTTCGACTTCATGATTACTTTCCTCAAAATCCACGAAAACATCAAAGTTTCCAATGGGGGAGAGGTCATCATGATCAATACGATGTCCTTGCATTATTTCTTCATTGTTGAGAAATTCTTCCAAATCGAATTCCTCTTGTTCCTGTATTTGATTTATAACACAAACACTATCCTTTTGGGGAGTAGATATTAGCTTGTTAGCATTAAAAGTAATTACCCCTACTTCTAAGGTTAATATTTTTCCAAAGACATCAACCTTTGCATGTGCGGTAGCCAATATAGGTCTTCCCAATATTATTGGGACTCTTTCGTCCTCACCAATTTTTAAAATGATAAAATCCACTGGGAAAACAAATTTATCAATTTTGACCAAAACATTTTCAATAATCCCCAATGGAGTTTGCATAGATTTGTTGGCCATTTCAATGTCCATTTTAATGGGTTTCAAGTTCCCGACCCCTAATCGTGTAAACATGAAGTAAGGCATTATACTGATGCTAGCCCCTAAATCTGCTAGCGCATTACTAATTTTGAGATTACCTATCAAGCATGGTAGAGTAAAACTTCCAGGGTCTTTCTCCTTAGGAGGTAACTCATTTCGTAGGATAGCCGAGCATCTTTCGTTAAGCTTTACCGATTCCATCTTTTCCATGTCATCTTTCCTTTCAATTAATCCCTATAAACGTTTAATATTGTTAGGCTCATTTTTAATTGATTCGACTAAAGGTAAATTAATAGGAAGAAATTCAAATTCATTAAGCAAGGCTTGCTCCTTCACAAGCCTTTGTTTAACTTTATCAGAGAATGATCTCGGTTCCCTTGTTGCCTCATCTGTTGACACAACTTTAGTCTCTTCAATAGTTTGCGCGACATTATCATTAGCATTAATGTCCCTTTTCAAACATTCATTAATAGCGTTAGTGTAGTGCTCAATTTTTAATTTGAGGTTTTTAATCCCGATATCATGAGCCTTGACGGACGAAACTGTGCTTTCCACAAACTGTTTTAGCATCTCCTCCTCACGTTTTTGTCTTTCAATAGATTCGGAAATATGCTGGTATACTATTTCCTCCAAGCTATCTAAACCACTAATGCCTACCAAGCTCCTTACTTCTTCCTTACGGTTATCATTTTTAGCATCATTCCTCTCTTTTCGCCTTTTCCCAAATTCAGCCACGTATCCACCATCGTTCTTTGCCAAAGTCTTCATGACTCTATGCGTGAAGTTATCTTTAGGTCCAAATCCTATTTCCAGATGCCATTTATGACAATGCTCAGCTGTCCTTTGTATAGCTTGTAGAGCTTTGTCAGGAGTTAATCCAGGAATTGGCCCTTGAGAATCTAGAATACAGCGAGTATCAGCGTCGTGTCCTGATGAGGCGAAAAATGAACCATTTTTAGGGGGTCATTTAAGCCGAAATTGGAATTTATTTGATCAAATATCGCCCTAAATCGTTCCTTTTGTGATTTTAGGTACTTTGGGAGTGAATTCTGGAAAAGGAAGCATTTTGGGCGTTTTTGGAGCATAAAAGTGAAGAAAACGGCAAAGTCTTAATTTTCCTTGCTGGGAACAGTACCTGACGGCGTCAAGAAGAATTTTATGACGGCGTCAAGAGCAAAATGGATGACGGCCCAGAGAAAACGTGACGGCGTCAGAAGTAGGGCATCAAGAGTAAATTTGGTGACGGCCTGGAAAAAGATTACACATGACGGCGTCAGATATAGATCTAGGCAGTCCGAGAACTTTATTGGCGGCGAGATGACGGCGTCAGATTTTTCCTCTTGACGCCGTCATCTCACAAAATCTATATATACTTTTCTATTTTTCATTCATAAAGGAGGAACTTGTGTGGAGAATACTAGGGCCGAACCTAATAAACCATAGGTCGTTTGTAACAGTATTTTCAAGGGTTTTCACCTCTTGAAACCCTTCATATTCAATTGAGATAAGTTTTCTTCCAATTCATTCAATATGTCTATGTGTTGTTTGAATATATCTTATGCTTGTCTTGATTATAACATGTTAGGCTAGATCTATTGTGTGTTTGCTTAGATGTAATGAAACCTAGATGTTGATTATAGGTTGATTACTTGTTTATAGTTGTAATGGATGAATGATTTCAATGTTAGGCTTAAGAAAACTGGCAGATCTCCATTGTGTAACTTGCTTGAACATCTTAAGAAACATGAACCGATGTGTACTAGGTTTTTATGGTTGTATTTAATGCATGAGCGAATTCTAGTGATCCCATGTTAGGAGCTTCTTAGCAGGCTCGACATAGGAGTGAAGTAGGAGCTTATAGGATTGGGGAAGTAAGTAACCTGTAAAAAGATATCTAGGGAGTAGTGAAATCTAAGTAAACATAATTCTCCCATATATTGCTCACACCACTAGTTAATTTAGTTTGTTTTCATTTTTGTTATTTTATTTTGATTGCATCTTAGTTATTGGGTTAGTTGATTAGCAACTAATTCCGCCCACCCCTCTAAAAATCGAGATTTTTAATTGTTTTCATAAAATATAAAAAATACAAAAAAGAATCATCCCTCACCTCTAGACCTAGTTCTTAGGTTTTCTAATCCTAACGACACTATTCCTGAGTTGAACGATCTATCCCCCGGTACTTGTTTCTATACTATACTACAACGATCAGGTACACTACCTGGTGGGGGTTGTAAGCTTCTCGAGATCCCTCGAGAGGTAAAGCCTGGTGCAATTCCCATGCATCAAGTTTTTGGCGCCGCAGCCCGGGGAATAGTTATTGTCTAGGTTAGAATTTCTTTTTATTAGGTCTACTTGCTAGATTCCTTTCTAGTAAGATTTTATTTTTATTTTTTAGGTTCTCTTTAGTCTATCTTATTTCTTCGTGTTTTTATTCGTAACTCTTACCATCCGACATCATGGAAGGTGGTAACATCTTTGAACCCATCAACCCACCACAACAAGGCCACCCACAAAACCCACCACTAGCTAACCAACCTCTTAGGCCCTGAACCCTAGAAGAGTACTCCCGACCTAGCCACCAAGGCTACCGAAACACCATTGAGCTCACCCAAGGAGCCAATGTATCTCCCTTGCGATCCGAAACCATCCGGTTGGTGCAAAGCGGATGTGCATTCCATGGACTTCGTTTTGAAGATCCAAATCAACATCTCAAGGACTTCCTTAAAATCGTAGATTCCATAGACCTAGATGTTGCAACTAGAGAGACGACCCGATTACGCCTATTCTAATTCGCTCTACGTGATCAAGCTAGTCAATGGCTTGAACGTTTACCCCGCGGGATCCATCACCTCATGGGATGATCTCACAACTCGTTTCCTTGCTTAATTTTTCCCATCAGGGAGAACTACCAAGCTTAGAAATGATATCTTGATGTTCCAACAATGTCAAGGTGAAACTCTATATAAAGCATGGACTCGTTTCAAGGACTTACTGCAAAAAGTCCCTCATCATGGCATAGATCTTTGGCTCCAAGTCCAAATCTTCTATGACCATATCGATCTCTCCACAAGGCGAACCATTGACCAATCAGCCGGTGGCAAGCTACGTGATCTAAGTGCGGAAGAATCATGGTAACTCATAGAAGATCTTGCTCTCTATGACAACGAAAGTTGGAATGATCCCCGTGATTTGAACAAAACGGTCAAGGCGATATCTTTGCCTTCGAACAATTCTAGCACTCCCAACCATAGGATCATGGAACTTGAGGACCAAGTCAAGTTTCTCATGAAATCTTACGAAGCTCCTAAGCCTTCAAGCCAAGTGAACAAAATCACTTCTTTATGCGAATTATGTAGTGGTCCCCATGACACTCGTGATTACGTGGAACTCCCCGGAACAGCTTTTGCGGACTACGCATCCTCGCGTACCGATGAAGCGGGAGATAAGTGGTACACTTTCAAACCCGAGCCAAACCCTTATGGTGATTCCTACAACCCTTCTTGGAAGAATCACCCAAACCTTAGGTGGAAACAAAACCAAAACAATTCTTCCAATCTGCCTAATCGTTACCAACCAAACGGTCCACCCTCCAACCGTACTTTCAACAACAATCCTTCTAACAACTATGGTAGTACCAACAATCTTGAAGGATTGATGTCCAAGTTTATGGCATCTCAAGAAGCTCGCATAGTTAAGTTTGAAACCGAATTCAACCAACAACAAATGAAGATGACCAATAAGATTGACAACTTGTTGAAAGCCCTCAACAACCAAGCGTTAACTACACCTAGAAAGGACACTAGGGACGCCAATAGCGGAATCCAAACTAAGGACCCCTCATCATCCAAACACGTCCACTTTATCAATGTTGTCACCGTTAAACCAATTGATAAGGAGATAGAAGAAAGTGACACGGATGAAGTTGGAGTAGAAACCGAGACTAGGGATGAAATTAGGGAAGTTGAGGTTAATATAGGAGAAAAGTTAGAGGAAGTAGAGACTGTAGAAGAGTACTTTGATAAGTTGCCCACCAAGGAAGAACGGGAATATCACAAGGATTTATTCGATGATCCCGAGACACCATATATCCTTGGTTCACCCCTTATCAAAATGGGAGACCCCTCTAACATCAACATACCATGCAACATTAGGCATATGCATGTGTGGAAAGCTTATATCGATCCTAGGTCTCCTATAAACATCATGACTAGGACTTATTATAATTGGGTAATGAAAAAACAACTTGGTTATAGGATGATGCCCAACAAGAATTTGATAAGTAATTTTGTAGGTAGAGTGAAAGGATTGCATGTGATTGTCAGAAATTTCACTTACGAGATCGATTTTATGATAGTAGAGGATACTCGTCCGGTGATAGATGCTTGCCTAAGTCAAGTAGTGTTCGGAAAACCATTCGTTCAGGCCACTAAGATGAGTTATGATCCGACTCTAGGGATAGTTAGGTTCAAGGATGAGAATGATGAGATTGCCTACCAAATGCCCTATAAGATTGAACAATACCACCTCCTATCGAACATAGAAAAGGAACACAAACAAGCGGCTTACTATAGGAATTATGAGGATAGACGTAGAGGAGTAGATTATGTGATGAATAGGATGCTTGGTTTCTACAAGGAATGCTTGCAACTAGGTCCGGAATACAAAACTGGTATAGGAGATGACCTAGAGAGTGAAACCAACGATGAGGTCACGTAGTAACCCATGACCTTGAGTCTAGCTACAAGACTCGTAAATAAAGAAAAGCGCTTCTTGGGAGGCAACCCATGTTTTGTGTGATTTTTCTTTTGTTTGATTGTTATTTGTTTCCATATGCATGCTTTATTTTTATTGTTGGCAGATCATGTTTCGAAATAACATAGTGAAAATACTTTATTTTGCTGTTTGGCTTAGTCTTAACTTCATCCAAAGGTATTTTGCAAAAGATAAGTGTAAGGGGAAACCGCAAATATGTTTTTAAGAAACAAAAATTGATCATGATTCTCCATAATATTAAATGAACATGTATATATTCGTATTTTTTAGAGTCAAATACTTGTATCGAGTCATAATGATGTTTTACAGGATTTTCCAGGAAGTAGGACAAAGTTTTTCCAGAAATTTTCCGGAAACTTAACATAAGAATTTCTGCAGGTCACTTCTGACGGCGTCAGGAAGAAATTCCTGACGACGTCACGCGTAAAATTCTGGAAATTTTACCAGTTTTGTTTTTCTAACGGAGTCTTAAAGTTTTTGTTGAATCTTTAGTTTTATAATCTCCAGGAAATCTGCAAACATTCATTCCACAAGCATTATATCTTACATTGTTTTCTAGGATTTGTTAGCATATATAGATTGCCGCCGATTTTACGCGAGGTTACCTTGTTTGTTTTCTCAGGTTTAACAGGTTATGTATGACAAGAAGATGATTTATATTCTGGAAGGGAAGCTTTGATTGTTCATTTTCTTGGAGGAAGATCTAACCTGGTTACCATATTATCCATACCGAGCGAATCAGAGGAGTATTTGATTTCATTCTTTTACCTATTTTATTTTTACATTCTTTACTTGAACATTGGGGACAATGTTCATCCTAAGTGTAAGGGGAGGGTAAAATGATGATACCTTATAGATACACTTTCACTTAAGTTTGTTTGTTTGATGGTAGATGTGTAATAAAACTATGAGAAATACTTGCTAGTGTAATTTTAGCGCCAAATTTAAAATTTTTTACAACATTTAGGAGTGAAACTTTAGCCTTAGCAAGCGTCTCATGGATAGGAGATTGTATGACTAGCACAAAACCGTACTATTCAGATAAATTTTCCACCCAAATATGTGAGGTTCGCCTTTAGATTTGATAGGAAAAGCATTTACTATTAGTGCTTATGAGTGTACCGGTAGCATTTAGATTCTAGAACTTGCGTTAGTGATGCATCCCGAGACCGCTAGTGAGACTACATTCGTGTAGTAGGATTTACTACATGATAAGAGGCATTAGGATCACCCTTGTGTTAAACCCGTATCATAATTACTTGACCATTTAAGTCATATTACTTGGCTAGTTAAGTCAATTAATTTTTCCCACACCCTTAGCGTTGTACTCATTTTTAGTACACGAAACCCCTAGTACACCCCTCCGAGCCTATCTTTTTTGTTTCTAACTTTAAGCATCTTACTTAAAGGAAGAATTTGTAACACCCCACTTAAATGTACACCCAAATCGCCTTAGCCTTCCGTGTATGCACTCATCTTTAGTGCATTATTGTTATTTGTTTAAACCCTTAGTTAATTATCTAATTGATTACATGGTTGCTAAGTCGAGTCATATCCTTGTACATATTGTTTTGGGACGATTGGGACTCATGGGTAATGTACTAATTTTATGGAGTAATGGGGAAGAACATTATTTTATTACCTCCATATGTACGTTAATCTTAAAAGTACTCCAAGTGTTTTGATTATCTTGATTCGAGTCATTAGATTAGTTTATTGTAAAGTATGTAAAAATTCAAGTGTAAGGGGAATGTTCATCCCCTATGATGTATTCAAAAAAAAAAGAAAAAAAAAAATCGAAAAATTAAGAAAAAGAAAAAAAATAGAAAAAGAAAAGAGAAAAAACATACGGACTACCATCCCGTTTCATTCTATGTTTATTTTATGTTTTTGTTATTTTTCATTTGTTAGCTTAAGTCGAGTCTAGTCTTGGCTTAGCAACGCCATATTGTACATGTAATTAACCAAGATTATTAACTCGCCACCAGTAAAGATTGCCTATATCCAACAAAACCGTGTATTCCATATCCCTACACCTAACGTTACAACCCTTTAAAAGACCTCTTTGATAGTTTATCCTAGGTGCTTAAGCCATGTAGTGGAGGTTTGATCCTTTCCCAAGCCTATGGTAATCTATTTTGCTATGACAGGTAGTGAGAGATGTTTCCCATTTCCATATTGTGATATATACTTTATTACACCCGAGAGATGTGAGTATCTAAACACTATTTGTGAGGTACTAGTGTATGACCTCCGTGCTTGTCTTTGGTCTTTAGTGGATCGATTATTTGTTGTAATTACTTTTATATTAGTGTTAAATGACCCATAACTTGTATTTTGACTAGAATAAAATTGCATTTGCTTGAGGACAAGCAAATCTCAAGTGTAAGGGTATATGATGAGGCGAAAAATGAACCATTTTTAGGGGGTTATTTAAGCCGGAATTGGAATTTATTTGATCAAATATTGCCCTAAATCGTTCCTTTTGTGATTTTAGGTACTTTGGGAGTGAATTCTGGAAAAGGAAGCATTTTGGGCGTTTTTGGAGCATAAAAGTGAAGCAAATGGCAAAGTCTTAATTTTCCTTGCTGGGAACAGTACCTGACGGCGTCAAGAAGAATTTTATGACGGCATCAAGAGCAAAATGGATGATGGCCCAGAGAAAACGTGACGGCGTCAGAAGTAGGGCATCAAGAGTAAATTTGGTGACGGCCTGGAAAAAGATTACACATGATGGCATCAGATATAGATCTAGGCAGTCCGAGAACTTTATTGGCGGCGAGATGACGGGGTCAGATTTTTCCTCTTCACGCCGTCACCTCACAAAATCTATATATACTTTTCTATTTTTCATTCATAAAGGAGGAATTTGTGTGGAGAATACTAGGGCCGAACCTAATAAACCCTAGGTTGTTTGTAACAGTATTTTCAATGGTTTTCACCCCTTGAAACCCTTCATATTCAATTGAGATAAGTTTTCTTCCAATTCATTCAATATGTCTATGTGTTGTTTGAATATATCTTATGTTTGTCTTGATTATAACATGCTAGGTTAGATCTATTGTGTGTTTGCTTAGATGTAATGAAACCTAGAAGCTGATTATAGGTTGATTACTTGTTTATAGTTGTAATGGATGAATGATTTCAATGTTAGGCTTAAGAAAACTGGCAGATCTCCATTGTGTAACTTTCTTGAACGTCTTAAGAAACATGAACCGATGTGTACTAGGTTTTTATGGTTGTATTTAATGCATGAGCGAATTCTAGTGATCCCATGTTTGGAGCTTCTTATCCGTCTCGACATAGGAGTGAAGTAGGAGCTTATAGGATTGGGGAAGTAAGTACGCCACCCCATGAATGGTATTAAGGAATACAATCCGTCATCCACGCAATTGTAACAAGTAATTAACCTGTAAAAGATATCTAGGGAGCAGTGAAATCTAAGTAAACACAATTCTCCAATATATTGCTCACACCACTAGTTAATTTAGTTTATTTTCATTTTTGTTATTTTATTTTGATTGCATCTTAGTTATTGGGTTAGTTGATTAGCAACTAATTCCGCCCACTCCTCTAAAAACCGAGATTTTTAATTGTTTTCATAAAATATAAAAAATACAAAAAAGAATCATCCCTCACCTCTAGACCTAGTTCTTAGGTTTTCTAATCCTAGCGACACTATTCCTGAGTTGAACGATCAATCCCCCGGTACTTGTCACTATACTATACTACAACGATTAGGTACACTGCCTGGTGGGGGTTGTAAGCTTCTCGAGATCCCTCGAGAGGTAAAGCCTGGTGCAATTCCCACGCATCATGTCCCCTATAGAAAAAAAATATCTTCATCTGCTTGTTCAAGTCATTTGTAGGATTTCTATAGAGAAGCTCGTTATATCTTTCCCAGGCCTGGTAGAGCGTTTCTTCCTTTTCTTTCATGAACCTGTATATTTCTCTTAGAGAGGCTGCTAGTTTGGTAGGTGGACAAAACCTTTGTATGAATGCTTTAAGTAAGGATTCCCAAGTTGCCTTTGTTGCGAGAGGGAGTCATTTAAACCACTTCCTTGCTGATCCAGACAGTGATATAGGGAAAACCTTTGTCATTAGCTTGTATTGAGAGACATTCGGACATCCAAAAATGTTCACAATATACAAAATTTCCTCCATGCTCTTGTGCATCTTCTTCATCCTTGTCACCAGAAAACTGTTTATGATGTACTTCATTTATGATATGTCCCTTGGAATTAAATTTAACTATTTCTGGTTCCGATGTTACTCCTCTGGTGTAGTTTTCATTAGTTCTTCTCATGTATTGTTCCATGGTAAGGGTATCAATCCTCGTATCTTCATTTAATTCCGTGTTTGAATCTGAATGCTCACAAAAAGAGAAAATATTATGAATAGAAATGGGAGTATTATTTCTTTTTGTGCGAAATTGCCTTTCAGGATTATCGTATGGTGTTGCCAAAAAAGGTTTGGCACTTCTAGTCTTGTATCCTGACATTATAAAAACAAAAGATAAATAACAGAAAACTTAAATAAATATCCTAAATAGCTCCCCGGCAGCGGCGCAAAAATCTTGATGCAGGATTTACCGACCATGTTTTAATATTTATAAATTGCTGTCTACCTAAGGTCTACCTAAAGCACTATCAAGCAGAGTACCCAGTCGTGTATGGTATAACTAACGGTAAATCCGAGGTCGTCCCAAGAGCTATGCGTGCGGATATTATCTAAGTCTAGTATCACTGGATTAAAAGGGGGTTTATAATTAACTGATTAATACTAATGAAATGAAATAAACAAAACAATAAATAAACAATTAAATAACTAAACGAAATCAGATGGGAGAGAAGTGTTAACCTAATTGCTACTCTTGTTATCATCATGACAAGTTTTCTAGTTAATGCATCCTAATGTTTTATCTGAGGATTTAATTCGGCTGGACTCGGATGGTCAAATCGTCCAATCCTATATTTCACCTTGCCCTATTCCGTAACCTATTGATTACAAGAGTTAGCTGGAAAATACAATGTGAAAGAGTCATTAAGCGCCTCTACTAACTTAGAATAGTCTAACGGGATGCTGCCGGTCGAAACATACATCCCCCCTCAATCATTAAGCAAGTCACTTTGGTAGGTGGTCATTCGTTGAAATTTTCACACGAATGGCGATAGTCCTATGGTCAATATATGATATATCATATCTGTTAATCACTTAATTGAATAATTGACTAATTGTTAATTGATTACATTTCTTATATAATTCATTAATTCTTAGTGACTATTGACTACTGACTAGTGAGTAATTCTGAGTAAGAAAACAAAATGCAGGTTATTAGTATAAATGTATAATGTATAATTCGAATTTCTAAAGGTGTACATTTCTCATTTCAGTTCATTGGCACTTTAGGATGGCATCTGGATCAGCATCAGCTAGTGTACCACCATCTGGATCAGCTAGTGGACCATATGTTGAGTCAACGTTTGCCGGTATTAAAAGAAAATCAAAGGATATTGGTTGGGAGTATGGTGTTATCCCGGACCCAAGAAACCCGGATAAAATCATATGCACCTTGTGTAAAAAATTGGTCAGTGTGGGGGGGGGGGTTACAAGATTGAAACAACATACTGCACAAATTATGGGAAAAACTACATGTTAGGTCACCATTATGTAAACACAAGTATGATTATGTAAGAAATGAGATGAGAATGAGAGTGGGATGATTATGAGAAATTTGAGAATATGAATTGCAAGAGTTTCCTTAATGTTTTCAAATAACCAACCAAGTATTACATAGACCTAAGGCTTCTATTTATAGGGAAGGAGCTAGGGCAACACTCCCTCTCCTTCCTTTCATAAATTTCGTATGGGCTTAAAGCCCATGGACTATTATACTTAAGCCTAGTAAACTTGTAACATTACATTAGTGTAAGTAATAAATAACTTAAGCAACCTATTATTACAAATGACCGAGACTTGACAAAATAGTAAAACTTTGGTTCCAACAATCTCCCCCTAAGGGTCGGTCATCATGGTTGCTTGACGTCTTCATCTTAATCTTTGACTTTCATAGCTTTAGACGTCTTTAGAAATGATTAGAATAATGATGGATATACTTTGCTCGTTGTCTTTGTTCTTTGATGATGTAGTAGTGATTGTGTTATGAAGTAATCTGCCGTTCGTCACTCCTACGTCTGTGGTAGTTGTCTGCCATTCCAACATGCTCATACATCTTTTGAATTCTGACTTATACATGCACGTAGTCCCTTTCTTTCACTTAAGATCTTTGGTCTTTATACTTTGTAGATTCTTCTTTTTGGTGTAGAATCTTACTTTGAACTTTGTGTTGCTTTGATCTTTGAGGGAGTTTTTGATGATTGCAAGATGCATGTATGAGCATGTGGAATCCGTCATCATGGAAGTGAGGTACCTGCGAGTAGACAGTTAGCAATAAATCACCGGTACTTACGGATAAGGAATTAGAGCTCATCAACAGCATATTGTGAAGACTCCTTCTAATCCTTATCCAGGCCGTTCCCATATCAGATACTCCCGAAGGAGCTTACGAGACCTACTAGGTAGCTCAATGACTAGGTGAGTCGCTGGGGATCACTCCACGACTGTAGACCGTAATGGAACCACCGCAAACACTAAGCGTAACCCTTGTGGGGTTACCGAAGTGACCTGCTGTCAGGGCTGTTTGATGTTGACCCTGGCAGGATTTCCGTTCAATCATTGAGAAGTACTTACGTAATCCTCTCATAAACGTTCTCGGCAGATTGCTAAGATCTGCGAAGGACTCGATAATTTACAACTGATGCCCATTGATGTAGAACACCAGTTGTAGAAATACTAAGTGTTCCTAAGAGATCTTTGATGTATCTCGAGGCTCTAGACTCTATAAGTGCACACCTAGGTTTCCTATGCGGAGACTGGGGAGGTGTCTTCTGCTTCAATATCAACCGTCTCTAAGAGATAGGTCGATAGGTTACGCGGGTTCCCCGTGAGAATGAAACAAGTCCTTTTAAGAGAACTTGAGTGGTTAAGAAGGTTTAGTGCATTGCGTCACTGGGTCCATGACGACTTTGTCTTCAATACCGGTGTTGTCTAATGCAACAACCAGTAGCATACGTATTGAACCCGGTGTCTTCCCTAAGGTTGAACATGTGGAGGGCTATTTCTTTTCACCCTTTACTTTACTTTTCTTTTTAATTCTTCAACTCCTTCTTTCCCTTTCATTCATTTCTCCTTTTTTTTTTTTTTTTTTTTTTTTTTTTTTTCGTATCATACCTAAGGACTTCTAATTCTAACTATGGGAGATGTCCTTGGGTAGATCCCTCCGGCTCTGGCGGATCATAGGACGGATATTCCTATCTTAATCACCTTATAACTCCGACAGTAGCCAAGAAACCTTTGAATGAAAAATCTCTCAAAGTGTTTGTGATAATCAAATATTTTGGTTAACACTTTGAGAGTTTTGTGTACACTTTTGAAGGGCTCCCCCTGCACATGTGCTCATAAGTGCTTAATAAATTTGCACATGCGGGAGGAGCAAGCACTTTTAGAATTGATCCACTTTCCGTGAACACGACCGATTCGAGACACGCTTACATCACTAGTTAAACTAGCTTGAAATTATTACCCGGCCTGATCAAGTCCACAGAAAGTTTCTCGAGACGGTACTTTTCTACTAAGACATATCCTTTTCGAGACACGCTTACATGGTTAGATAAAGAGATACATTGTCAGCTTTTAGGTGACAACTAGCTCTAGTAACTAACTTGATGTTATTACCCGTCGAGGATAAGTCCTTTCGATGTTACTAACTTGTATTATCTCGTCATACTGAGTCTAGCTCGCACATGATACAACTCAAAGCTTTGACTTTGTATATTTTAATCACTTTTTCATTTTCTCCCCCTCAAAAATAGCATATAAAATGGTGTTTTTGACAATCGTTAAGATTAAAATATGCCTTTTGAGTCTTACGGGGAGATTCACCAAGAACTTTAGATTTTGAGCAAAGTATTTTTTTTGTTTTGACAAGTGCTCCCCCTCAACAAGTGATTAGGTCTTATTGAGGTGAAATACTTGTCCTTTTGAGCAGAATTGTGAAAAAATCATAAAAGTTTGATTAATTCTACTCAAAAGTAAGAAGCCTTCGCTCCTTATATTTAGGATTGAGGCATTGATGCGTACCTCAGGGTCTTTTCTTTACAAGATCGGGTTGTGCACTGTAATGCGTGCACAAGCCATTGTGAAATTCAATCAAATGAAACAATTTGAAATTGAAAAATTAACCAAATGTACCAAGTTATTCTTCGGCCGGTAGTGGAGCATCGAAGTTAGTGAACTGAGGTTCTGGTCTTTCGAAGAGTCGGATAGGAAACGAAGGTCTGACACCAATGTAGCTTTCCAGACGTCAGATTTGTTCCCGTCGAAATAACCTTTCTTCAATCTTTAAGACAAAGTTACGAACTTGTCTTCTGGAGCTGGATTTCCATCTAGGTTGTTCCCCCTTAGCTATCTTACGGCGATCATCATTCAGCCTTTTGACAAGCCCATCACGAACTGATTTGAGTGTAACATCACAGAATTTGTGTACTTCATCGAACCTCATGAAGCTTTGTAGCTTTTTGCTGTTGATGTAGGTGAAACCAAACGGTTTTTGAATGAGAGTAAACTGTGGTGTTTCATAGAGACCATCAAAGTAGAATTGTGGCTTTGTCAAATTGATCTTTTGTTGGTAACTTTCCACTCCAAGCTGAAGATCTTCCACTCTTTCTTGAACAATCAGTCATCGGATGTAAAGAAGTAGTGATGCCATGAAGTTGTACTGTACGTCTCTATCGAATCCGCGCATTCTACTTTGAACTTTTTCAAGATACATATCTTCAATGTCATTGAGATTAAGGTTGGGAAAGTCGGCTTCGGAGAACTTGTACTTCTTTTCATCTTGTCGTTTAACAACAATTTCACGCATGAAAATGTAGTTAAATCGTTTTGACTGTTGAATCTCCAAGATAGCGATGATCTTAGATTTCTGCTTCACATTTTCCAATGATGTTTCTCCTAATCTGCTGGTATAACCGAGACGACGACGATCTGGCCAATGTTGAATTCCATGTAGAGCATCTCTGTCGTAAGCTACGATGGAGTTGCTGAAAATACGAGTGGTTTCTTCAATGGCTGGAATTTCGTATCTTGCGGCTGGTACTGAGATTGTGAGTGAGGAAGCATATTTCTTCTTGGATGTCTCCTGAGTGAGCTGGATGTTACGAAGATCTTTGTTGAAGAAGAAGCTGTAAGGTATCTTCGGTTTGTCTGGAAATCCTTTCAATGGTAATGGTTTGGTCCAGTCGGTGAAGTAAGGTTTTTCATGATTCTTGGAACTTAGATCGATATTCACTTCTGGATTTAGCCAGTCAAAGTCAGCAGACATTGCACTAGCTATATTCTGCATATGGTATTCGTATTCGACTTTGTTTCCAGATCTTTTCTTGAGGAATTCTTGTGCTTCCCTATTGATTCTTCTAAGCTCCGTCTTTGTAAGTTTGTTGATGTGAAGATCCTTCATAATGACTTGGGTAAACTGTAGAGTGTTACCAGGAAGGGGTTCTTCTTCTTCTAGAGGAGGTTGAGCTTGAACCATGTCCGTCAGCCAATCATTCTGAGGAGTGTCATCATTGTCGAGCCATGAATGACGTGTTTTCTTCTTGGATTTCTTAGACTTAGATGTAGCATCTTTGTCTTTAGCTTTGGATGGTGACGAGGGTCCAGCATGAGAATCAGGAATAGGTGGAGCACGGTAATCAGTGTCGGGTTGACCTTGGAAGTCATCAGTTTGTTCCATGAAAATTTCTTCATCTTCGGTTTGACCTTTACCAGTAGTTGAGGGTTGTTGTTGAGTTCCAGGAGGGGTGGAGTCCTTTTGTGGTTGTAGAGAGGATGAGGGACCTGTTCTAGACTTAGGTTTCTTGCCTTTGGAGTTTGGGTCAGGATCGTCATCTTTTCTTGTCCGTTTTCGGGTTCCAGCAGCATCTTTGCATGACTCTTTTGACATATAAGCCACCATAGCATCATGCAGGGCTTTTTCTTCAGCTGTCTGTGTTGTTTTGGTGGCAATGTTGTCGAAGAGTTTGACAAGCATGTCATTGAATGACAATTCTGGGACGGTTGGAGCCACAGTAGAAGATTTTGCGGTGTGAAGAGTGAATGGTGTAGTAGACAACATTTTCCTTGTAACACTTCTAATTCTGTGATCCAAGTTGTCGTTGATTGGTTCAAGAAGGTTTGCTACTGTAGGAGTGATCATGTCAACCAGATTTTCAGTGAGAAAATCATGTGTTGCAGTTCTGATAAATCCTTCGTAATCAGAGTTCAAGAACTTGTCGATCAGCTGCTTTGACTCCTGGAATTCCTCAACTTGTTTGGTAAGATTGGTAACCATGTTGGTGAGTTTGTTCACTTGCTCCTGAAGATCAACTGGTTGTTTTGGTTCATTGATCGAATGCTGTTTAGATGCGGTTTCAGAAGGTGTGGGAGATGAGTGCTCGGGTGATGATTCGGACGATGACTCGTTGTGAGAGTCTGAAGAAGAAGCAGGAGGAGTCGGATCCTTTGGTGGAGAGTCTTGAGGAGGTGGAGGTTGTGCTGAGGAAGTCTGCTGAGAAGATGACTTAAGAAATATGTTGGTGTCGAACGCGTTCTTCTCTTCGTTTTCCTTTCTACGACGTTCCTCTGCTTCCTCTGCTTCTCGTGCAAGAAACTCTGGAGTAATGAGATATTCATGTTCCTGATCCGTAGCTATGTTCTCTTGACCCCCAACATTCTCCTCTATAGTTGCAGTCTCTGTCATAGTGACATCTCCTGTTTTGTCTGTATCTTTAACGGTGTCATCAGGCTGTGGAGCTGATTCTATCGTGGCGGATACGACGGGAGGAATCATGCTGCTTGTAGCTCCTACATGTTCAGACTGATCAATAGGTGGTGGGGTTAAAGGTTGAGACATGAGTCGGCTTTCAAGAGTTGCTTTCTTCTGTTCTTTCCTAATCCGCTTTTCTTCAGCTCTAGTGTCGACAACTATACTTTTGAGTTTGCGTTTATCGACCAATGGTTCAACGATTGGTTCGTCCTCATCATCCTGAGGTTCATTGATAGTGACTCCTTTTCTTTTCCTTGTCTCTTCTTCATAGGTTTCAAGACTTTGTTGTACGGCGATCTCTGTTGCAGGAAATGCTTCATCAGGTGCTCGGTATCTCAGTTCATAGTCCGGTTCTTCTTCTTCTTCAGATTCTGTATCAAACTCAGACTCGGTGTCAGAAGGTGGAGGAGTAGGTTCATCCCGAATAAAGTACTCAGGAGTTGCCTTCTTCTTTGGTTTGGTGACAGGTTTAGGTTTGGGTGTAGGTTTAGGCTTGGTGGAAGTCTTGGGTTTTGACTTAGGAGCTCCCTTAGATCTAGTATGTGGTGATGCAGTGGTGCTTGTAGTACTCCCAGACTTTACACCGCCTTTGCTACGAGTCTTAATTGTTGCTTCTTCCTGTACACCTTTGTAAGCGTTGTCATACAGCTTGTAGTTCAGACTCTGCTTGATTTTGTCATTCAGTAGGTATTCAGGAAGCCTCATTCCTTTAATCTTGGTTGAGGAAGTGGTCATCTTGATGAATGAGGTGGTGAAGTCGTCCTCAAAGAGGTGCTTCGGCTCATTAGGATCAGCCATCCTTCTGATGAATTCTGGAGAACTTTTGCAGAGATGGTCTATGATAAGCTTGGTGAATCTTGTGAATGGTATCATAGTCTTCACACGTTCGGTCTGAATACTGTGGACGTTATCATTCATGATAGGAACTGCAAAGTCAATCGGTGTCAGAGTCACCATTCCCCAGAATGTTTGCAGGTGTTCGAGCCTTGGATGTTCATGACCACTTTTCCTTCCAGATAAAGATCTTACCATCAACAGACAGAATGTTCTCCAAGGCTGAGGGATATTCTTGGCATTAAATCGGGAAAGCTTGACAAGCGGTACATCATCATCAACCTCATATCCTAATTCAATGAAGAAGTCAAGAAGATCCAGCTCAGGTAGTATAGGAGCAAATTCGCTGTCAGTTTGTGGCATGAGAAGGGCTGTTCGAAGAACGTCATGATCTACAGAGTATTCTTGGCTATCCAATGTAACAGTGAAAGATTCATCGTCCAAGTTAGCCTGAGCCGTAAGCCAGAACTGATGAAGGTAGAACAGAGGAACTGAGGTAGAATAGGTGAGCATAGGTTTGCATGGATGTGCAAGTAGAATATCCTTGACAATCTTGCACGAGTTCTCTTTAATACTCAACTTGTCGAAATCAACTCGTGGATTGTTGTCGCCAATCGTGACGTTGTAGTTTTCGGGAGTGATGTCATCTATGGTAAGTAGTGGAAGACTTTGTACAGTGACGTTCTCATTGGGTTCAGCCATGTTAATCTGAAAAGTATCACCATAAACCAAACATCCAATTTTGTTATATGTTAGCACAATTTAGAGTTTGGATACAGATATCTACTTGAGACAGTTAAGCACAAATGTGTCATTTTGTTATGAGTGAAGTGTCACATAATGCATATTTGAAGAATCATAGAACATTTGAAATCAACTAAACAATGCAACGTTTCACAAATAAGCACAATTGATATTCACAATTCACAGTTATTTCACATTACATAACAAAAATGAATCATAACAAGGTAACATGTCTATGACAAGGCCTAAGCAAATTTTCGAAAAAATAGTATAAATCTTTTATCGCAAACTTATGTTAAAAGAAGATTTCGAAAAATAAGACTTGACAGAATTTTATCGCAAACTTGATTTGAGAGAAAGTTTCGAAAAAATGTTACAAAGAAATTTATCGAGAAAATTCTTATAAGTAAATTTTATCGAAAACTTTCCTTTATCAAGAATTGCAAAAAAAAAAAACTTGAAGTTTTCGAAATCATTTTTTTTCGATAAGAACTTTTCGAGAATCTGAAGATTTCGAAAAATATAGTTCAAAGAGTGATTTCGAAAATATAATTTCGAAAAGACTGAGTTTGAACAACATTTATCGAAAACATCAGTTTCTCGATAAGTTAAAGATTGCGATAATACTCAAGGTTCTCGACAAATTCTTGTACAAGAATCAAATCGAATTTTGAGGTTACACGTACGTTTCCTTAGCAAAGAAATTTTCCAACGACTCAGGCCTGTCACCAAGATATATAACCACCACTTAGATAAAATCACTAGGCTCGAATCAAAGATTTCGATATAAGCCAAGAACAAGTTCTCGATAAAGTCACAACTTTGAGTTAAATGTGTATCATTGAGTCAAGCATGTTACAAATACAAGTAGTAAGCACATAATGACACATATTGACGGTAAACAACACATTGGACTCACTTAGATCGAATTTATCAAAGAACGAAGCATTCTAGTTTATCGAGAATCAAGTTTAAATGGTGTGAATCATCATAGCTAAATCAAACATGCAAATATGAGACCTTAGCAACAAATCCCACCAATAAAATGAAGCCAATACGCACAGAACCTCATAAACCCAATTCGACCCAAAATTATGAATTCGAGAATCAAAGTATACATGATGGAATGAATGAAAAACAATGGGGATATGTTAGAAACAAGCTAAGTAACAAAGCCCTATCAAGAATCATCCACCTAAACATGTTTAGAGCAATTTTCGAAATCCTAAACCCTAGTTCTCGACATCATGAAAACAGGAAATCGAACCGTTGTATTTCCAATTAACCAAGATCCTATGTGTGTAATACCCTAGTGAGTACAAAGGAACTTACGAATTGATGATCAAAGTCTTGGATGGCTCGAATTAATGAGGGCCGTAGGTTTTTAGAAAGGGTTTAAGGGGTTTTGACTATTGTGGTGTGTGTGTTATACGGTTTGTTTGTTTTATTATTTTGAAAGTTTAGAGTTTAGTCACTTTAAGTCCCTTATCTTTAAGATATGTCTATTAGAGTCCTAAATTAACTAGCAAACCTAAGTGATATTAGAGATATGCATCCGTTAACCTAACTTATGAAGACTTTAAACAAATGAGACAAAGTGATGTAAAAGAAATCGTCCACACATTCTGAAGAACCGTAAAATACGAGAAATATGCAAGTATACCAATTAAAATTGGTAAAAGATTTAAGCGTGACTCCCCCTCAACACTTGTAAAGTAAGAACAAGGTGTTGAATGGAAGCGATATACTTGCATTTTTTTTTTTTTTTTTTTATGAAAAATAAAAATATGAAAAATCTTTTTGTCTTTTTGATTGGTTTAAAGTTAAGAAAGAAAAAAAAAATTTATACAAAGATAGTTATGATGTTTGACGATCAGTTGTATTTTGAAAACTTTTCCAGATCCTCTGGAGTCAAACATCTCATACCAATTTGGTGAACTAGACTAGCAAACCTTGATGGTGCTAAAGATTTGGTAAGTAAGTCCGCCAGTTGGTACTCAGTTCCAACAAAATAAAGTTCAACTGTACCCCTTTCCACATGCTCTTTGATGAAATGATATCGGAGATCGATGTGTTTGGATTTGCAATGATGTACTGTGTTGCAAGAGATAGCAATTGCACTTTTGGAGTCACAGTAGATTGGAATCTTGTTGAATAAGTAGCCATAATCCTTGAGTTGTGATCTCATCCAGATGACTTGAGCGCAACAAGCAGACATGGCTACGTATTCAGATTTTGTAGACGACAGTGAAGTGCAGTCCTGCTTCTTAGATTGCCATGACACAAGTTTGTCTCTGAGAAATTGTAATCCACCAGATGTACTTTTGCGTGTGTCTAAATATCCTACATGGTCAGCATCTGAAAAAGCAATTAGTTCGAAACCAGAATCCTTCGGATACCAGATTCCCAAGTTAATGGTTCCCTTAATGTATCGAAGGATTCTTTTGACCTCACTGAGGTGTTTTTCAGTTGGTTTAGACTGATAGCGAGAGCACATGTAGACAGCAAATACTATATCAGGTCTACTAGCTGTGAGATACATGAGGGACCCAATCATACTTCGGTATTTTGTAGGGTCAACGGGAGTCCCATGTAAGTCAGCATCTAGTTTTGTGGTATAGCCCATCGGTGTATTATAAGTATCACTGGTCATCATTCCATGTTTCTTTAAAATTTCAAGAGCATATTTGGACTGATTTATAAAAATACCACGGGGTGATTGATGAACTTGTAGTCCTAGAAAGAACAAAAGTTCACCCATCATGGATATTTCAAAATTATCTTTCATTAATTTTGCAAAATCATTAGAGTAACTTCTTTTTGTTGAGGCAAAAATGATGTCATCGACATATATTTGAACAACAAGTAAGTCCTCCCCGTAGGTTTTTGTAAACAGTGTTGGATCCACCGATCCTTTAGAAAATTTATTGGCCAATAAGAAAGTGGACAGTTTGTCATACCACGCCCGTGGGGCTTGCTTGAGTCCGTAGAGTGCCTTTTTGAGTCGGTAAACGTGATTGGGACACTCAGGATCAACGAAGCCTTCAGGTTGGCTGACATAAACTTCTTCACGGAGTTCTCCATTCAGAAATGCTGTTTTCACATCCATTTGGTAAACCACCATATTCCTGTGTGCTGCATAAGCCAAAAAGATCCGAACAGCTTCATGTCGAGCCACTGCAGCAAAGGATTCAGCAAAGTCAAGACCTTCAAGTTGGGAATATCCTTTCGCTACCAGACGTGATTTGTTGCGTATGACTGTCCCTTCTGCATCAAGCTTATTCTTCCAGATCCATTTTAACCCAATGACAAAGACTCCGTCAGGTCTTTCAACTAATTCCCAGACTTCAAGTCTTATGAATTGCTGAAATTCCTCTTGCATAGATTCAATCCAGTTGTCATAAGTCATTGCATCTTTAATGTTCTTCGGTTCTTCGTGATAAACTGTGAGTGCATAGATACAAGTTTCTCCATTTGTGTGAAGTCGCTGTCTTGTCATAACAGGTGCATCTGGATGGCCAATAATATGAACTAGTGGATGATCACGAGTCCATTTATGTGTTGAAGGGTGTAGTTGATACGTATCTCGCATGTTGGCAGGATCCAAGTTGCGTATTGATGACTCAGCTATATCAGGAACTGTAGTAGCTGGTGCAAATGGATTAAAGAACGCATCAGGATCTTGCTCTGCGGGTTGTGGAACTGATTGTGGTGTGGGATCTCCAGCTGGATGGAGGGAAGTAGAACCAGTTTGTTCTGCTGTAGATGGTGATACAATTGGAGGACCGTCTCTCTCAACACTTGTAGAAGTTTGTTGAGGTGAGTTTGGTACTGGAATGTTATCAGGTTGAGCAGCGGAATTAGGTGAGACCTCAGTAGGACGGTATTCAATTGTGTCATCAAATAGTGGAGCAAACAAGGTTTCTAATTCTTTGCGGTTGAGTGGCAATGGTTCAGCTGAAGATGCCGGAGAGTTAAGACGGTTAAATTCGGGTCCTAAGCTGTGTTGCTCAGAAGCCATTTGTGTGAGTTCATCAAAATTAGCGTGAATTGTTTCTTGAATTTCTCTTGTTCGACGATTCCATATCCGAAAACCTTTGGAATTTTCACAATATCCAACGAACACTCCAATGTCAGCCTTAGCTTTGAGTTTACCTAAATCATCACGATCATTTTCGGATAGCAAAGTGCTCCAAATACATGAAAGTAATCGATGTTCGGTTTCCTTTTGTGAACAATTTGATATGGTGTTTTGCGATGGCGTTTTGTGATCATGCAACGATTTTGAGTATAACATGCGGTTGAAACAGCTTCTGCCCACAAGTAATCTGGTAATTGAGCATTAATCAACATAGTTCTAGCAGCTTCCACTAACGTCCTGTTGCGTCTTTCAACCACACCATTCTGTTCTGGGCTTCTAGGTATAGACGTTTGATGTTCAATTCCCACTTTCTCATAGTAAGACCTAAGTGTCTGATTCTTGAATTCAGTTCCATTGTCAGTTCTGACGATTCGTACCGTGTTGCGTAACTGAACTTGAATTTTAGTGAGAAAGGTGATGATCATAGAAGGAGCCTGATCTTTACTTCGTAGGAAATAAACCCAAGTCCATCTGGAGAAGTCATCTATGATTACAAGTATGTAGCGTTTACCGTTGATACTTTGAACACGCATCGGTCCACATAAATCCATATGAAGCAGTTGTAAAACATGATTCGTACTTTGCTCAGGTTTTGAAGGAAAATGAGCTCGAGTACTTTTTCCTTGTTCACAGGCTGGACATAAGTGATCTTTGGTAAAATGGAATCTTGGAAATCCATCGACAAGTTTATAACGAGCAAGGTCAGTCATGGTTCTGAAATTCAAGTGCGAAAGACGTTTGTGCCATAACCAAGATTTAGTTGACTCTGCTTTGGAGAGAAGACATATCGGAGATGTTGCAATCATATCTGACATAGAAATAGTATAAAGATTGGAACCACGTGAGCCAGACATAAGATCGTTTCCTTGTAAGTCACGAACAAAGCAAGTTTTCTCACGAAATGCAACTTCTAGATCCCCATCACAGAATTGACCACCAGAGAAAAGGTTGTGTCCAAGGCCTTCCACATAGTAAACACGGCTGATTTCGATGTTCCCGCTGATATAGTCACCATATCCCATGATTAGAGCGTAATGATCATTCCCGAATCTGACAGTACCAATGAACTTTGAGACAAATTTGTGTAACAGTTTGAGATTGCCTGTCATATGTCGGGTGCATCCGCTATCAACAATCCAGAGAATGAGTTGTACCACCTGTATCACAAGAAGAAGACACGGATGGAACAGAAGTAAGGGTGGAACCCAAAGACAATGCGGGTTCCTGTTGGTTAGTAACACATGTATTCAACAATTTAGGAATCCATTTAAAGTCTGGTTTGTATTGTAACCAACGTTGCCAGTTCCAACTAGTTTTTGCTTTTTAATGTTAAATGCACTAGTAGTTGGCTCATTCTTAGATTTGTTCTCGGCACCTATGGGGGTAACTATGATATCATTAGAAACCGTAGAAGACGGCTTTCCTAAGTTAGACTTAGAGGCAGTAGTGGGCCTAAAAGGAATGCGTGTCTTACGTTTCTTATGACGATTGAGAAGAGAATTAGCTAAACATTTTGTATGATCACCAGATGATACGCTTTTACGACAAAACACACATGATGCATTAATATTCAAAACATTCAAAGGTTTATCATTCGTTACATGTAGATTTTGATTACAATTTGCCAGATTAGAATCTAAATCTGATGCAACATGAGTTTTATTCAAATTCCTAAGTTGGTCTTCTACTTCTTGAGCTTCTAGGTGTCCTCTCTTACGTTGCAAGATCCTATTCTTATTTTTACTTTTTCGCTTGGGTCTGCTAACGCTAGAAGTGGAGACTAGTCCTGTAGAAGTGGAGTTATCAACATTAATGTTTTGAACAACCTTTCCTTTATCAGTTTTGTTTAATTGATACATTCCTGGTGCTATCACCGTGGTGTCAACCATTTTTCCTTGTTGAAGTAGCTTAACTTTCTCTTTCAAATCAATGATGATGTGATTTTTGTCCTGAATTTCAGACTCAAGTAAACCATTGCAATATTTGATGTCGTCGCGGTTTTGTTGCCATTCGGCGTTTTCAATTTTTAAATCCGCAATTTCTTTCTCGTATTGGAAACATCGACCTTTTAAAGACTCGTTGTTTTTGCAAATCTGACAAGAGTTTGAAACATTTTGACTTTGAAACTTCAATTCCCTTTCAAGACTTTTAGCTTGACACCATTCAAGCCTTTGATTGAGTTGACAAATTTCTTTTGAAAATTGTTTTGTCACATCATCATTTTTAATTCTCAACTTATCATTTTCCTGTTTAAGTGTCTCAATTTCCTCATTCAACAAACTATTATCAACACAATGATCATGCTTAAGCATAGAAGTACCAGAATTATAAAGATCATTCATGATAACAGACATTATATCAGCATTGAGAACTTGTTCCAAGAGTCGATCAACATCATTTTTTAAAACTCTATTTCTTTGCTTTTGAACCAAAATGTCATTTTCAGTTGCATTGAAAACGTTTATCATATTTTTGACCTCCTTTTGAAGTTCCTGATCCCAACGTGTAGCACATAGACGGAGGTGTTGAACAATTGGCTTCATTTGTTTTTGAAAAATATCTCTCTTTTCTCGCTCGTAAGCGGATTGAAAAGTTTCAATTTTAATTTCAGAATTACGTTCAATTGTTTCCTCCAAAATTTCGATGTCTTCCATAAAAGTTTTGAAATAATTTAAGACACGACACGTTTTTGGTAAAGGTGTAAGTTCACCGGATGATGGTAAAGGACCATTTATTTGTGCTACAGTTTGGACAGGGGCCTCATTGTGAGATGAAACATATGACTCTTCGATAAACCATGATTTCTCAGGTAAATCCTTTTGGGTAACAAAAGATTTAGAAAGAGGTGGAGCTTTTGAATAGTCATATGGTGTCCAGTGTTGAACATAACTCATTTTTGATCGACTCTCGTCTTCAAGTTCTTCTTCTTCCTCAGTATCAAAAACAACAGCACGCACAATTGTATTATCAAACATGTGATCAATACTGTAAACCTTAGGATTTTCTTTGAAAGCTTTGTGAAGAAACATTGATTTAAAATCGCAAAGTGCAAATCCTTTATCGGGTCTCGGTTTTAAAGCAAACTTTTGAATTGTTGTGACAGAGTTCCCGTGTTTGTAAACAATGTGACGAAATTCTTTGAGTTGTTTTTCAAGATCAACAATATCACCAAGTAAATCATCTATATACTTCCTTTTTCGTGTTTTATGTTCACAAAACTCCTTTTTGCAATTTGACAATTCTGTTTCAGTTTTTGAAAGGTCTCTTTGAAGACGTTCAACTTGCATTTTCAATTCACACTTCTCACTTTCAAGTTTCGAAATCAACTTTCCATTTGACTCAATTAAATCTTGCATTTTACGTTGAAGATCTTGTTCTTTGTTGTAAGAATCTTGAAAAGCTTTTTCAAAACTTTTTGCATTTTTAATCTTGTCTTCCTGATTTGAAAGCTGAATTTTATAACATTCAATATCTCTTGCAAGTGACGCATTTTGTTCTTTCAAAACTTTGTTTTTCTCGTTGCATTTTATTATTTGCAATTGTTGAGCATCCAGTTGTTTAGATAACAATATGAGGTCAGGGTCTGGATCAAATGATGGGTCATGTTGTTCTAAATTATCATGTTTATCATTCTCAATTGGATCATCAAATGAAACAACTGTGTCATCATCAAATATGACAACTGTGCTTATTTGTTCATCTTTTTGAGAGGATGAAGATGATATAGATGGAACAACTTGCGCCATATGTAACAATTCGCAATTTCAGGTTAATTTCTATTTTCGGAAAATTTTACTATTCATTTTTACTATTCATTTCTTTCTGAATTTTTCCCGAAAGTTGATTTTTATTTCATATTCTCGAGTGGTAAATCATTTCCATGACAAATTAAATGTTTGACATTCGTCAGATCATTTTCGTGAAAGTTATTAAGGAATTACACGACATTATACGTTTTAGGGTAAAACGGCAATCAGAAATTCTACGCACAACGAAATTTGACCCCGTCAGGTGACCCCACATCAGAAAAATGTTTAACACACTTATGATTTATTTAAGAATAAATCATGACTGAGAAAAATCATGGCCCAAATAAACTTCGGCCGTGAAAAACTGGAATTTTCAGTTTTACGCGTTTTTACTCAGCCATAACCCTAGCCTTTACCTGCACCGCATTTCTAAGATGATTTGAGCTTTCAACTTATTTAAATAAGTCAACATATTTTTCCCTCCTCCATTGACTAAAAATCATTCTTTGATTTTATAAGTCATTTCGTGATTTTTAGGCTTCCGGTTTGATGTCTAAAAGACATTTAACACCAACCAACACCGGACTGAGCCCAGTCTAGACATTATAAATCATTTTAAATCATTTTTAGCATATTAGAAAAGTAACATTATACTTTTCTCAGTTTTACGCAATATTCGTACATTTTACGTATTACGCGTTTTAGACCCGTGTTTCCAGCTTTTAGCAGGTTTTACCACCCAAATGGAACTTATCACCCATTTTATATTTTATTATGGGACTTATGAACATTTCTAACAATACTTTAAAGTTTCATAATTTTACGACACCCGGTTTTACGTTTTGAGGCCTAATCATTTACGGTTGGCATTTCCCGGAGTCAAAATGCATCAAATATCTAGATATCATCCAAGCCAAGCCACCTCACCCCCCCCCCCCTTATCCCATTTGAACCGCCAAAGGGAAGGGTAGTCACACCCTTGGTGGCTTGATCTCATGGCTTGTTGTCTTGGATGGTGTACATGTGTTTTTCTTGCTAAAATATCTTAAGAAACTAACCTCCTCATTGAGCTATAAAAGCCCCTCTCCCTCCCTTCCTTGGCTGGCCATCCCAACACACCAAAACATCTCACATTAGCTCTAAGTCTTCTAATTTGTTGCAAGGTTCAAGTGAAGTTCAAGTATAGAAACCCTAGTTAGCTTATTTTTCACCAAAAATCTTCCAAACCCTAACATACTTGGTGTTTTCTCTTGAGTTTAAATCCACTCAATACACCTCAACTTTCATTACATATCTTTCAAGAATACCAAGGGTAGAAAGGTTGCTTGAAGTGAAAAAGGGTTGAAGCTTGTCTATCAAAGTCCATTTCCTTACTAGTTACTCCTTTCTTTAATTAGAAAGCCTAAAGTTGTAAGCCTAAACCTACCATGCTTCTTGTTTATTTATCATATCCATCTCATTTACATGTTATCTTTGCTATATTATGTGTTGTAATTATGTCCATGATGTATCATGATGAGTAAAAGATGTTGTTGTAATGAATTATTGAAACAAGTTACTAAAACAAGCAAACTAGTGAATATCTTGGTATAACCTGATTAAAATGGTAAAAATTTTATATTGGATTATTACATATTACAGTAGAGGACTTAAAAAGAAAACCATAGCAATTTGAACCACCTAAAAAGAGTAAACGAGTCAAAAGTTATGGCGATTTGAAGTTACCAAAGATTTCCGGCAAAACTGCCTAAATGTTTCTGTGACAGAACCTAAAACACGCAAAAAGAGGCCTTTCTGGTCCGATTCATGAAAAAGTTAAAACACGAAAGTTGTCCGGAATCATGTTTTCCTTCAGGGACAAAGAGGCTCGAGCCTTGAAAACGCCTTCTGAGTGAGATATTTCTCAGTTTCTTAACAGCTATTTACATATTTTAAGTCACTAAGTTATTGTCATACTTTCAAAGGAATAAAAGGTATTATGACCTATAACCAAGACCCCCACCATGGCTAGAGCCAAGGTTGTGTAACATGACCTTGGAACAAGGACCAAAGGTCATGGCTAGGCCATGACGAAATGACCAAACCAACTTACAAAGGCGTAAACATGAAACAATGAAATTGGCGATAACATGAACAAGTAATTTGTATCTACTTCACCTAAAAGGAAACCATGAGATTTTACCAAGACAAATGGTCATACAAAACTTATGAATCAAACCCTAATAACAATCTTCATGTACCATAAACTTTCCTA
The DNA here is from genome assembly GCA_030686995.1 of Artemisia argyi. NCBI lineage: Eukaryota > Viridiplantae > Streptophyta > Magnoliopsida > Asterales > Asteraceae > Artemisia > Artemisia argyi. Next base: position 17,419,697 of record CM060676.1, read on the forward strand.
AGTTTATCCAAATATCGGACATGTAACGTTTTCGGATCAAAACTTATATCTATATACTTTATCAACTACTACAATAGTAGGGAGCTTCATGTGAGGAGTTCATTATGTAAGCCGTCGAGATGAGTTGTGGATTTACGAGTTAAAGTGTCCTGGCTCCTCGAACGCTTACTAACATGACTTCTGAAATATGTTAGCCCGAACGGTAGTAAACGATATACCAAAACATACATGTTCATAAATCTTTCTTTCCAAGACTTACAAATATACATCATACCTCATCATGGACTAAATGCAAGATATATATATAGGCACTCCGTTATATTCTTTACACAAATCCTAAGTCGCAACATTCTATTCTAGGTTGCTCGTAGAAACCTACACGATCCGATCATCACCTTCATTATTTGCTATCGTACTTAAGGTGAGTTCATAGCCCCACTTTACATTACTTCAATGTTTTATAAACCCTTGGGGGGAATACATGCTACTTTTAAACCGAACACAATGCTTTGAAACTGTATGCTGCCTGATTGTTTTATTATTACTAAGTACCTACCTTGCCAATCCTAGGCCCCATCATGAACCATTTAATCACTAGTATTAGTGAGCGCGAGTATTGTGAATAGGCCTATTGGGATTGACGAATCCCATTTGTTTGAGCAGATTAGTTCAACAAATGCACTATATTTGAACATTTAAGTATGACGGCAAAGTACTTACCGGGGCAACATAACCGCCGATTGATATTGGTACCCGTTAACGTCTTGGTTGCATGAGCTTAGTACATAATAATAACTGTTTTGTTTTCTAACATGAGTATGAGTCTAATTAACTCATTACTACCAACATATTGTGTTCAACCGTTAAACAAACTCTATGAATATCACTCAACCTTTGTGTTGACCTCTTAAGCATGTATTTCAGGTCCATGATAATCAAGAATGGAGCGGGAAGGGCACGTACCGAAGGAAGAAGGCTATAAACTATTATGTCATTCGATAAAAACATCATAGACTTTATATTGATGTGTTTTGAAACAATGGATCATTTTGGGACCTTACTATGTAAACTTTGATACATTTGAATAATATGAATGACAACTCTTTTTATTACGATTCGTTTAGAGATCGTTTTCTATTATTATGACTGTTGTGCCGTCGAGTAACACCCAAGTTGAATTCCGCTGCATCATGAATTGGGGGTGTTACAGATTGGTATCAGAGCCATGGTTATAGAGAAACGGGTCTAAGTGAGACCTAAACTATAACTACAATAACAAGCAAAAACATTTTTATAGCCTTCCGCTCTTCGTGCCTTCCGTCCTCCAGAAGATTATGGACTTATTACACATGTTATCCTACATGAACATATTTGTATATTGTCATATGCACATTTCCTTAGTTTGAGCATTTTCCATAAACATTTGATTATTTTTGACATCATAAATTGTAGACATCATGTCCGCACCTCCATCTCCTGATCATCTTCATGCTATGCCCGAGTATTTACCAATTCTTCCCGGACCCGATGATCCTTAGTTTGAACAAATTGACTATGACGATGAGGAAATACCTTATGAGGATCTAGACAATGAAATAGATTCGGACGAAGATCCTGAAATGGATTTGGACATAAATATCGATGAGTACGAAGAGGATCCTGAAATGGATGTTGACATCGAAGGCATTGGGGAGGAAGCGGAGGAACTATTAGTGGTGCCACATTTATCACCATTGACATCTCCACCTCCGGTTTCACCAATTTCATCCGAATCTAACCGTACCACTCCAGCTCAAATTCCGAAATCTACTTACCAAACCGGCGGAACATCTACATCTCCACATATGTTCGCGAACTCAGCTCAATACGAAATCTACTCTTTGAAACAAGCTCTCAACCTAACCCAACTCAAGGTTAAATGTATGGCAAGTCAAATGCACGAATGTATGTCCAAGGTAAATTCTGCTAGAATGGATGCCATGAATGCTCGAGACGACCTATATTGGTTTAAGCTTGACATGAGCTACGTGAAGCGTGACTCGACTCATGTTGGGGAAGAAGTCTTAAATCCTTTGACGGGCTTGGATAATGTCAAGGATAGACTCACTTTGGTTGAGAGGGCCCAAGAACAGGATGTGGTTCAAATTCACCAACTACTTAACCGCCTAAATACCGCCGAAATCCGGTTAGATGTGGCAAACTTTGACAGGTATCAACTTAGGAATGATTTGTGTGGGATGCAAACTCAAATGAGTTCCATACAACAAAGGTTATACCGAAAGGAGGTCAAAGAATACCGTCCAAACGAAAGCGTAGACGTGTTAGCAACACGCGGAAATAATAATCCGACCGGACCGCAACAACCTCCCAACCAACGTTAGACTAGTGTTATAGTACTAGTTAGCTTTTGTACAACGTTGTAATTACTAACTGAAAGTATCAGTTAGTAAGTTTTGAATGAACTTGTAATAAGTTCGATTTTGTAATCAACGTTATATGAAATAAAACTCTTGTTTTATATACTATCATGTGTTATGTTTTTAAGTTTCAAACATTATCATCCTATCATTCTTATCAAACATTGTGCTCATCTCACAACTCTCTAATTACAATGTATCTTTTGAACAATAGAATCATGGCGCCAAAGAAAAAGACCCCACCAACGATGACACAAGCCGCCATCCGCAAACTGGTGAAGGATAGTGTCAATGCAGCACTTATCGCTGAACGAGCAGCCGTAGCTGCAGCAGCTGCAGCAGCTGCCGATGCCACCACAGCTGCTGGTGCTGCTGATGCTGCAGCAGCTGCTGATGCTGCAGCCGCTGCTGATGCTGCAGCAGCCGCAGAAGCCGCCACTGCTGCGGAAGCTGCAATAGCTGCAGAAGCTGCAAGAGTTGCCAGTCTGAACCTTGGAGGACCTACCCCTCCGGTGACCAATGTTACTACAGTACCAAAGGGTTGCTCGTTCATTTCCTACCTGAAATGTGAACCCCTCAAATTCAAGGGTACTGAAGGGGCTGTAGGTTTGACCCGTTGGTTCGAAAAGGCAGAATCGGTGTTCATTGTTAGTAAATGTATCGAGGGGGATAAAGTTCAGTATGCCACAAGTACTCTGTTGAATGAGGCCTTGTCCTGGTGGAACTTAATTGCTCAACCCATGGGCATTGAGAATGCCTACAAAATTACTTAGGCAAATTTGAAACAAATGATGATCAAGGAATACTGTCCACGCAGTGAGATACAAAAGTTGGAAGTTGAGTTCTGGGATCATACGGTTAAGGGAAATGATATCATGACCTACAACCGTAGATTCCAGGAACTGAGGATACTTTGTCCATCAATGGTTTCCCCAAAGGAAAAGATGTTGGAAAGGTATATTTGGGGACTTCCCTCAAGCATACAGGGGAATGTGACTTCGGCAAATCCCAAAGAACTTGATGAGGCTATGCGGATGTCCCGTAGTCTCATGGATCAAGTGGTACGTATGTCGGAAACCCGCAAGCAAAACAACCTCAACACCAACAACAACACCAACAACTCCAACAACAGCAATGCCAACAATCCCAACAATTCCCACTACCGTAACAACAACAACAACAAGAACAACAACAACAAACGACCATATGATGGTAACTGTGGGAATAATAACAACAACAACAACAACAACAACAACCAAACCCGAAACAACAACCATCACAATCAACAGAACAAGAGGCAGGAAGCCGCAACGGCTTATGTTGCTGCACCAGCTGGTGGTAGGTACGTGGGTAATCAACCACAATGTACCAAGTGTAACTACCATCACGAAGGTCCTTGCCCGGCCAAATGCCACAAGTGCCAAAAGCCCGAACATCTTGCCAAGGATTGTAGGGGCAAGGGTATAGCTACTGGGGCTAACACACAGCCCATAGTTACATGTTTCGGGTGTGGTGAAAGGGGACACTACAAAAACAACTGTCCTCAAAACCAAGGGCCCCAAGGCGGAGGTGCTCGTGCTAGAGCCTATGTCATAGGAAAGGAAGAACCACACCAGGACCCGAACGTGGTTACCGGTACGTTCTTACTCAATAATATTCCTGTTAAAGTATTATTCGATTCTGGTGCTGATATGAGCTTTATATCTACTAGAATTGCGCCTTTACTTGATATTCCATCAATCACTTTAACCACTAGTTATAATGTTGAGCTAGCTACCGGTGACTTAGTAAAAACCAATATCGTAATCCCAAACTGTACCCTTACTCTTTTAGACCACCCCTTTGACATCAATCTTATGCCAATTGAACTCGGAAGTTTTGATGTAGTTATTGGCATGGATTGGTTGTCTAAACATCAAGCTAACATTATTTGTGGTGAAAGAGTTGTACACATTCCATGTGACAATGAAACTTTGATCATTCGTGGTGATCAAAGTGGAACTCGAATAAACATCATCTCATGTATCAAAACCATGAAGTACATTGAGAAAGGATGTTATGCTTTCTTAGCCCACGTAACAGAAAAGAAAACCGATGAAAAACGTCTCGAAGATGTTCCTATTGCCCGTGAGTTTCCTGAAGTCTTTCCAGAAGACTTACCCGGACTACCACCAAATCGTCAAATAGAGTTCAGAATTGATTTAATACCAGGAGCGGCGCCAGTTGCCCGCGCACCATACCGGCTAGCACCTTCAGAGATGCAAGAGCTATCAAATCAATTACAAGAACTTGCGGACAAGGGATTTATTCGACCCAGTTCCTCACCTTGGGGAGCTCCAGTTTTGTTCGTGAAAAAGAAAGACGGATCATTACGCATGTGTATTGACTATCGTGAACTAAACAAATTAACCATAAAGAACCGATACCCACTACCAAGAATTGATGATTTATTCGATCAATTACAAGGTTCAACCTATTACTCAAAAATTGACCTACGTTCAGGTTACCACCAAGTTAGAGTTCGTGATGAAGACATTCCAAAAACAGCCTTTAGGACACGATATGGTCACCATGAATTCCAAGTGATGCCCTTTGGGTTAACTAATGCACCGGCAGTATTCATGGATCTCATGAATCGTGTGTGTAAGCCATATTTGGACAAATTCGTGATCGTATTCATAGACGACATTCTCATATATTCCAAAAACGAAGAGGAACACAAAGAACACCTGAAAACAATTTTAGGACTACTCAAGGAAGAGAAATTGTATGCAAAGTTTTCCAAATGCGAATTTTGGATTCAATCCGTACAATTCCTTGGGCATGTGATTGACAAAACCGGTTTACATGTCGATCCCGCTAAAATTGAGGCAATCAAAAACTGGCCAACACCTACCACACCTACAGAAATTCGTCAATTTCTGGGTTTAGCCGGGTATTACTGAAGGTTTATTGAAGGATTTTCTTCAATAGCAAAATCTTTGACCAAGCTAACTCAGAAAAACAAGAAATATGTGTGGGATGAAGATGAAGAAAATGCTTTCCAAACCCTTAAACAAAAACTTTGTAGTGCTCCTATCCTAGCATTGCCAGATGGGATCGAAGATTTTGTAGTCTATTGTGATGCATCGTACCAAGGTTTAGGTGCCGTGTTGATGCAACGTGATAAGGTCATGGCTTATGCTTCACGACAACTCAAGGTTCATGAAGAAAATTACACCACTCATGACTTAGAGTTAGGAGCTGTGGTCTTTGCACTAAAAATCTGGAGGCACTATCTATACGGTACTAGATGTATTGTGTACACCGATCATAAAAGCCTACAACACATTTTGAACCAAAAAGAACTAAACATGCGACAACGTCGTTGGTTGGAATTACTAAGTGATTATGACTGCGACATTCGTTACCACCCAGGGAAAGCAAACGTAGTAGCCGACGCCCTGAGCCGAAAGGAACGGGTTAAACCACTACGAGTCCGAGCCTTAGTTTTAACCATAAATTCAAACTTTCCTACCCAAATCCTTCACGCTCAAGCAGAGGCGGTGAAACAAGAAGATATCCAAAAGGAAAAGTTGGATGGCATGATACAGAAGAAATTCGAAACCCGTTCAGATGGAACTCTATGCTTCCAAGGTCGAAGTTGGTTACCACTTTATGGTGGCTTACGAGACTTGATCATGCATGAATCACACAAATCTAAATACTCCATACATCCAAGATCTGATAAAATGTATCATGATCTTAAGTTACTTTATTGGTGGCCGAACATGAAAGCCGACATTGCAACATATGTTAGCAAGTGTCTTACCTGCTCCAAAGTAAAAGCCGAACACCAAAAACCATCCGGTCCATTGCAACAACCAGAAATTCCTACTTGGAAGTGGGAAAGAATTACTATGGACTTCATTACCAAGCTCCCAAGGACATCAAGTGGTTATGACTCCATCTGGGTCATAGTTGATCGTCTCACAAAATCCGCACACTTTATACCAATCAAAGAGACTTACAAAATGGAACAACTAACCCGACTGTATGTCAAAGAAATAGTCTCAAGACATGGTGCACCAATATCCATCATATCCGACAGAGATGGTAGATTTACTTCCAATTTCTGGCAGTCACTCCAAGACGCCTTTGGAACAAATCTAGACATGAGTACAGCATATCACCCTCAGACCGATGGTCAGAGTGAACGAACCATCCAAACTCTTGAAGACATGCTTCGAGCATGTATAATAGACTTTGGAAAGGGATGGGATACTCATTTACCATTAGTCGAATTTTCCTACAACAACAGCTATCATACAAGTATTAAAGCAGCCCCATTTGAAGCACTTTACGGTCGAAAGTGTCGTTCACCTGCTTGTTGGGCTGAAGTGGGAGAAGTTCAACTCACTGGACCAGAACTTATCCGTGAAACAACGGATAAGATTGTACAAATCAGAAGTCGATTACAAGCCGCAAGAGATCGACAGAAAAGTTATGCCGACACACGACGCAGACCCCTAGAATTCCAAGTCGGAGATAGGGTTATGCTAAAGGTATCGCCTTGGAAAGGCATGATACGATTCGGTAAACGAGGAAAACTAAACCCAAGATACATCGGACCATTTAAAATCCTAGCCAGGGTTGGCCCTGTGGCGTACAAACTTGAGCTTCCGTCAGAACTCAGTAGTGTACACCCCACTTTCCATGTATCTAACCTAAAGAAATGCTTATCGGATGAATCACTTGTGATTCCACTCGATGAAATTCAACTCAATGACGATCTTCAATTTGTTGAGGAACCCGTAGAAATCATGGACCGAGAGGTCAAACAACTCAAACAAAGCCGTATTCCAATTGTTAAAGTTCGTTGGAACTCACGACGTGGTCCTGAATACACATGGGAACGAGAGGACCAGATACGAAAGAAATACCCACACCTTTTTACCAACAAAGCTTCTACCTCCAACGTAAATTGATCTCCGGGACGGAGCTCTCATATGGGGTGGAGACTGTAACAATTCGCAATTTTAGGTTAATTTCTATTTTTGGAAAATTTTACTATTCATTTTTACTATTCATTTCTTTCTGAATTTTTCCCGAAAGTTGATTTTTATTTCATATTCTCGAGTGATAAATCATTTCCATGACAAATTAAATGTTTGACATTCGTCAGATCATTTTCGTGAAAGTTATTAAGGAATTACACGACATTATACGTTTTAGGGTAAAACGGCAATCAGAAATTCTACGCACAACGAAATTTGACCCCGTCAGGTGACCCCACATCAGAAAAATGTTTAACACACTTATGATTTATTTAAGAATAAATCATGACTGAGAAAAATCATGGCCCAAATAAACTTCGGCCGTGAAAAACTGGAATTTTCAGTTTTACGCGTTTTTACTCAGCCATAACCCTAGCCTTTACCTGCACCTCATTTCTAAGATGATTTGAGCTTTCAACTTATTTAAATAAGTCAACATATTTTTCCCTCCTCCATTGACTAAAAATCATTCTTTGATTTTATAAGTCATTTCGTGATTTTTAGGCTTCCGGTTTGATGTCTAAAAGACATTTAACACCAACCGACACCAGACTGAGCCCAGTCTAGACATTATAAATCATTTTAAATCATTTTTAGCATATTAGAAAAGTAACATTATACTTTTCTCAGTTTTACGCAATATTCGTACATTTTACGTATTACGCGTTTTAGACCCGTGTTTCCAGCTTTTAGCAGGTTTTACCACCCAAATGGAACTTATCACCCATTTTATATTTTATTATGGGACTTATGAACATTTCTAACAATACTTTAAAGTTTCATAATTTTACGACACCCGGTTTTACGTTTTGAGGCCTAATCATTTACGGTTGGCATTTCCCGGAGTCAAAATGCATCAAATATCTAGATATCATCCAAGCCAAGCTACCTCACCCCCCCTTATCCCATTTGAACCGCCAAAGGGAAGGGGAGTCACACCCTTGGTGGCTTGATCTCATGGCTTGTTGTCTTGGATGGTGTACATGTGTTTTTCTTGCTAAAATATCTTAAGAAACTAACCTCCTCATTGAGCTATAAAAGCCCCTCTCCCTCCCTTCCTTGGCCGGCCATCCCAACACACCAAAACATCTCACATTAGCTCTAAGTCTTCTAATTTGTTGCAAGGTTCAAGTGAAGTTCAAGTATAGAAACCCTAGTTAGCTTATTTTTCACCAAAAATCTTCCAAACCCTAACATACTTGGTGTTTTCTCTTGAGTTTAAATCCACTCAATACACCTCAACTTTCATTACATATCTTTCAAGAATACCAAGGGTAGAAAGGTTGCTTGAAGTGAAAAAGGGTTGAAGCTTGTCTATCAAAGTCCATTTCCTTACTAGTTACTCCTTTCTTTAATTAGAAAGCCTAAAGTTGTAAGCCTAAACCTACCATGCTTCTTGTTTATTTATCATATCCATCTCATTTACATGTTATCTTTGCTATATTATGTGTTGTAATTATGTCCATGATGTATCATGATGAGTAAAAGATGTTGTTGTAATGAATTATTGAAACAAGTTACTAAAACAAGCAAACTAGTGAATATCTTGGTATAACCTGATTAAAATGGTAAAAATTTTATATTGGATTATTACATATTACATTAGAGGACTTAAAAAGAAAACCATAGCAATTTGAACCACCTAAAAAGAGTAAACGAGTCAAAAGTTATGGCGATTTGAAGTTACCAAAGATTTCCGGCAAAACTGCCTAAATGTTTCTGTGACAGAACCTAAAACACGCAAAAAGAGGCCTTTCTGGTCCGATTCATGAAAAAGTTAAAACACGAAAGTTGTCCGGAATCATGTTTTCCTTCAGGGACAAAGAGGCTCGAGCCTTGAAAACGCCTTCTGAGTGAGATATTTCTCAGTTTCTTAACAGCTATTTACATATTTTAAGTCACTAAGTTATTGTCATACTTTCAAAGGAATAAAAGGTATTATGACCTATAACCAAGACCCCCACCATGGCTAGAGCCAAGGTTGTGTAACATGACCTTGGAACAAGGACCAAAGGTCATGGCTAGGCCATGACGAAATGACCAAACCAACTTACAAAGGCGTAAACATGAAACAATGAAATTGGCGATAACATGAACAAGTAATTTGTATCTACTTCACCTAAAAGGAAACCATGAGATTTTACCAAGACAAATGGTCATACAAAACTTATGAATCAAACCCTAATAACAATCTTCATGTACCATAAACTTTCCTAAGTTTATCCAAATATCGGACATGTAACGTTTTCGGATCAAAACTTATATCTATATACTTTATCAACTACTACAATAGTAGGGAGCTTCATGTGAGGAGTTCATTATGTAAGCCGTCGAGATGAGTTGTGGATTTACGAGTTAAAGTGTCCTGGCTCCTCGAACGCTTACTAACATGACTTCTGAAATATGTTAGCCCGAACGGTAGTAAACGATATACCAAAACATACATGTTCATAAATCTTTCTTTCCAAGACTTACAAATATACATCATACCTCATCATGGACTAAATGCAAGATATATATATAGGCACTCCGTTATATTCTTTACACAAATCCTAAGTCGCAACATTCTATTCTAGGTTGCTCGTAGAAACCTACACGATCCGATCATCACCTTCATTATTTACTATCGTACTTAAGGTGAGTTCATAGCCCCACTTTACATTACTTCAATGTTTTATAAACCCTTGGGGGGAATACATGCTACTTTTAAACCGAACACAATGCTTTGAAACTGTATGCTGCCTGATTGTTTTATTATTACTAAGTACCTACCTTGCCAATCCTAGGCCCCATCATGAACCATTTAATCACTAGTATTAGTGAGCGCGAGTATTGTGAATAGGCCTATTGGGATTGACGAATCCCATTTGTTTGAGCAGATTAGTTCAACAAATGCACTATATTTGAACATTTAAGTATGACGGCAAAGTACTTACCGGGGCAACATAACCGCCGATTGATATTGGTACCCGTTAACGTCTTGGTTGCATGAGCTTAGTACATAATAATAACTGTTTTGTTTTCTAACATGAGTATGAGTCTAATTAACTCATTACTACCAACATATTGTGTTCAACCGTTAAACAAACTCTATGAATATCACTCAACCTTTGTGTTGACCTCTTAAGCATGTATTTCAGGTCCATGATAATCAAGAATGGAGCGGGAAGGGCACGTACCGAAGGAAGAAGGCTATAAACTATTATGTCATTCGATAAAAACATCATAGACTTTATATTGATGTGTTTTGAAACAATGGATCATTTTGGGACCTTACTATGTAAACTTTGATACATTTGAATAATATGAATGACAACTCTTTTTATTACGATTCGTTTAGAGATCGTTTTCTATTATTATGACTGTTGTGCCGTCGAGTAACACCCAAGTTGAATTCCGCTGCATCATGAATTGGGGGTGTTACACCATATCTGATTCAGAAGCTGAAGGTGAGACTATTTCATTAATAAAGCATGCATTGAGGTCATGTACCTGAGACAAGCCGTCAGTGTCATACACTGGACCTGAATCATTGAGCTTAAGTTCCTGCATGTTGGCCATAAGCATCACAGCAGCATTGGCTTCCAGATCTTCCATGTCATCATCGTTGTTCACATTTGCCATGAAGTTGTTGTCCTGTTCAGGGAAATGTCCATCTTTTTCATCTTGAAGAGCCATGAGTAATGCCTGCTTGTGAAACTTACTACCCCGAGTTCTCGGTTTGGGACATGCTGTAGCTATATGACCTTGTTCATTACAATTGTAGCACCAAACTGCATTCCCTGAGCTGGAGTTCCTTGTAGCAACTAAGTCAGACCTTTGTTGAGAAGATCCTGAGTTGTTCCTGAACCCTGTATTGTTACTAAACCTCTGACCATTCCCATAATTTCCTGAAGAGCTTCCTGAACCAGATCGACCATAGCTACGATTCTGAATTTCCACTCTTCCATCATTAACAACAGCTTGATTCCTTGTGTTAGAGGATGAACGTTGACGGTTGTTTGTTTTGTTAGAGAATTTGCTGAAAGCACGAGCAATAAGAGCAAGTCCCTGATTCAACGTATGAAAGTCATCATCGTCATCATCATTAGAGTTGGAGTAGTACACAGCATCATTGTTGTTTGACGGAACAAGTTGAGTAGAAGAATCTTGTGGAGATGAATCATAAGGGATCATTTGGTTCGAGGTGGAAGATTGTGGATAACTGAAGTAGTTCTGCTCTTGAACATATGCATGATTTGACATTGGTGGTGGAGCATAGGGAGATTGAGCTACGAGAGCCAAAGAATTTGGTGTTGATGTTGGTGTGTATCCTCCTCGTAGTGCTCTATCTTTTTCCACTTCAGGTTCATGGTGTTTCAGAAAATCATACAACAAGCCATATGGAGCATCATGAAGATTCTTCGTTTGACGAACAAATGTCACATATTTATGCCAATCAGGGCCAAGACTACCAACAAATTTGGAGTTCACAGCGATCCTTGGTACTGTGATTTTGTGACGTTCCAGATCATTGACCACATTAGTGAAACGATGATAGTAGGATTCAAGTGACTCTCCAGGTTCAATTGTGATGTCAGTGTATTCCATGTAAAGCTTGGATTCCATGTCATCTTTGTTCAATTGAGTGCCTTCCATAAGGAGATGAACGTGTTCCCACATAGCTTTGGCTGTTTTCTAAGCATCGACACTTCGATAGATCGGATTAGGTATACCCTGAAGTATATAAGCCATTGCATACTGATCAGCTTCACGATGTAGTTTTTGTTCTTCAGTGAGTGCAGTTTCTGGAAGGGGTCTATCACCAGGAGGACGTGGAGGATCAGCATTTGGATCACCAGCTTCAAATCTTGTTGGCCACTCAAATGGTCCTTCAAGTATCACTTGCTTTAAGAACTGCCCATGAGGTTTTTAATTCAAGAAATCTTAAGAATCGACTTGACCATTGAACATAATTCCCAGGTGTTAGCATTGGAGGTGTTTCAAGTGATCCTGCCTCATGTCGGGATTGTTGAGTTGTAATAACTTCACACATTCTGTCAAACCAGTGAGGTTGTTTGGAGGAAAACTGAGTGGTTTGTTGTAGCACTTGATTTGGTTGTTGTTGAGGAATGATCTGTTGTTGCATCATTAGGTAATGATGTAGTGGATTGTATGTTTGTTTAGGAGGTTGTTGATTCATTATATGCGGAAGGTATTGTTGTTGCTGATACTGCTGATGTTGAGGTTGCTGAGACTGCTGATGCTGAGGAATGTGAGGGAAGTAGTGATTAGGTGGTTGAGACATCTTATAACACTTGTGTAGAAATGGATCTTGTAGAAAGTGTAGATTAAACCAAGTATCGAGAAACTTAGCACAATTGCGAAATATGTGATTTCGATAATTAGGTTTGCGAGACTTTGTCAGGGTTTCGAGAAACAAGGTTTTCGAAAACTTTGTAGATTTTTTCGAGAAACAAGATTTTGAAACTTTGCAGGTTATCGAAAAATAAGATTTCGAAACTTTTCAGTTTATCGAAAAATGAGATTTCGAAACTTTTCAGGTTATCGAAAAAATAAGATTTTGAGATTTTTCAGGTTTTCGAAAAAACGTTTGCGATAAATGCAATAACGTTTGCGATAACCAGAAAAAAGATAATTTTCGAAATTATACAATTTCGAAAACTTTCCCAAATGTCGAAGTACTTAACTTTCTTATACAAGAAAGAAAATACCGAGTCCACACAAACGAAGTCGAGGTAGTGCACTTAGAGAAGATCTCGATAACTTGTAAGTTTTTGTTTTTCAAAGAAAGCAATCCTAAAACTCGTTTTTATTTCAAGATACTTGTACTTTTGTGTGTAACATGAGTAGATCTTTAAGAAAGTAGAAAACTTTAGGAAATTTTCCAAACTTAAAAAATTTCGATAAAAGTACAAGTAACCAAAATCGAATATTTTTGTAAAAAGTTTGGAACTTTTTGGTTAGTTTTGATTTTAAACACAAGTTTGTAAGCAAAGATGTGAGAAAAACCAAGAAACTAACAAGAAAGTTTAAAATTTTCACAAAAAATTTGATAAAAAAACGATTTTTAAGATATAAATCAATGAAAACAATAACTACTCCTTCCTCTAGCGAATGATACCACTTGTTAGGTCACCATTATGTAAACACAAGTATGATTATGTAAGAAATGAGATGAGAGTGAGAGTGGGATGATTATGAGAAATTTGAGAATATGAATTGCAAGAGTTTCCTTAATGTTTTCAAATAACCAACCAAGTATTACATAGACCTAAGGCTTCTATTTATAGGGAAGGAGCTAGGGCAACACTCCCTCTCCTTCCTTTCATAAATTTCGTATGGGCTTAAAGCCCATGGACTATTATACTTAAGCCTAGTAAACTTGTAACATTACATTAGTGTAAGTAATAAATAACTTAAGCAACCTATTATTACAAATGACCGAGACTTGACAAAATAGTAAAACTTTGGTTCCAACACTACGTCATGTCCAATGGCCACCAAAGAGGATCAGTTGAAATGTCGGAATGCAATTAACGAGGGGAAATTGAAAAAGCAGGGTAAAAAACAACATCATTAAGCCATAAGAGCAGAGACTAGAATAGATAGTAATCAAAGTACTCTTGAGGATGATGAAGTATATGGTCAAAGCATGAAGGAACCAAATGTTTTTGGCCCTATGGATAACTTTACAAATATAATAAACCCCGAGCAGTCTTTAAAGAAGGGGAAGGATAAAAATGTTGAACTTAGCAATTCTATTAGGAAAGAAAGAATATGGGCAGCAAAGAAATACGTTGCAAGGTGGGCATATGAGTCCGTGATTCCTTTTCACGCCTTTGAAAAGGATAGCTTCAAAATGTTGTTGGAAGTGGTTGGCCAATTTGGAACCGGGCATCCACCTCCTACTAGATATGAGTTGAGCACCCCACTTCTAAAGGAAGAGGTTGAAAGAACAAAAGACTTGGTGAAAAGAAATGAAAAAGAATGGAAAAAGGATGGATGCTCAATTATGACGGATGCTTGGTCCGACCAAAAGAGAAGGAGCATTATGAATTTATGTGTAAACTCAAGGATGGGTACCCTTTTTTAATCTTCCAAGGAATGTTCGGGTGAAGCGCATACAAGCCAAATGATATATGAGTATGTGCATGCTTGCATTCAAGAAGTTGGTGCCGAGCAAGTTGTTCAAATTGTGACGAATAATGCCTCCAATAACATGGGTGCAGCAGCGTTGCTTAAAGTGACGAGGCCAAGGATTTTTTGGTCATCATGTGCGACGCATACCATTAACCTTATGCTTGAAGGTACTTCTATAATCTGTTAATACATAATTAACAATTATGTGGAAAACTAGAAGGGGGTTGAATAGTTTACCATTTAAAATCTTTTTAACTTGTTTAATTAGCTTTGAAACTTTCCGTTTGATCAAAGATATATACACAAACACAATATATAACATGCAAGTAAATTAAAGAAACGATCAAACCACAACACGAGTATTTATCGTGGTTCAGCTACAAGGACTTTTTTTCCTTGCCCTACGCCCACTCCCCGAGTATCCAACTCGAGAGTTTCTTTCACTAGACAACAAGCTCCTTTCACCGGCGGAGAAAACCTTACACGTCGCTTATACACGTTTACCGACACTAAGCTAGATGTCGAGTTCTTTTACAAGGGTACAACCACTCCCGTTAGTTCTTTTACAAGGGCACAACAACTCCCGTCACACTTTGTATTTTGAGGACTAAAATACTAACCGATCACTACTGAAAATACAAAATCAAATGAAGTGTAAACTACACAAGTCTACACAATGCTAAGCTAACAAGTCTTGCAACGTTGTGTTGAATACTTGTAACTTTTTATGAACTCGTGAATCTCTTTGCTACAAAAAGAAACTTCACATATGAAATGTTAAAGGGTTAGATCAAAGAATGAATGAATGTGTGAAAATATAATGTAGAGTGATAAGCCAAAAATCAAACTTGTGGCTTAGTATTTATAGCAAAACCTTCTGCAGGCCTGGCGAATACGGCGGAACCCTCAGATGGGTTCCGCCCGTGTACCCCCAGGGTTCCGCCGGGCTTGCAGTTGGTTTTGCCATAAATCTTGCAAACCAAACAATGTCACATCTCATTATACCTAGTCAAACACAAAACTTGCAAGCAAACATATGGTTTGTCAAACACACTTTCTTTCCATAAATGTATATTGACAAAACTTGCCATAAATGTGATGTGACATTTCTATTTTAAGAAATAAAAAGTGTTGTGTTTTATGAAATGTAAAATGTAACAAATGTCTAGTTTATGCAAGTCTTTAAAACTAAGATTATGTTTTACTTAGAAACTAAAGTTTACATTTTGTCGTTAACAAAACTTAGCAAAGATCGTAAAATACAAATAACGTTTTTAGGCGATATTTGTATTAACAATCTCCCCCTATTTGTTGATGACAAAACATAAACTTTGTTTTTAAGTAACTCACAAAATCTTGGTGTTTAAGACTTAAAAAATAATTATATTAAACTTGTTTTACTTAAGTGATAAAAATCATATTAAATTTTAATGGTTTAATATATATCTCCCCCTTTTTGTCGAAACAAAAAGTAGAGTAGCGAAGCGGAATAATGCACGTGCTCCCCCTTGGTTGTTACTCCCCCTAAAAGGAGTGCCAAGATGGGAAACATGGATTTTGATCCTACAAAAAAATGGTTAGTTGGTGATATATATAATCAAGCGTGTAGTTACCACACACATTGCAACCACAATAACAACTCAAAATGATCAACCAACAATGCAAGTAAGTAGAAAAGATATCATTTCAAGTAAACTTTGACTGTTACAAGTCAAAGACAAGAAATGGGAAAGATCCTCCTACTTCAAAAGAAAAAATAAAAATAGCCAAGAAAATAAAAGAAAATCAAATCCTACTTTCCTAAATGGGGCAAAAGGCCTCCAAATGTTGTCTAGGATTTGTTTGGGTGGGAAAGAGCATCCAAACGTTCTATGACGTGTTGGAATGCAAAACGGGTTTCATCTTGGAATTGGTGAAGCAACATCTTGATGCTTTCACCCATTTGCTCACAATTTGAGCAACCATGGGGATGAGTGGGTGGAAATGGGTTGGTTTTGGTTTCTTGGTTTGAGGGTTGGTTGGTTTTTGGTTCTTGGTTGGAGGATGGGTTTGGTATAGAGTCAAGCAAGGTGGTTTGAAATTCCATTGCTTGATGGAGATGATTCTTAACCATGCTTTGGATTTCCTCATAGGAAGGAAAGAAAGACTCAAAGGTTTAGGCTTGAGAATGTGGTGGAGTAGGGTGATCATGGTTTTCAAAATTTGGTTCTCCATAAAGAGGACCATGGATGTCATGGTAGATAGGGTGAAACAACAATGGTTTGGGTTGGTGGTATTCTTGTTGTGGTGGTTGGGTGTGGTTAAAATGCTCATTTTGGTCAAGAATTGACCTTGGTGTTTCATTTGCAAAAGGTGGTGGTTGTGTTGGTCTTGGTGGAAGATCATTGAGATCTTGGACAAAAGGGTGTGGTGATGTTGGAGGAGACCCAAATAACTCCATAGGTTCAAGTTTGGGTAATGGTGATGGTGATGGAGTTTTGGATGGTTGGGTTGGAGCACTTGGTGGAGTTGGGTCAATGGGTGATTTAGTTGGTGGTGGAGTGAGCTCATTGGGTTTATTGGGTGATGGATATGGAGATGCAAGGTTTAGAAAATGTTCATTTTTTATAGGTGAGGTGAATTCATCCGAGGATGAGGAGCTTAGGTTGATGGATTGGTTAGACCAAAGTGGTTTAACACTTATTCGGGTGGTTTTCCGGATGGGTCGTGATGGTTGAGAGGTGATTGTTGACTTAGTCATGGTTAAAATGGTTTAAAAGATGAGAAATTGTGAAGAAGGTGTGATTTGATAGTGTTTAGGATGGTTTAATTTATAGTGATGAAGGAGTGTGGGAAGGAGTGTTTGAATTTGATGTTTAGCCATACAAAAATGGAGGTTCCTGATGATTTGGAAGAGTAATTGTGGGTTGTCATATCATGGAAGTCAATCCAATGAAAATGGTGAAGTGAAAAGACAAGATTTGCACTAAATGCTTAGTGGTTTTGGCAAATTTGTTGAAGGATATGTCTCAGGGATTTCAAGGAACCTTTGGAAGGGTTCCTTCCTTTATGTGTGAAGGTTCCTTGAGGTAGTTATGGGTATTTTTGAAATTTGGTGGGAAATGATTTTCTTTGAGTTATAAGGAATGAGAACTACCCTATTGTGCTTAACAAATTGCAGGAAATTGGTTTTTATCTAAAAGGATGGTATTTTGTTGATTGGATGTTGAAATGTTGAAAACTAAAAAAAATTCTGCAGGAAATCTGGCGGAACCTTCAGGATACACAGGCGGAACCCGTGTGAGGGTTCCGTCTGGTCCGTTGGGCCATTTCTGGGTTGCCCAGAAAATGCACTGGCGGAACCCATTCTAGGGTGCCGCCAGATCCGCCAGGCCTGAAAAAGTTGGCAGTCCGCGATTTTGACCCGCGAGATGATTTTCAAATTTTTTGAAAACTCCTAAAATCAAAAGATAATGCATATCTGGTTAGGTAATGCAAAAATTGGACATGTAAACACACATACCATAGGACTTTGACCGGGGGGTCGAGAATTTCACTATACTTAGTGAAAATTTCATAAACATGAAAATTTGACAACTTGCCAAAAGTTGTCTACCTACATCATTATTAGTTAATACATGTTCCAAATAGTATCACACAATGTACCAACACACAAATACATCACAAACATTGTTTAAACGACCAAATTGTTCAAATAGCACCTAGTGCCAAACACTCCTTCACACCCGCACTCATTGACGGTCAATCTTGTTCTTGAGCTTTCCAAGGAATCTTCCAAGATTCTTAAACATCCCCTTTGTTTGCTTGAACTCCGCCGACTCATTTGGAATATCTGGAAGTTGGGATAGGTATTCTAGAGGTGGGAGCCTAGAGTTGGGCAAAGATTCATCTTCACTCATTGAGGAAGATGATGAGGAGGTAGGAGGATGAGGACGTTTTCCTTGGGCTTTGTACACTCTCTTATCACTTAGTGGGACAAAGGTGTGTGGAATGAGAGAGTAGTCAAGGCGAAGACCGTTTGGAGTTGGTGGAATGGGAGAGATGAACCTAAAGAGACGGGTCAAGAGCATTCCATACGGCATAGCCGTTGTGCCATGCACGGGAATGTCGGCCATTCTCTTGGCCATGTAGTAGGCAAGGTTGAAGAGTTGCCTAACGGACAAGGAGTAGAGCATGTAGCAAAGGCAAAGATTTATATGATCTCGGTTTGCTATGGTGCTAATGACATTTGCTCTAAGGACTTCCTCCCATTTCTTGAATTGGGGCTTGAGTTCATTCATTTCCATTCCATATGGGTCCTTATCGACCTCATTTCCCGAACGGGTTCTCCTAGTGTTGGTTGTCCTAACAAAGAGGTGGTCACGAAGTACATCTTTTGACACAAGAGGGGTGTCATAGGGATGGATGCGGTCAAAGAGTGTGTCAAGAGTTGAGAGGGAATGCAAGAAAGAGTAGATGCAAGTACCATGGTTTGGGACACCTAGGATTTGAGAAAACTCCTCGAGAGTGAAGGAGTATGATGACCACTAGCCCTAAAGTTGATAGACATGCGACCATACTCATTCGTGGAGCGAGTGACGGATGCTTAGAATTCTAGAATGAACCTAGGACAAATAGGCTCGTTGATTTCTAAAAGACACTCAAAGTTGATTGTGGCAAATTCGGTGTACAGGTTTGTGCCTTTTAGGAATGATGGGTCAATGGTTCTACCCTCATGGATATAATGTTTTTCTAAGGCTTTAAAAACATCGACTTGATTTGGGGTAAGGCCTTTGGTTTTGTGATGTTTGGGTAGGTACTTAATGGTGTCCTTGTGGTCGTAGTGGGTTAGAGGAGGCATGTTGATTCCTAGAAAAACAAAATTTCACGTTTTAGTCTAAGTAAACGACTATTATAATGTGGATGTTCTAGTGTGTGCCTATATGAAAACAATGTGCAGGTGCGGTTATCTTGACTCATTTTGATGCTTCAAAAACGTTTTATAATGCAAGTTTTGTAATAAAACAAAAGATAACCCAAGCGCTCCTTGTTCAATGTAGCTTCGTTTGAATGTACCCGAAAATACATATTGGTTATGTATTCCCTTTAGCATTCAAGAGACATTATGCAAGTGATGTTTTAAACATAACGTTTTGATTTTGTATTCTCAATGTGAGACGAAAAAATATTTGTCCTATTTTTGAGAAATTTTTGGAAAAATTTGTCATGGGGTTTTTTAGCAAACATGTTTACACTTAGTAAGAATGCAATTCCTAACTATGGGGAACATGATTAGTTTTGTTAAACACCTAATTTCATGCATGAGTTTCTCAAATTAATGCATAACCCCAAGTTTTTGTTTTTGTGCAAATAATAGAATTCCTAGTCTCAGATCAGGATTGTAATCAAGTTTAGAATACTTACAATGATGATTGATTTGCAATGTGAGTGAAAGGAAGACCAAGAAATCGTAGGTATGGATGGATGGTAAAGTAAATAGTAACAGTTTGGAAGTGGTGGTATGAAATAATGGGTGTTTGGTTTAATATAAACAAAAAAAATGGTTATGCAGGTCGGCGGATACGGTGGACCCCTGAATTGGGTTCCGTCCGTTGTGTCTGAGGGTTCTGCCGACCCTGCTGAGAAAAAGAGTTATGGATTTGTTTTGATTTTTGTGATTTTTGTCTAATGTCCAGAACTACAAAGTAGGTTCCATGAGTCCTAAGCCTAGCCTAAGAAGGTTAAAAGGTTCACGTTTAAGGGGTTTTATGAGAATGTCGGCTATGTTGTCTTCGAAAGAAACTTTCTCAATTGAGATATTTCCTTTTTGAACGTTGTCACGAAGGAAATGATGACGGATTTCAATATGTTCGGTACGAGCATGTTGAACCGGGTTTTTGCTAAGATCAATGGCGCCATTGTTGTCACAAAGAATTGTGATGTTGTTAAGTTGAATTCTGTAGTCGACAAGAGCTTGCTTCATCCAAAGAGCTTGTTGACATGCCTTTCCGGCCGAAACGTACTCGGCTTCCGTTGTTGAGATAGCAAGAGCCGTTTGCTTCTTAGAGAACCATGAGGTGAGATAATGTCCAACAAAAGTACAAATACCACTTGTACTTTTTCTATCAACATAGTCACCGGCATGATCCGAGTCAACATACACTATGGTGTCTATTCCCGTTCCTTTGGGATACCATAAACCTAAATGTGTAGTGCCCTTAATATACCTAAAAATCCTTTTAACGGCTTCGAGATGAGTAGTCTTAGGATCTTCTTGAAAACGAGCACATAGACAAACACTAAACATAATGTCGGGTCTACTAGCCATTAGGTAAAGTAGATTACCAATCATACCTCTATATTTAGTGCTATCTACGGATTCACTTTCCTCATCCTTGGTGAGTTTAGTTTCCGTGGACATGGGTGTTTTGATTGGTTTCGAATCTTCTAATCCAAATTTCTTAAGCATGTCCTTAATATATTTAGATTGGTTAAAGAAGATACCATCTTCTAGTTGTTTAATTTGGAGTCCTAGGAAAAAGTTGAGTTCTCCCATCATACTCATTTCAAACTCGTCATGCATGATTTTTGAGAAATCCACACATAATTCTTGACAAGTTGATCCGAATATAATGTCATCAACATAGATTTGGACTATGATAATATGTGAATCTTTCTTCTTAGTGAAGAGAGTATTATCAACTAAGCCCATGGTATACTTATGGTCAACTAGGAAGGTTTTAAGTCGATCATACCATGCTTTTGGAGCTTGCTTAAGTCCGTAAAGAGCCTTTTTAAGTTTGTAAACATGATTTGGTTTTTCAAAATCGATGAAGCCCGGTGGTTGAGCAACATACACTTCTTCATTTATGACTCCGTTTAAAAATGCACTTTTGACGTCCATTTGAAAGAGTTTAAAATTGTGTGCACATGCATATGCAAGTAAGATTCTAATTGACTCGAGCCTAGCAACCGGAGCAAAAGTTTCATCGTAGTCAATGCCTTCTTGTTGGTTATATCCTTGTGCAACTAGCCTAGCTTTGTTTCTAGACACAATTCCATTTTCATCCATTTTATTACGAAAGACCCATTTTGTTCCAATTATAGTTTGACTCTTTGGTTGAGGAAATAATGTCCATACATCATTCCTAACAAATTGGTTTAACTCTTCTTGCATTGCAATTACCCAAGACTCATCTTTAATGGCTTCATTAATGTTTTTCGGTTCAATGGTTGACACGAAACAAAAGTAGTTGATTTCATTTTGAACTTTTGATCTTAGTGTTCTTTCGTTAATGTTGCCTATGACACCATCTAGTGGATGACTTTTAGATTCTTTGACATTGACAAGTTCTTTGTTTAATAGTTCATCTTCCTTGTCATTACCTAAAATCTCTTGACTTTCTATTGCTTGGCTTTCAACTAAGTCATCATCTACCAAAGGTGATGTCTTAGAGGGAGGTGGACTCTCATCAAATGTTACGTTCAACGATTCCTCGACTCTTAAGGTTTCTTTATTCAAAACAATGTAAGCTTTACTATTTTGTGAATATCCAAGAAATACACCCAAATTTGGTGAGATAATCCTTGGTGTTAAGAATGAAACATTTACTCCCAAACACTCTAAAGTATCCTAATGTAGGCTTTTTACCATTATATAGTTCATAAGGAGTTTTATTCAAAAATGGTCTAATTAAGACTCGATTTAAAATGTACGTTGATGTGTCGACGACATTACACCAAAACTTTTGTGGAATGTTTTGTTCATTAAGCATTGTTCTACTCATCTCTTGCAATGTCCGGTTTTTATGTTCTACTACACCATTAGATTGAGGGGTACGTGGAGCCGAAAAGTTATGAGTAATACCATTAATATCACAAAAGTTTCCAAATTGAAATTCATTATCAAATTCACGACCGTGATCCGTTCTAATAGACACAATATTAGACCCTACTTGATTTTGAATTTTCTTACTTAGAATCTCAAATTTATCAAAAGCTTCATTTTTACTTTTCAAAAAATTTGTCCAAGTATATCTTGAGTAATCATCGACTATGACCAAAGTGTAGAAGTTACCTCCATAACTTTGTATAGCGGATGGACCAAATAAATCCATATGCAAAAGTTCTAGACACCTAGATGTAGAAACCAAGTTTTTAGCCTTATGGCTACTATGGACTAGTTTACCGACTTTGCAAGCATCACAAAAGTGTTGGTCGTATTTCAACTTAGGTAGGTTTTGAACTAAGTCTTTGGAGGAGAGGTTTTGAATTAGTCGCATGTTAGCGTGTCCTAAACGTCTATGCCATAAAGTTGAAGATTCATCTAATGAGGTAAGACAAAGTTTGTCTCTAGATGTTGGATCCATCTTCATGACGTATACGTTGTTCTTAAGGACACCTTTGGCTATGGTTATACCATCTTTAAGTATTTTACTTTCGTTTTACTAAAAAGAACATTATACTTATTACGACAAAGTTGACTAATACTAAGGAGATTAAAACCTAAGTTATCAACATGAGCTACATCATCTATAAAAAGGGAGTCATGAGAGATTGTACCTTCTCCGATGATTTTGCTCTTAGCTTTACTACCAAACGTAACATTACCTCCATCACATTTGTGATAAGTAGTGAAGAGGCTTTTGTTACCCGTCATGTGCCTTGAACAACCGCTATCTTTAATACATTCATCCGGTTCAAAACAAACTTTGAGGCACACCTATTTTATGAAAAACACTCAAACATTTGGTCCCCAATTTCTCATGGGTCCATTTTGGTTAAGCATACCATTAACTTGTTCCAAGTATGAAAATAGAACATAAGGGTTCCATGACATGTAATTTGGAGTTTGGTAATGTCCAGGAGTGTTTTGGTTCCAAACATGTTGGTAGTATGGTCGAGCGTTGAAGTTGCTCTTTGGAAAGGGGCGTTTGGGAATTGGAGTCTTAGGTCTTGGTTGAGTAGTCTTAGCTCTAAATTCGTTTTTACTAAGTCCTACTCCAGTTTTAAAAGCAGGTTTTGTTCCATTTTTATATGTGACTTTAACAAATTTTGAACGATCCGATGTGAAGGATGTTACTACTGCAGCAGACCTGGCGGAACCTTCGGGTCCAACGGGCGGAACCCTGGATTGGGTTCCGTCTGTTCCGCGGGCTGCTGTAGCAGTTTTTTTAGTTTCTTGTGCATTCTTTTCTTGTTTCGTTTGACCCTTTGAAGTTTCTATTTTCATGAATCCTAGTCCTGTTTTATCAAAGGGTGACTTTTGAATTTTCATAATTTCATCCGCACAAGAAATGCTCTTATCGAACTTCTTAAACTTTGTGGTTTGTTTTATTAGATCATTTTGAGTAATTTTAAGTTTCTCAACTTCGAGTTTAAGTTCTTCACATGATTTGCAAGATGTGTCAATACCTTTACTCTTTTCTAATCTCTTAGCTTTTTCTTTTAATTCATAAACTTCATTTTCTAAAAACTCCTTTTTAGTTTTCAAAAACTTGTTTTTGTTTATGATTTTTAAGCTCAATTCACAAAGTTTGTTATATTCTTTTTGTAAGGTGTCATCATCAATAGAGGAGTAAGATGAGTCGGAGAGTACCTCATTTGAGTCGTGAGCCATGAGAGCAATATCATCATTCTTTGGCTCATCGTCATCTCCTTCATAGTCACTCCAAGCACCACCCACAAAAGCTTGTTGAGGTTTTCTCTTGGGTGGTTTTGGACATTCTCCTACAAGATGACTTGTGTCTCCACACCTATAGCATTTTCTTTCAACCTTTCCTTTCCTATCATCACGATCTTTTCGGAAAGTTTTCTTGTCATCTTTAGGTTGCCTTACAAACTTCCCTCTTCTACGAAAGAACTTCTTGAAGTCTCTAACGGCCATACAAAATTCCTCATCATCACTATCCGAAGTAGATTCTTCATCATCACTTGATTGGACTCTAGCTTTCAAGGCAATGGACTTAACTTTTTCTTTCTTGCCTCTAACTAGTTCCGAATCTTTTTCTATTACCATTTCATGAACTTTGAGGTTTCCAATTAGCTCGTCAAGTGACATGCTTGAAAGATCTTTGGATTCTTCAATTGCCGTCACTTTTGCTCTCCACTTCGGATGGGGTGCTCTAAGGAATTTCCTGACAAAATTCTTACTACAAAAAGATTCATCAAGTGCTTTAAGTGAAGTAATAATAGTGTTAAACCTAGCAAATGCATTATCAATAATCTCATCTTCGGAAATAACAAATTGTTCATATTGTTGAAAAAGAAGATCAATTTTGTTATCTTTAACTTGTGAGTTTTCTTGATGAGTGACTATTAAAGATTGCCAAATATCTTTGGCGGTTTTACACATAAAGACTCTTTCATATTCTTTCTTAGGCAAAACATTGTAAAGCATCATTTTAGCTTCATTATTTTTAGCAATCAATTTCTTTTGATCATCATCTTTAATATTTGTAACTATATTATCACCATCTATGATTATATACCATAAATCTATATCTTTAGATTTCACGTAAGTTTCAAAACGGTTTTTCCAATATATAAAACTATTTGCTTCAAAAAGTGGTGGTCTTTGCATAGATTGCCCTTCTTTGTAATTTTCAAAATCCATGGATCATTTCAAGTTTTAAAACACAATATATTTTAAAAGCTTGAGTAACGTAGCTCTTGATGCCAATTGTGGAAAACTAGAAGGGGGTTGAATAGTTTACCGTTTAAAATCTTTTTAACTTGTTTAATTAGCTTTGAAACTTTCCGTTTGATCAAAGATATATACACAAACACAATATATAACATGCAAGTAAATGAAAGAAACGATCAAACCACAACACGAGTATTTATCGTGGTTCGGCTACAAGGACTCTTTTTCCTTGCCCTACGTCCATGCCCCGAGTATCCAACTCGAGAGTTTCTTTCACTAGTCAACAAGCTCCTTTCACCGGCGGAGAAAACCTTACACGTCGCTTATACACGTTTACCGACACTAAGCTAGATGTCGAGTTCTTTTACAAGGGTACAACCACTCCCGTTAGTTCTTTTACAAGGGCACAACAACTCCCGTCACACTTTGTATTTTGAGGACTAAAATACTAACCGATCACTACTGAAAATACACAATCAAATGAAGTGTAAACTACACAAGTCTACACAATGCTAAGCTAACAAGTCTTGCAACGTTGTGTTGAATACTTGTAACTTTTTATGAACTCGTGAATCTCTTTGTTACAAAAAAACTTCACATATGAAATGTTAAAGGGTTAGATCAAAGAATGAATGAATGTGTGAAAATATAATGTAGAGTGATAAGCCAAAAATCAAACTTGTGCCTTAGTATTTATAGCAAAACCTTCTGCAGGCCTGGCGGATACGGCGGAATCCTCATATGAGTTCCGCCCGTGTACCCCAGGGTTCCGCCGGGCTTGCAGTTGGTTTTGCAATAAATCTTGCAAACCAAACAATGTCACATCTCATTATACCTAGTGAAACACAAAACTTGCAAGCAAACATATGGTTAGTCAAACACACTTTCTTTCCATAAATGTATATTGACAAAACTTGCCATAAATGTGATGTGACATTTCTATTTTAAGAAATAAAAAGTGTTGTGTTTTATGAAATGTAAAATGTAGCAAATGTCTAGTTTACGCAAGTCTTTAAAACTAAGATTATGTTTTACTTAGAAACTAAAGTTTACATTTTGTCGTTAACAAAACTTAGCAAAGATCGTAAAATATAAATAACGTTTTTAGGCGATATTTGTATTAACAAATTACTTAATGTACTTAATACTTCTATAAATCTGTTATTCTATTAATGAGTTTTATAATCTGTTAATAATTAATACTTAATGACTTATAATCTGTTAATAGTTAATACTTATTACTTAATGACTTTTATAATCTCTAATCTGTTAATGACTTTATATACTATTATGTTTTTCAAGGTATTGGTACACTTCAAAGGTATAAAAAAATCCTAGCTCAAGCATAGAAACTAACAATCTTCATTTATTCTCACCACAAAACGTTGGATATGATGAGAAAATTCACCAAGAAAAGGGATATTGTTAGACCAGGTGTCACGAGATTTTCTTCCGCGTTTCTAACGTTACAAAGTTTGAAGGATAAGAAGGATGAGCGAAGACAAATGTTCTCAAGCGTCGAATGGGAAGAGTGTAGATTCTGTAATACCATAAAGGGAAAGCCGCATTTCCAACATTGCTAAGTAATGGATTTTGGACTAGTGTATCACTATGTTTGAAAGTGTTTAACCCTTTGGTCAAAGTCCTTTGAATGGTTGATGCGGATTGGAAGCCCTCAATGGGTTTTGTTTACGGAGAGTTGGTAAAAGCAAAGGAAGAAATCAAAGGGGCTTTGGGTGGTCACCAAAATCTTACGAGTCTATCATAAAAAATCATAGATACGAAGATGAAAGGTAGACTAGATACTTGTTTGCATTTGATGGCTTATCTTTTAAACCCTTATTATTTCTATAAGGATGTGGAAATCCAACATGATCCCGATGTTGCTGATGTGGTTCTTGAGTTCTTTGAAACAATACTTGCTGGAGATTTAGAGATGCAAATGCAAGTGACACAAGTTGAGTTGCCAAAGTACAAAAAAAAAAGATGGACATATTTGGTAAGGAACTTGCGTTATCGGCATGTGAAGTGAATAATGAGCACTATGATCCAGGTAAAATGCAATTTCTATAAGTTATTTATTGCTTTTATCAGTTTATGAATTTTGAAAAGTTATTTATTTCTTTTATGAACTTCAAAATTGTGGCACATTGGTGGGGAACCTTTGGTGGTGCAACTCCAAATTTTAAAAAGATTGCAATGAGGATTCTTTCGTTAACTAGTAGTTCATCGGGGTGTGAAAGGAATTGGAGCACATTTTAAGGGGTTCATAGACTTTATTTAAATTAAAATTTTATAATTATATATCATATTATCATTATATTGTATATTTTATAACACTTTGTTGCTTTTTACATTGTAGATACATACAAAGAAAAGAAACAGATTGGAGACGAGTAAAATGAGCAATCTTGTTTATGTTCAATTAAACTCTCAAATGTCGGAAAAAACCAAAAGGAGAAAAGTTAGGAATGTTGAACTGCTATTGTCAAAGGAGATTAATATGGCTCAAGAATGGTTTTTTGAATGTGGTGGAGATGGAGACACAAATGGTCCAAATGGAGATGAAGATGTTAAGGTTCAACCCGATTCAGAAGCACATTGGCAAGCGGTTGGTGATGCTATGGAAGCCGATGAATATCTACAACCCCGACAAAGTTCTAGAAGTGCAACTAAAACAACTCAAACAGAACTTTTTGACAATGATTTCGAATCCGGGAGTGAGGAGGAGGTAGTAAATGAAGAAGGTGAACACGAGTCTGATGGAGATCACATCAGAGAAAATTGTGGAGATGAAGAGTAGAAGACGATAGCACTATTGGACTTATGGTTTTAATGTTTTATTTAAGTCCATTAAACTAATTTTGAACTTATGGTTTTAACTTTTAAGCATGTTAAACTTTATGGCATATGCTGATTTTCTGAAATATGATGTGGATAGTAATGTAGTATACTGATTTTCTGATGTGGTAGTAATGGTCTTAGCTTAGTTTCTGTTATGTATTCTGTTATATAAGGTTCTTTCCTGGCTATCAGTCCAGGTTCTGTCCATGTTATGTCCAGGTTATGTCCAGGTCTTATGATGATTTTTTTCCAGGTTCTGTCATATATTGGAGTTGAATTAGAGCACTTTGGTAGTATACAAGATTACCAGGTTCTACAAATATTTCTTATAAATATAATTTATGATTTGTTTTGTGTTACATAATTTTCTTTATAATTTTTTTTATAATTTATGGTCTCCGATATATCACTGATATATCGCTGCCATATCGCTCTTGGCGCTTGGCGGTGGTCGACCGCCGAGCAATATTTACAACACTGATTACTACCGAAACAAAGGTGTCCTAAGACATGCTAAGAAAGTATACAAATATAGTAAATGCAAATGCGAGAAAACTAAATCATAATAATAACAATTTCATAATAAGGCTAACACCAAAGGTGTTTAGCTACTCATATTCATAAATGCAGAAAAATAGATATTTAACATGATTAATGAAAACATAAATTTAATACAAAGATTATGAATGATAAAACTTATGATTGAAGCATGAATTCTCCTTTAAAAATGAGTTGTATGCTTGTAGAACTTCGTCCTCCTTGCTCGCCAATTCCTTCCTGACTTCTGTGTGTGTAAAAGTGATGTTTAAAATGCGGAATTAGGGCCTGTATTTATAGTCTCGACTTTGCTACGGCGTAGATATTAGGTCAAGCTACGCCGTAGCCTTTGTTATTTATAACTACGCCATAGTTGGATCTTCTGCTGCGCCCGTAGAACTCTCGTTAACACATCTATGGCATACTCAAATGAAGGACTATGCCGTAACTTCTTCAAGGATTACAAAAATTCGTCTAAGTATGGGAATGAAGATCTACAGTGTAGCTCTAATGATAGCTACGCCCGTAGAAGTCTCGTAGTCACATCTACACCGTAGCCTGATAGTTGGCTACGCCGTAGGTCCTGGTCAGCATTGACTTCAGTTTTCAATGTAAATGGATGCTACGACGTAGGTAGAAAAGGCCTCTACGCCATAGTTAGTGTACTTTCAGCATACTTCAATATTTTTTCATTTAAAACCTTCCAATTCCGCATCTTTTCGTTCCAATGCTCTTCTTTGCACTGAAAATGAAATATAAACGAATAAGAGTATATATTCTAGTAAAATGGCATAAAAGATGAGCATATTATGGGAAATTAACACCAAAATCTCGAAACTATTTGATGTTATCTGACACTGTGTTTTTGATTGGAAGAGTAGGTGTCGTATCTCAATTTCAATTGCAAGTTAGTTGACTTTTCGTTGAAGAAGAAAAAAAGAAGAAGTTATAGTTGTTTTATGTTTTCTTTGTTAGTCGATTGTTCGTACAGCTTTGTTATCCTTCGACTAAAGTTGATCGTTGGTACCAGTCTCTAAAGTCGACCGTTGGTACGGTTGTGTTACCAGTCTACTTAGCCGACCGTTGGTACCAGTTGACTCAAGTGGACCGTTGGTATGGTTTGTTACGAGTTGACTAAAGTTATTTTATTATGTTCATGTTTTTTCTTTATTTTCTAATTTACTACCCCAGTTCGAGCTTTCGCGATTTCGCCGCTCGGACTGTGGGAGAGTATTAGAGAATTAGTAAGCCCAAGCCCGACTTGTGGGCTTAGGGTTTGTTAGGGTTTCACTATTATAAATTATGATGAATAAGACATAACACCTCACTAGGAATTATAACTCCGATAAAAATATTTTTTGAAGGAAATGAAGAAGATTACATGTAATGAAATATGATATCAGTTTATAGATATTTTCATATTTTATGCCGATTTAAAAAAACGTTATGGCTTCACCATAGTTTCTTAGGCGTGAAGACATGGCGCTACGTCACACCACACATTTAGGGCTGTCATTTGGGTTGACTTGGTCGGGTTCGGGTCAACTCGGGTCGGGTCAACTCGGGTCAAGCATCTAAAAAACATACCCGAACCCGACCTTGTTTAGAACTCGGGTCAATCGAGTCGGGTCAACTTGGGTTTGGGGTCAACCCGAGTATTTTTACATTGTAAGTGTTAGTTTAGTCCGGTCAACTACGGTTCGGGTCGAGTCAAGGCTATAAAAATATACCTGAACTCTACCTTATTTAGAACTCGGGTCAATTCGGGTTGACCCGATTAACCCGGAAATGATTTTTGACCCTAGTTGACCCGACCCAAGTTGACCAAACCCAGTCGGGTTCGGGTTCGGGCCGGGTTTTATGACACCCTACACACATTACACTATTTAGGATGCGTTTGGTTCTTAGGTTTTGAGGTGGGTTCAAGGGATCATGGTAAAAGTTAAGTGTTTGGTTTATGTTAGTGGGCCCCAAATTTGGTACTCGATCCTTGATATATGACGTATGCAATTCCCCAACAAAAATTACAAAATTTACAATCCATGTTTTTGTCTTTTTCTCTTATATGTGGGCTTTATTTTAATATCAACCACTTGATATATGATGACGCTTTCCTTTTTTATTCTTAAACAATAATTTCAAATATTATATTAATTTTTACAGTAAAAATTAATTTCATTTATATTTTTCAAAACCTAAAGTTAAATCCAAATCTTAATCCGAATCCAAATCCATCTTTAAACCAAACGCACCCTTATAACCTTAATTACAACATTTTTTCATTGTCAAAGTACTTCGGCGTCATATAAAATTTTAATGCTTGCACTTCTCAAACACTTCTATAAGATAGTGTGAACAGTTTACTATTCTCGGTCAAATATGTACTACGGAGTATTACATTTTTTTTCTTTTTTCTTTTTTTTTTCTTTTTTTTTTGAACTTAAAAATGTACTATATAACTAAATTGAAAAATGAATAATGAAGTAATAATGTTCATATTAAAACAATGACTAAATTGCAAAAATCGTCCTTGTGGTTTGGCCAAATTGCACGTTTCATTCTTGTGTTTCATTAAGTGCAAAGATCGTCCTTATTTTGCACTTGTGCAATTTTGGTCTTTCAACAGTTAAATTTGGTAAACCACAAGAACGATTTTTGCAATGATGGATGACCAAAAATGCACGTAACAGTACAAAATAAGAACGATCTTTGCACTTAATGAATTACAAGGACAAAACGTGCAATTTGACCAAACGACAAAGATGATTTTTGCAAAATTTAAAAAAGTCATGGAGATGGGGCCGAACCGCCGAAGGGTTCATTTACCAAATGTGGCATTCAAACTTCAAATATCCACACCCAACTCTTTTTTGTATTTGAGGTATTTTCCAATCAATCAATTGTGAGAAAATATTCCGTGTTCATTTAGTCTTGGCCTACTTTTTTTGTATTTGAGGTATAAATGAATAATGAAGTAATAATGTTCATATTAAAAATAATAAAATATACAGAAGTCATGGAGATAAGGCCGAAATGGTTCATTTAAAAAAAATAAATGGTATCTATATATACAGTTTTATTTTGCAAACATAATTTAGTGCATTGAATATTTGTCCTCATGCATTAAATGCATGTCATCACATATAAATTTTATGTGTACAAAATAAAACTCTACGTATAGATGTTATTTTCCCTTATCAAATGTGGGCATTCAAACTTCAAATATCCACACCCAACTCTTTTTTGTATTTGAGGTATTTCCCAATCAATCAAATTTGAGAAAATGTTCGGAGTGCATTTAGGTGCAGTTTGGTTGGCAAGTGTGGATTGGGTTTTGACTTTCAAAAGATAAATTCGTTGTATGTCTGACGTTTTGAGTTTAAGATTTGAGATTCATTTTTGTTTTATTTCTTTTATTATTACTTTTTTAAATGCACTGTTGGAAATCCAGTACACATGCGTGGTATTTCTGACAATTGGGTCAAGATAGCATCTAGGGTTGTTCATCGGTTCGGTTCTCGGTTAATCGGTTTATTTGGTTCGGGTTGTTCCGTTAAAAAAAAAAATTGGATCATAACTGAAGATCGAACCGAACCGAAAATAACCGAATCGAACCGAGAACCGAACCGAAGTTCGGTTCGATTATCGGTAAAAACCAAAAACCAAAATTTGTACTTAAATTACACTATTTATATATATTTTTTAATTTAATTATATATATTTTTGGCAAAAAATAATATTTCAAACATAAAAAAATGTTTTTCATATTAGTATAAAATTTTAATGGACATTTTTTATATATAAAATAATATAAATATATAAAAAGTATATATATTTATATAAATTATGTTTTCGGTTCGGTTTTCGGTTCAGATAACCAAACCCATATCCAAACCGAAAACCGAATTTTTAATTCGGTTCGGTTCGGTTTTAACAAGTTCGGTTCGGTTATATGTTCGGTTCGGTTTTCCTTTAGGTTCGGTTCAGTTCGGTTTTCGATTTATTACCCGACCCATGAACACCCCTAATAGCATCCTCCCATTCTTTTATTTTCATATTATAAAATAGAGAAAAGTTTAAATGTTTACTGTTATTTTGGTGCTTGCTAAGGGATAAATTCTCACCATCCATCTAATTTGATTTAATTGTGCGATTAACCTAAGATTAAATATAAAAACGTAAGTTCATATATATATATATATATATATTTCTAATTCACGTTCTTTCTTTTTTTCATTTTTTTTTTATTTTTTTTCTCATTTACGTTTTTTTCTAATTCACGTTTTTTTTTTTTTTTTTTTTTGTCTTTTTTTTCTCTTCTCATTCACGTTTTTTTTTCTTTTTTTCTTTTACTTTCAGATGTTTTCGTCTGTTTTCATACTTTTTCGTCTATTTTCATACGTTTTCGTCTGTTTTCATACGTTTTCGTCCGTTTTTTTACGTTTTTGTCTCGTTTCAAACGTTTTCGTCTGTGTTTATATGTTTTCATCCGTTTTCGTTCATTTTTATATGTTTTCGTCCGTTTATACGTTTTTGTTCGTTTTCGTACGTTTTTGTCCATTTTTTACATTTCGTCCGTTTTTAGACGTTTTCGTCCGTTTCCTTACGTTTTTGCCCGTCTACGCCCATTTTCATACGTTTTCGTCTATTTTCTTATGTTTTCATTCATTTTTATACGTTTCCATTCGTATTAATACGTTTTTGTCCATTTTCTTTCCTTTTCATCCATTTTTTATACTTTTTCGTCCGTTTCTAGATGTGTTTTTACGCTTTCATATATTTTTGTTTGTTTTCTTATGTTTTCGTCCGTTTTTTAACATTTTCATCCGTTTTTGCCCATTTTCATATGTTTTCGTCCGATTTCTTACGTTTTCATTCGTTTTCATATATTTTCGTCCATTGTCATCCGTTTTCTTTTATTTTCGTCCATTTTTCATAGTTTTTGTCCTTTTTCGTACGTTTTTTACGCTTTCATACGTTTTTGTCCGTTTTCACACGTATTCGTCCGTTTTCTTACGTTTTCGTCGGTTTTCTTACGTTTCTGAATATTACAAATGATATTCAGAGTATTACTTGTGATTTTCTGAATATCACTTGTGATTGTCTTATGTTTTCGTCCGTTTTTCATACGTATTCGTCCGTTTTCTTACTTTTTCATCTGTTTCCATATATTTTTTAATATCACAATTTATATTTAGAATATCAGTTATTGTAAAACCCTAGAATTCAGATTCGTAATTTTACGTATAATTTGAATTTTTACCTAAAGTTTATAATAATTTATTTGACACCTTAAACTATATGATATGTAAGATAATATAATTAAAATTAACCTAAGATATGCCTAATAGAAATATTTGTTACACATATTTAAACATTGCTAAACTAGCCTAAGTATAAAAGCCTATGTAAATATTTTATACAAAATTAACTTTCTTAATCATCCTCTCTATTCTCACGTTTTGTAGCCTTGTAACATCCAAATTCTATGCAATCAATTCCCATAATTTCAGCTCTAAAATGTCTCACATAACCGAAACAAATCATTACAATTATAATGCAATTACTAACTTACCAAATATTAGACACACTCCCCTTACACCTTTTAACAAAAATACATTTCTCTAATCTAGAACCTAATATAAGAAACAATACAATCTTTTTTATTTTTATCTTCACTTCACACGTTTTATAAGGGATAAGACCGAATAAGTGCATATCAATTTGAGATACGTATTCCTTCTTGCCTAAATAACAGAACACGATATTCCTTTTTACATGCACACGCTTTGACAGCTCTTCATCTCATCACATATCCTTTTCATCACATCGTCATTCCAAATAAAAAGTTAATAGCCCTAAACCTAACGATAGAAATTATGACCCAGCCTATATCTCATGTTACGTTAAACCTTGTTCGAGTTTTGGAGTGTGGCTGTTGTACGAATGGTAGGTTCGAGTTTTGACATGTGCTCAAGGTGAAGTCGATTGGTCCATAACAGATTCTGGTTCGTGTGTGGAGCTAAAGGTTGGGTTAGCTTGAGGTTTAAATTTATTGTTCACGATTGGTACAACAGATAATTGTTCGTATGAATCTCGGTTGTAGGTTCGATCATGTCTAGTTGTTCGGCTTAAAACTCATCTCGTTGAATTAGAGTTCGTGTTCTTATTCAGTTTCGATATAGTCTCGTTTACCCTTGACGTAATTCATGATCTATCATCCTTATCTCGTTAAAACAGTATATGCATACGTAAATATTCGAATATGAGAATGTTGCATGAAATCATACAATACTACACATAAGTTTTACGTAAAGAAATCTTGCTATGTGGTAACATGATCTTTATATATTAGAACCATAGCCAATTGTAAGAAAGTATGTAGTTTTATACACTTCATAGTAAACATGTTGGTTTCATTAATTACTTAAAGGAATGATATTGGTGCATGGCTACTGTTTTATAAACCATTCATGAGAAAAACAATTATGAAATAATAATTATCTAATTATGGGATTAATAGAACCTATAAGATAAAGTATGGAAGGCAAACAATAAATACTGATTTGTGTGGTTCATATATAGATCGAGAATAATACATTTGAGCTTGGCAATTTATAGCTTCGAAGGTTGGGTGAGTCGTGTGTATACGATGGTAGAGTGAATGCATGTTAACTTATCTTACGGGGTTCTCACGGTCTAAAGTGAAGTCGAGAATACGTTAATATAACTTGTGAAACGGCGAAGTCCTAAATCGGTTATTATGAAATTAATTTACATTTTAAACCCTAAAACCAAACATTTGATATAATATAGGGTAAAGTGCAAAAATGGTCCTTAACGTTCCACAAATTTGCAAAAACGGGACCGAGACAAAAAGTAGCGCAAAAAAGCCACCCACGTTCCAGATTTTCGCAAAATCGCCACTGAAAGCCCTTTTCCGTTAATTTTCTCGTTAAGTGCCACGTATTTGAGGGTAGTATCGTCATTTCACTGTTAATACTTATCTCCCGCCAACTTTCGGCTCTGTGCTTGGTATCAATGTGATTAGACTTCAGTGGCTAATTTGCAAAGTTATTTTCAGGTTTCATATTAAATTGTCAACGCCTTCACACACACACAAACAAGCAGAAAAACATACACACACACCCGTAATCAAACAGTTATCATTTCCATTTCCAGAAAAATGTCTCGCTGTGTTGATCTGATGGTTGCTTGCAACTCGTTAGTCATATCGGAAATGATGCTAACCCATTACCGGCGAGAGGTTGAGGAGGACATTCATCATGCACAAGAGTTGATGTGTAGGTGCCAAAGGCTGTCTAATAGGTTGGGTGTTAGGGGGGACCTGATTGCGGAGCTCCAACTCATAAGGGGCTCGAGAACTGCAAGGGCCAATGTCAACAAGCTTAGGAGGATTCAGTCAGCTGATATGAGAAAGATGAGGGGGTTGATGAGGATGCTGAGGCAAACAAACGACAGCATTGTTTCCAAGATTGAGTTTGCTGTGAGGCAAACGTACATGTGAAGGGGTGGGTGTTGGAGGCTGTGATGGGTTGTTTTGTTCTGTATGATGAATGTAGGTAGTAGGTGGTAGGTGGTCGGGCATGTTTGGTTTCTTTTGTTCATTTTGGTGCCCTTGTCGTAAGGTTGTAGGTGTAGATAGGGGTTGTGGTTTCCCCTATGTTATGGTTGTAAATGAATGGGTATGAATGGAAGGGGTCGTTTGATCCCAATTTTCTTGGTTTATAGTTTATACTCTTCGATTCGTATCACAAACAATGAATTGTAACTATAAGATACAAACATATAACACAAACACAAAAGTAACAAACACAAACAAAGAAACAAAGACAAACATATATAGCAGAAACGCAAAACAGAGTATTGATAGTAGTCAATATTGACTGAAAATTTAACCCATTTGAAATATTGTTCAAGTTACATACTTTTGGTCGGCATGTACAAAAATAGATGAACCCATCACAATGCCGCCACACACCCTTAGGTGTATTCGAAAGGGAGGTAAAATAGTTCTAGTTACATTAGTCAAATTACATTACTAAATACAACTAAATTAAAAACTGATATTGTTCTCTACACATTACATAATCCCAAAAGATTAAACCCATATGTCAATCTTCAAAAGCTTCTACTGGATAGGTGTGCAACTATACATGCACAATCAAAATATGCAATGAAATGAGGTTACTATAATAGGCAATGCAATGTATCCACAAAAATTTTGCTAATCAATTCATTAGACTCACCTAGTCAAAATAAAACGACATTGTTTCCCATTGATCTTGGTGCCCTTAGAGCCAGCACGCAATTAGTGATTTTTACATCACTTCTTGGCCTCACAAGACCCGCACCCGTAGCTCCCACATTCACTGAACCACTTGCACCTGCTGTCTTCTTCAAAGAACCGCCATCTCTATCCGCAGACCTCTTCACACTCTTTTTTTTCTTGCTGAATTCAGGCTTTGAATCATCAACATCAACCACAACTCTATAAGGTTTTGAAGTGGTAGTCCTAAAAGGAGTTGAAGTAATAGAGCACCGCAAGCTAGCATCTTCTTCTACCCACTCAACAACCTCCCCACCATCACCCTCTGCATCAATATTGTTTAAATAGTAGGGAGATAACACCTGTTTTGTGTGAGCAACAAACAAATCTACAAAACCGGCACAACAACCTAGCTCAATCATTGTATGCACATCATTGTCTGTATGAATCAGCTTCAAACCTTCTTCTAATGATTTACCAGGCACACAAAAGAACACAGCCCATTTTTCTCCCCTAATGCGTGAAAACATATCATCCAGACCTAGGAAAAAGCTATGTCTATCACAGACAAAGCCACACATTGTAGAAACATTCCCTTGTACATACCTTAATGGACCAAATTCAAAGACTCCATTATTGTGCATGCGGAACAGAACTTCACCCCCATAACCAAGTAAATCTGCCACAATTTTAAATTCAAACTGTCAAGACATACCAGTACCTACGAAGCTAATGGTATACAGGCTCGTGTGAAGCAGAGCAATGCAGTGTTGTATATCTCACCACATAGTTGTAGTTTAGGTAATAAGTTAATGTGGTGATATAGAAACCAATCTATTTTGTTCCTGATACACTCAAGATACACAATGTGAAGACTTACTTACAACCTATGTGAAGACTTACTTATAACCAATGTGAAGACGCAGTACTTTCGTAATGCAAAATACTATC
This sequence comes from Artemisia argyi, assembly GCA_030686995.1. Lineage (NCBI taxonomy): Eukaryota > Viridiplantae > Streptophyta > Magnoliopsida > Asterales > Asteraceae > Artemisia > Artemisia argyi. Next base: position 17,457,539 of record CM060676.1, read on the forward strand.
TATAGCAGTATTTAGTAATGCCAAACACTCTCACTTATGATATTCTAACACCCTACTTACTGCAAATACTCTGTTTATCCTAAACCTAGGAAAGGGGATGCATATAAAAGTCTATCAAACATAGCATAGCATCCTACGTAAACAATTTAAAAATGGGACATAAATGAAGTATACTACATTAACATACCAAGATCCGTATGCTCTTCCTTCACCTTCCTCTTCTTGCCAGCCTCCTTCTTCTTCCCAGTCCCAACAGGCCTTCCCCTCTTTCTTTTTCCTGTAACTGTACTCGGATTAGGACTCCTCTCCTTCTTTTTCTTGCCACTCCCAACAGGCCTTCCCCTCTTTCTTTTTTCTGTGACTGTAGTCGGAATAGGACTCCCCTCCGTCTTCTTCTTGCCACTCCCAAATGGCCTTCCCCTCTTCCTTTTTTTTGTGACTGTAGTCGGAATAGGACTCCCTCTGTCTTCTTCTTGCCACTCCCAACCGGCCTTCCCCTCTTCCTTTTTATCTCTGCAACTACCTCATTGGAGCAACCGCTAGCACCCACATTTGGTTTGTTGAAGGTTCTATTCCACATCCATTGAAGAATTTCTTCAATCATCTCCTTCCCTATGTTTGCATACGAACCATACTTGGCAATAACTTTTTCACCAAATTCATCCAAAACAACCTCAAAGACTTCATCATTTAATAAAACCTTGCCCCACGACATTTCGGATGATTCCTCCCCCCCCCCATCAACAAGCACTTTCCCTTTTCATTCTTATAATTATTCGCCATAGCTGGGTTTAGTTGTTCCGATTTGATTTTTTTTGTATGTTAGGGTTTGACGGTTGATTATCTACACAATCGTTGGTTGGTTTTGGGGATTTATTGCACCCTGAAAAAGCATAGCTTTAAATGTACATAGTTTATGTTGTTTGCAAAAATAGTCCCCCGAAAGTTGGCGGGATATAAAAAAGACCGTGAAATGACGATACTACCCTCAAATACGTGGCACTTAACGAGAAAATTAACGAAAAAGGGCTCTCAGTGGCGATTTTGCGAAAATCTGGAACGTGGGTGGCTTTTTTGCGCTATTTTTTGTCTCGGTCCCATTTTTGCAAATTTGTGGAACGTTAAGGACCATTTTTGCACTTTACCCTATAATATATATATATAGACTGAGGATCTGGTGCGGATTTTTTATTTTCGTGCGGATGTGCAGATAGATCTAGGCCGTCCATTCCAGATCCGATCTTGACTTTTTGTAAAAAAAGTCAAGATCTACGCAACTATCACGGTACCAAATCACCATTAAAACGATTTTTTTAATTTTTTTCCTTTTGAGCGATCCTTACTATTGTTGTATTCTTTACTTTTTTTATTTTTCTAGATTTTTCTGAGCACTTTTTGTTTTATGATTATGAGTGCTACCGTGATATTAAGGATATTATGAAAGGGTTTTATGATAGGTACGGTGATATTATAAAACCAACGTGATATTAACCTTTTTTACATGAAAAAATGAACCGTGATATTGAAAAAGTTACTTTGATATTAGTAAAAAAACTTAATATCGTTGTTTTTTTTTATTACGATATTAAAAAACTTACGGTGATATTAAAAAAAATTAACTTTGATATTAAGAAAGCATGATGGTTACGGCGATATTAACAATTTTTATTAGGGAAAAGTTTTTATGATATTAAAAAAGTTATTGTGATATTAAATTTTTTATTAAAAAAAAATTATGTGATATCAGAATCTAAAGTCAAGATCAAATCTTGACTTTTGTAAAAAAGTCAAAATCATACGCTAATATCACAATACCTTGAACGATGAAAATGATTTTTTTTTGAAATTTTTTTCAGCGATTTATAATTATTTGTTGTTCTCTTTATTTTTTTAATTTTTTCAGATTTTTATGAATTTTTTTCAATAAAAAAATCTACTGTGATATTAACGATTTTTAAAAAAGTCGGGATATTTACGATAATACCACTCCGCTTTTTTCAGATATTTGACTAGATGGAGGGCTGAGATTCGTCCGTACATCCGCACTAAAATCCAAAAATGTACCAGATCCCTTCCCTATATATATATATATATATATATATATATATATATATATATATATATATATATATATATATATATATATACCTTAAACTTTGATAATTTACAAATGTAACCCTAAACTTTACTAAATGGACATAATAAACCCTAAACTACTATATCGTCATTATTAAACCTTTAAGTTTATTAAATGGTCATTTATAACTCTAAAGTATAAGTTACTAAATCGGGAAACTTGCTATAAATAAAAAGTTACTATTTTTAGAAAGTTACTAAAAATATGAAGTTACTAAAAATGGAAAGCATACGATAACTGAGTAATCTAATTTAATATGAACGTTAAGTAATACTTGGTATGTAATTCGTATAGGTTTCGTGAAGCAGGAGTAATTCGTTTCATATTCGTTCGTATGACTTTTTCTTTGGTTTGCTTTTGGTTAAGGTACAGATATTCTGACCTTCTCACAGGTTTCTCATGAACTCACTCTATTATCTTAACCCTTGACTTGTGAACCTTGCTATGTTTCCCTTGAATTGTGAACCTTTGATACGACCCACTTGATTTGAACCTTTGCTATGAACCATATGCTATGAACCATATGCTATGATTCCTTGATTTGAACCTTGACTTGAACATTGATACACCGATGGCATGACTCTAGGGTAGGAGAGTGATGACCTATCCCGTCCAATTACTTGACTTGTTATGGAGATATTTGGCCGTTTGGGGCGTATGGATGCATCCTAGATTTGTTTACTTGACTTGATGGATATGACATGACTTGACTTGATATATATATACTTGGTGACTGATGGTGTATGCGATACACGTCTTTTACATCTTGGGAGTTCGCGACTCAAACCCTTGAGGCATCCCCTCACATTATACTTGGTATCCCGAGGTCACCCCTCCGGATACATGGCTACTTGGTTACTTGACTTGACTTGATACTTGACTTGACTTGGGCTCGTGGTGGATTTCTGTTTCCTTTACCTTTATTTATTACTTATTTTCTAACTCCTCTTATATCTTGCATTAATTTCCTTTACTTCACTCACCTTTCATTATCTTATTATTACTGCTTTGTTTCCTTTATATCTGTTCACTGAGCTCTCGTAGCTCAGCCGCATTTTCTTTTCCTGCGGCATGTTTTAGTAGGAAGCTGGGTTATAAGTGGAGAGCACCTTGGACTTAGAAGACTATACTTTGATAGATATTCTGGATTAGAGATAACTAGAAGCATTTGCATCTTCAGACTTAGTATTTACTGTTGTTCTTGTAATACCCCCGTTTTTCACTGATGGCAGCGGATTAAGTGTTTGGGGTATTACTCATGGAACAAAGAAAAGATAATAGAAAACAACTCGAAAAGAGACGTTTTTGAACCAAATGAGAGGTCCCTAAGATACGTTATATGACACAAAACTTGATGAATGATAACTATTCTGAACATCTTCATGTCCAGTACTTCTCCGTGCCACCCACCGTTGGTATTAACACCTCACTGGGTGGTTCCTATAGTGCCTAATTACCTAGGATAACATGCTTAAAAGTCAACACATAGGTTGAGTAAGAGTCATAGGTTTAAATAGTTACGGTATGAATACAAGTTCTACATGGTTCAGCTTAAACCCTATGTGTGGAAAGGTTTTAGTGATAGAAATTATATTGCACTAAGCTCATGAACCACACGTTAACAGTCCAGGTCATGGGGTCTGCAGACCAAACCATGAGGGGATGGGAAGGATAACTTGCCAAAGTTAAACCTTCAGTGGTTTCAAATATAGTACTTATTGGTACCACCCAGTGAGGTGTTAATACCAACGGGAGTTGTCGAACTCCAATAGATCTATCAACTATATTTGCGTTCGCGTGGGTAAAATATCCCAAACGATTAGATTCATGAATTTTGGTTATGTAATAATGGCAGATAGTTTACTCATGCAATAACCAAGGGAAAAGACTTGTATTCGGTTTAAAGCATGTATCCCCCTCACAGGGTTATAAAACATTTAAAAGTGAGGCTATGAAAAACTCACCTGGGTTTCAAGGTAAGTAAAGTAGGGGTTTAGACAACTCAATCACGTATCCTGGGGGTTATGTAGGTGTGTATGTCAAGTCTTAGTCTAGGTTTTCGAAACTAATTACTATTAGGTTTTTATATATAACATAACACCGTTCGGGCCACTAGCAAACTAATAATGACGCAACTAATACTATTAAACAGAATTAAGCAACTAAAAACAGATCTATACTACTTATTTCTAAGATTATGCAATAATAAAAATAAATTGAAGACTTACAAAGCGAAATCCCCCTCATCATGAAAAGAGGGGGTTCACTATGCTAGCCTGTCTTTTGACAGGCCAATGGCTCCTTATTGGCTGCCTTATACTCCTCAAATCAGCTGAGCTTATTGAAATAAGCTATGTTTGACTTTGGTTGACCTTTTGAGTTTTTGATTATTAAATAACACAATAAGCTCACAGTAAACTAGATAGTTTATATAAGCTTATGATAAACAGAAAAAGCTATTTGAAGCTTAATTTGAATGAATAAAAACTATTTTGATATATATATATATATATTTTTATTTTTCTGATTTTTTTTTTTTTTTTTTGGATTTTTCAATATAAGTGAAACAGACACTTAAATGAGATTTTAAAACAAACTATAAACTACTGATTTAAGCTAAATAGAAAGTAAATAATTGAAACTAAATTAAGAGGAAAATTAAGACACTAAGCTGTAATAAAAACTGAATTATATTAATACTAATTACAATAGAACAGTAAACTTAAACACAATTTTATAATAAAACATACACACGCTAGTGAGGGATGAGGGGTGGTATTTATAGCCGATTTGAGAGAGCTTTGGTGAAGGTTCTAGCATGTCCACGTCACTGAACCACACCTCGTTTGTGCTTGTTTGAGTAGATATTAGCCCTTGATCTCTCCTTGGTCCCCAATCTACAATCCTTAGCCGTTTGATCAATGATGAACCAATGATGAGCCACACGGATTGCCACTCTTTCATTCCCTGCCATGTCAAGGTCTTCTAGAAGCATGCAATTTGGCCTCCATACCCTTAATTGTGGTGAAATGGGATTTTACGCGTGTGAAATAGTAACTAGGGTTCATCTTTCTAGGTTAAAAGAGAATTGGGGGGGGGGGGGGGGGGCGGGTAATTTGGTTTTGGGGTGTTTTTATTATTTGGGTGTTTGACCGGGTTGGTTGACCGGGGTAAGGGTGCAGGCCGGGTAAGGGTATTAAGGGTAGTGGGCTTTGGTATTCTTTGGTCTTGGGATTGTTGTGGATCCGGTTGTATTAAGGATTTAGAAGTAGTATTATTTTGACAAGGACCAATGTTGTAAATTTGAAACTGTAGGGACCAGATCTGTAAATCTTTCAAAGTTTCTTCCAAGGGTATTTCTTGACATTCTTTGATTCTTGGAGGATGCATATTGACTTTTCTTCAAATGTTTCTTCAAAGGACCATTTTTGTCAAAATGTGAAACTACAGGGACTAAAGTTGCCAATTCTTCCAAACTTTGCACAGGGACTAATCTTGCAACTTTATGAATTTCTGAGGACTTCTTATGACTTTATGAGCTCTTTTAGATCATTAAGCTTCCCCGGCTCCGGCTTTTGACCTTTTTCCATTCTCGTGCTCATTTTTGTCGGTTTTGGTTTTGTTTTTGTCCATTTTTCACATATCTGTACCTGCACATATACAAATACAAAAACATACATTCTCTTCACATATTTGGTTAGTATTTGGTATTTTTGGTCTGATTTAAGGCCTAAAAATGATGTGTGAATAAGAACACATCAAAACTCCCCCAGACGAAGGTATTGTCGTGCCCTCACGCAATGTCATTACCTCACGCTTAAGAGATAAATAATTTTAAAACCTATTTTTACTGACGTTGTAAAGTAGCAATGATGTTCAAAAGAGATCTCAAAATCATTTATTCTAAAAAACGCTCTGTTTTCCGATTTTCATGAATAACAACTACTAATACTCTTTTTGTACTTTTTCATTTTTATATATGTGATGGTTTGCTTGACTTTCATTATCAATTCATTATCTTTTGATAATTTTCAGGGTCTACGAGTAGAAACACTTCTCACAGAGAAGAGACCATACGGATAAAAATCGTCATCCTTGATTTTTCACAAGCCCCCAAACTAAGCGTAAAATCGAAATCATTGTTTATCCACAAGTTCGATGCTAACGCTACCCACAAAAGTTGTGTAACTACCTCTTGTTCCCAGTTCCTAAGTTTTGTATCTCAAGATTTTATTTTGTTGAGAAATGAATTTCTTCATATTTTCTCGTTTTGATAGTTATTAGTCCGATAAAAGCACAAAATTTGAACGCTAAGTAGTTTCCAAACTTTCCCTCGAAAACCCCTGCATACAGAAATCGGGTCCACATGAAGGTCTCTGATTTAACACGATTTTGAGGGCCCCCTTTTTTTATTTACGACCGAAACATCCCATGTTTGAGACCCGAGACAGAAGCTTTTTATTAGGAAACCCTCGGAGTCGAAGCTTGGCATTTTTACATAATTATAAGCACTTTAATAATATTTGGTCCTTAGTCCTTTATTTCAATTACAACAACGGTTGTGATCCGTCAAGATGTAAGAACTTTATTATGACCTTGGATTTATTTCCGCTGCTTTTTATAGCTTTGGATTCCTTTGCCTTATTTTTGGCTTTGGATTATTAATATTGATATTCATAATCATATGCCAAACCCCGAGTCCCACGGCCTTTACTAAGATCAAAACATCGGCTGCGAACCGGCAAGATGCAATAGTCTATTTCACCGTAACACTGGCAGTACCCCTATGTGTACCAAACCCCCATATGCAGAGATTTTCTTAGGAACGAGAAAAAACTAAGTATTGCCCAAACCCCATACACTTAATTAAACCTAGAGATCTATTTTTATTGGTGTGCAATCTTGTGGGAACAAGGAGGCCACAAGTACCTTTTGTGGGAACAAGGAGGCCACAAGTACCTTTCCTCGATCTCCGCAAATTTAAAATCCCAAGTAATGAGATCCGTGGATGCTTAGCCGATAATCTTTTGATTATATTGGTTAAGGGAGACGAACTAGAGTTCAACACGCCCGGTCAAGTCGGAAAATTTATTTCTACTCTCGCCGGTAGGAAAGTCAAAACAAGGTGTCAAATCTTTACTATTATATCATATATAATCATTTTTTCATTTTTTTCATCATTCATTCATTTTTTTTTTATTTTTTTATTATTATTATTTTTTTTTGCAATAAAAAGGTGACAAATTTTTTAAATTTTGGTGGAAAACGGAGTTGCGCAAGTTAACAGCTCAGACGATGGTGCCAGGTCAAATCGAATAGAAGATTCACCCCCCCCCCCCCCAGACTAAAGTGAAACACTATCCTCAATGTCTTAAGGGTACGGGTAGCCTTACGTAATATCTAAGGCCATTTATTAAGTATGCCAAGAGATAAACGTTAGTCGATAAGATTTAGATATGTTGAATTTCCGAAAGAGCAGCGAAGAATGAGACTCGAGTGGAGAGAATGACAAAACACGAGCACGAGAGTCTTCAAATTTGGGGGAAATTCCTGAACATTCACAAACAACCACGAAAACAGGAGTTTGGAAAGGGTCGCCCCCCTTACGTTACGTTACTTAAGAAAATAGAAAATAAAGAAAATGAAATGGATAAGCATGGGGTGCCTCCCACGAAGCGCTTGTTTTTTATTACCGAGTCACATGAGCTTGACTCGATCCCAGAATTTAATTTTCCTTAGGGAAAGTTTGGAGATCCGGGACAACCATGGGTGGTATGTCCCCTCCGAAATAATGTTTGAGACGATGACCATTCACCTTAAAGTTGGGACCATTAGATTGAGCTAGCTTGACGGTTCCATAAGGAAAAACTTGGGTGATGGTGAATGGTCCAGACCAACGGGTTTTTAACTTGCCCGAGAATATCTTCAATCGAGAATTGAAAAGAAGGACTCGATCACCAATGTTGAAAACGTGATCTTTAATCTTAGCATCATGAATCCTCTTTGTTTTCTCTTTGTAGATCAAAGAATTCTCTTAGGCTTGATCACGAAGCTTAGTTAATTCATTCAATTGAACTTTACGATGATCACCCGTGGTTTGAAGATCAAAATTAGCGTGTTTCAAGGCCCAGTAGGCCTTGTGCTCAAGTTCAAAGGGCAAATGAAAGGCCTTCCCGTAAACCAGCTTGTAAGGAGTGCACCCAATGGGTGTTTTGTAAACGGTTCGGAAAGCCCATAATGCGTCATCTAACTAATCAGCCCATGAAGCACGATGTTCTCCTATGGTCCTTTCTAAGATACGTTTCAAGCCACGATTGGACACCTCAACTTGATCACTCGTTTGTGGATGATATGCAGTAGAAAGAAGATGTGTGACACCATATTTGAGCATAACTTTAGCGAATTGGTCATTACAGAAATGGGTCCCACGATCACTTATAATAGCACGAGGTGCACCAAATTGGGCAAAGAGACTTTTAAGAAATTTCACAACTCGGGCGTCATTAGTGGGGAGCGCTTTCGCTTCAACCCATTTATACAAGTAATCGACGGCCACAAGAATATATTTGTTTCCTCTAGAAGACGGGGAATGGTCCCATGAAATCGATACCCCAAACGTCAAAAATCTCACACCCTTGGATAGCATTTTGAGGCATCTTGTCTCTCTGAGAAATTTTTCCTTAACGCTGACAAGAATCACATGATTTCGCCAATTCATGGGCATCCCAGTATATCGTCGACCAATAGAAGCCGGAATCAAAAACTTTCTTAGCGATGAAGTTGGCACCATGATGTCCCCCAGTGGGTCCATTGTGGCATGCCATGAGAATTTCAACGGCTTCCTTGCCATGAACGCACCGCCGAATTACTTGATCCGCACAAATTTTAAACAAGTAGGGGTCGTCCCAGAAATAATGTTAACATCTTTGAAGAATTTCTTCTTTTGTTGGAACGACATCCCTTTTCGTATGAAATTCCCCGCATGGTAATTCGCAAAGTCGGCGAACCATGGAGTACTAGGATCACTGTGTGATAAACTCCCAAGTTTCTCGAGAGGAAATGTTTCGGTAATTTCTTTTTTCTCGAAATCACTTTGATGGGGATTCTCTAAACGTGAAAGGTGATCGGCAGCAAGGTTCCCAGCTCCCTTTTTGTCTCGAATTTCAACATCGAATTCTTGAAGGAGTAGAACCCACCACATCAATCTTGGCTTAGCATCTTGCTTTGCCTTTAGGTACCTAAGAGCCGAATGATCCGTATACACTATGTTTTTCTTTTAAAGCAAATAAGGTCGGAACTTTTTAAAAGCGTAAATGACGGCTAACATTTCTTTTTCAGTAGTCGTATAATGGTATTGCGCATTGGTCATTGTTTTACTAGCATAGTGTATCGGCTTAAAATATTTTGACTTGCGTTGCTCCAAAACTGCCCCAATAGCATAATCGCTTGCATCGCACATTAACTCGAAAGGCAAGTCCCAATCGGGGGAAACTAAGATAGGAGCCTCCGTTAACTTCTTCTTTAGAATATTAAATGCTTCAATGCATTCATTTTGAGAAGATAAACGAAGCATCTTTTTCAAGTAAGTGGGTCAGGGCCGGGCTATCTTAGAAAAATCTTGGATAAAACGTCGGTAAAAGCCGGCATGACCGAGAAAACTTCTAATTCCTTTTATGGTTGTAGGATGAGGTAACTTAGCAATCACGTCGACTTTAGCTCTATCGACCTCAATCCCGGATTTTAAAATCTTATGGCCGAGGAAAATGCCCTCTTTTACCATGAAATGACATTTCTCCCAATTTAGAACCAAGTTGGTGTCTGCACACCTTTTCAGCATACTTTCTAAATGGGAGAGGCAAGAAGTGAAAGAATCTCCATAAACCGAGAAATCGTCCATGAAAACTTCTGATTGAGGCAAAAGCAGTCAACCTAAATTGACCAAGGATATGGTCAACCAAGTCAAACTGCCTAGAGTCAATCTCCGCGAAAGTATAGGGTTTCCCCGGGTCGTTATCTCCCGACGAGGTGTGATGGTTAACAAACAGATTTGTGATCGGGTGAATTTGGACAGAAAGGTAAGGAATTTGGTTTGTATGATTACACTAAGATATGAGGAATGAAAATAACTTAGAAACACTATACAAACGATTACTGATAATCAGATTTACTAAAAACGTGAGCTAAGTCTAAAAACGCGTATGTATGATTTAAAGTTACGTTAGCGTACGAAATAAAACGCGAGTTTTGGAGAAATAAAATACCTACGAATATGAAAATTACATTTTACAATCCTAATGATAAAAGAAAATTTTTAGAAAATTAAAATTAATTTTTACACTATTTATATAATTATTATTAATTAATTACTATTTAATAACTAATTAATAATATTTAAATTACACTAATTATGAAATTAAGCTAGAAAAATGAAAATTTAATTCTAAAAATTCTAAAATAATATAAAACTAATTTTAAAATTAAAAATAAGTATTTTTGTCTTTTTGTGATTTTTATATTAATTAATTACTAATTAAATATTAATTACCTAATTAAACTATTTTAAATTACAAAAAATAGCAAATTAACAGTAAAAATTATAGAAAAATTCCTAAAATTATATTATATTATATAAAAGTTAGGAAAAATATAAAAACTAGGGTTTACTTTATAAAAAACTAATTATGCTATTTAAAACTTAATTATTAATTAATTACTAATAAAACTAATATTAAATCTAATAAATACTAAAGGACAAAATAAAAATCTTAGAAAATTATTAAAATTACTTTAACATAAAAGGAAATTAATAAAAATATAAAAATGTAGGTTACTTAATAAAAATCTAAAAATGAAAATTTAAAAAGATAAATCAAATTAAATAGAAACTATCACTTGAAATTACTTTGTTTTTTCTGGATTTTTCTTTTAGAAAACTATTTTACAACTAAAAACAAGGAACTTTTGTAAAAACAACTTTTGTGGGAATAAAAAATAAGCACTTTAAATGCTTTTTGGCTTAACAGTTGACTTTTGTTGACCAAAGAAGGAAATAAGCTCAAATGAGCTTAAGTGGGACCCACTATGGATGATTCTGATTCCAATGAGTTATATGAACATGTTTGAGCAAGGAAAAACAAAAGGTGTCCACAGAATAAGCTATGAAAGAGCTTAAAGGCTCAACAATTGAGCTTAAAAAGCTCAAAATGGATTATTAGGCTTAGATAAGCTTACAATAAGCTACTAAGCCAGATCCAAGGGCAAATTAGAATGCAAACAAACTAAGTGTACTAAGATTAAGCTAAAACAACAAAAGAAATAAGCTAAATAAACCAAAAACCAAGAATAAGGAAATCCAAGTACTACTGAAAATAAGAACAGGTCTGCAGGCAAGTTTGTAGGCCAATTGAGCTTACAAAATAAGCTTGGAAACCTAAAAGGGCCTGGAACCTACAACCTGGGTTTGAAGACTTCTCAAAGAACCCATGGAATCACTGTGGAACCCACTGACAAGCTCACAAGGAGCTTGTCAAAGTGACTGCTTGTCCAGGTCTATGTGGTGCAGGGGACACATAAGCAAATCAGGCCAAAGAAGATGACCAAATAAGCTTTAAGCAAAAATTCTAAAAATAAATAAAAATAATGACAACAAATATGAGCTTCCAAATTTTAAGAATACAAAAGCTCATAAGCTAGCACTAAGTACAGAGATCATGAAAAATCCTACAAGTTTGAAAAAAACTGCTAAACATGGAATTTTGACTTTTTTCACTTTTCACCTCAGTTGACTAACCTGAACTTTTGATGATTCCTACTTGCTAAATATGATGTAATAAGACAGAGTGACCATGAATTAAGCTATTCTAAACACTAAGGAACTGATTTGAATGATTGTGCAATCTTAAAATCTAACAGTGATCCTGCAAATGAAATATGTGAGTGATTTTGACTTTTTGTTGAATGAGTACTAAACTTGATGGTTCCTCAGTCCTATATTAACCTAAGGTAACATGCTAAAACCAGAAACAACAATAATTAATAGCATGAACATAGCCTAAACAGCTAATCCAAACACACCTTTAACTGCCATGATACACTAGAATAATCAGATACAGGCTACCATTCACCACATCAATGATCAAACCAATTATCTTAACTATTTTTAAGACTAATTTGAACCATAAAGACCAGCAACTAACAACAGAAACACAATTGAGCATTTATGAGTTACTTTGACTGTGTTGATGAAAACTTTAAGCAATTTACTCTTAAACTAAAAACTAAGCATATGGCAACAACAAACATACATAAACTAAGCTAAAATAAGACAAATAAGCAACTGAATAAGGTAATGAACATTAATTATGAAGATATGAAAATTTGCTTACAAGTGTCCAAGCTGAGATAGGGAACCAGAACTCAAACAATAATCCTATGGTTTCCCTTGAAACACTATACCATGCCACATCCACTCTTCTTTTCTGCTTCCATATTGGAGACCACCAAATTTTTTTATTTTATTTGTTTTTCTTTATATTTTTCTATTTTTGATTAAACTGAAAATTAAACTAAAACTTGAATTTTATTAAACTGGAAATTAGATTAATTAAGAGTGCACAAATTACAGCTGAAGTTCTTAACAGGAAATTAAAAATTACAATAAATTTGAAAGTAACTAAACTAAACTAAAAACTATATTACACTACATAACTGCTCCATCATCTCTTTTCCTGATATATATGGACCAGGGTGAGTCTCTGAGTCAATCCCACTTCACTTCTTAACCATTGGATTCATAAAAGCAATCCTGACCATTTGTATTTTTTTGGCGGGAAAGTGAATTTGATCCAATTGGGGCCTGATAGCTTGGCAGGGTGTAATTTTGGACTGAGGTGTTTGGTTTGGAGTAGGTATGATGATGGAGGAGGGGGGAAGTGGTTTGGTTATGATGGAGAGTGGCAGGGTGTTGCAGAGGTCACGGGTTGTGTTTGGGAGGTGGAGGGTTGACCAAGGTCGACTGAGGGGGGAGTATTAATAAACGGGGTATTATTTTTATTTGATTGGGCCAGGGTTTGGTTTGGGCCAAGATTTGGATTAGTGGAAGTTATAAGGTGTTGGGTTTGTGTAAAAGGGTTGTTTTAGTTTTAGGTTTGAGTAACAAAAGGTCCATTTGATGTTAGCTATGTAAATCACAAGGACCAATTTTGCAATTTATGAAAAGTGGTGGACTGAAAATGTAATTTCCCTAAAGTTGTCAAAAGTGGATTTCTTGCCTGTTAGGATCAAAGTTTATAATCCTAACACGTAAATGGAACGACATTTACGGGATTACATTAGCTATCTTGAAAGGCACAAACACATGGACTAGAAGCGTCATTATTGTAAAGTTGTGTGTTTGTTGACCTATTAATACCCCCTCCATACTTCCATGGAGGGGTGAGACTCTTTGTGTAATTTACTCTTTCATTATCAATAAACACATAGTTTTTCCCTTTACTCTTTACTCTCTCTCTCTAACCATGGAGTTCATTCACTTTCATATTACTCGACCTCCCGAATCACAATAATCAATCAAAACCACGATCCTACAAGTGGCATCAGAGCCCAGGTTATTAGTTTTTTTGTTGATTTGTGATATCTTTCTTGTCAAAATCGTCACTTTGAATCTGTTGAACCAAAAGTCGTAACTGTTTTTACATAATCTTGGGTTTAACAGTTTTATCACATGTTTTATATGTATCTTTATATGGTCAAAAGTATCAAGCTTTCACCTTTACAGATTAGTATAACTCATTTTTTTGAGACTTTTGGTACCATATTTAAGCCCGTGAAAATTGATATGTGGTAAAAAGTCACACGTTTATTCAATGTCTACACAAATAGATATGTGATCTTTTTTGTCTCATGGTTCAATATTATTTTGCTACCAACCCATGAAGATTCTGTGGTCAATAAAGTAGTCATATAAGGGTAAAGTTATCGGAAACTGCAAAAAGGGTGGCCGGAATCTGGTCGGAAATGGTCAAATGGCCAAATACCCTAGATATACGCGAAACTTCAGATTTTCTACGCATAACTTGGACAAGTTATGCGTAAGGTTCATCTTAGGCGTAAAACCCTAGTCCTACATGTAATACTTACGCAAAAGCTAAGGTCTACGCAAAAGATACGTTTTCGCGTAAAGCATGCCTACGCAAAAGTTTTTTACGCGTAAGATTTCTACGCAAAAGTTTTCTACGCGTAAGATTTCAACGCAAAAGATTTCTACATGTCTACGCATAAGGTTAAGCGTAAACTGGCAAAAAAAAAAAAAAGTAAGATGAAGAAGACCACGACAAACCTTAATACCAAGACTCATACTGACCTCCGTCACATTTCATCACAGTTCTAATTAAATGACACAAGAACATCAAGTCGTAAAGAAAAACTTATCCTAAGCAAGATACAACCAATACCCTTACCATCACTCCCAAACTCTCGACTACATCAAGACTCTAACAGTCAAATACAACACATAAAAGATCTCAGAAAAGTTCACTTTGTTTATAATCTTCAATAGATTTTTTAGTGGAACCTATTATAATCATCGATCTTTGTTCGAAGCCTAGTTCCTTGCTTTAATGTCTGAACAGGTTGAGAAAGAACAACACGATTCAGTAATCATTCTTTCTCTCGTTTGATTATAGGAAACACAAGGACGACACACAATATATTAAAACCTACCCGCGACCCCAAATGGATCTTGAAGCCGATTTTGTCTTGAACATCAGAAGGGGAAAGTTTGTTTTTTATTTGTGTAATGTGTGATTAACTGAGTCTGTGATACAGTATTGATTGTAATTGATGAAGGTAATGAGTTAGATGAGTTTGATTGAGATGAGAAGAGTTTGGTGGATGACAGCTTTAGTGAGAGGAGATGAAAAGTGGTAGGTGGATTATTTGAGGTTTGTGTGAATTAGGGGTAAACGTTTATATCAAAAATGGGTATATTGATACGTGGGAATCGCACCAGGCTTTACCTCTCAAGGGATCTTGAGAAGCTTACAACCCACACCAGGCAGTGTACCTGATCGTTGTAGTATAGTATAGTGACAAGTACCGGGGGATTGATCGTTCGGCTAGGAATAGTGTCGCTAGGATTAGAAAACCTAATTACTAGTGCTAAAGATGAGAGATGATTATTTTTGTGTTTTTATATTTTTTAGAAAGCAATGTAAAATCTCGGGTTTGAAGAATTTGGGCGGAATTAGTTGCTAGTCAACTAATCCAATACTAAAGATGCAATCAAAATAAAATACTAGAAATGAAAATAAAACTAAATTATACTAAGGTTGTGAGCAATAAATGGAGAAAATGTGTTTACTTAGATTTCAATACTCCCTAGACATCTTTTACACGTTAATTACTTGTTATAGTTGCGTGGATGACGGATTGTATTCCTTAATACCATTCATGGGGTGGCGCACTTACTTCCCCAATCCTATGAGTGCCTACTTCACTCCTATTCCGAGCCGGCTAAGAAGCTCCTAACATGTGATCATTAGAATTTACTCATGCATTAAATACAACCAATAAAACCTAGTGCACATCGGTTCATGTTTCCTAAGACGTTCAAGCATGTTACCATTTGGAGATCTGCCAGTTTTCTTAAGCCTAACATCGAAAGCATTCATCCAATACAACCATAAACAAGTAATCAACACATAATTAACATCTAGGTTTCATTAGATCCAAGCAAACACAAGATAGATCTAGCCTAGCATGGTGGAATCAAGACAAGAACAAGATATAGACAACCAACACATAGACATATTGATTGAATTAAAAGAACACTTATATCAATTACACTTGTAAGGTTTCAAGGGCTGAAAACCCTTGAAAAACTTGTGAAAATCGTATTAGGTTCGGCCTTAGGGTTTCTCCAAAACTTCCTCTCTTAATGTGTAAAAATTAGAAAACTATATATAGGAAATAGGGTCTGACGGCGTCAAGACCAAATTGGTGACGCCGTCATCTCGCCGCCAAAATACTTCTCGGACTGCCTTGATCTACTTCTGACGCCGTCAAGTGTTATGTGTTTCCAGGCCGTCACGTATTTTACTCTTGACGCTCTTCCTTGTGACGCCGTCATTTCTGTACTGGGTCGTCATGAAAATTACTCTTGACGCCGTCAAAATGTTGCTCTTGACGCCGTCACCCACTGTTCCCAGCTTGGAAAATTGAGACTTTGCCGTTTTCTTCACTTTTATTCTCCAAAAACGTGCAAAATGCCTTCTTTTCCAGATTTCACTCCCAAAGTACCTAAAATCACAAAAGGAATGATTTAGGGCAATATTTGATCAAATAAATTCAATTCCGGGCTTAAATGACCCCCTAAAAGTGGTTCATTTTTCGCCTCATCATATACCCTTACACTTGAGATTTGCTTGTCCTCAAGCAAATGCGCTTTTATTCTACTCAAAATACAAGTTAGGGGTCATTTAACACTAATATAAAAGTAATTACAACAAATAATCATTCCACTAAAGACCAAAGACAAGCACGGAGGTCATATACAAGCACCTCACAAATAGTGTTTAGATAATCACATCTCTCGGGTGTAATAAAGTATAAATTACAATATGGAAACGGAAGATATCTCTCACTACCTGTCATAGCAAAATAGATTACCATAGGCTTGGGAAAGGATCAAACCTCCACCACATGGCGTAAGCACCTAGGATAAACTATCAAAAAGGTCTTTTAAAGGGTTGTAACGTTAGGTGTAGGGATATGAAATACACGGTTTTGTTGGATATAGGCAGTCTTTACTGGTGGCGAGTTAACAATCTTGGTTAATTACATGTACAATATGGCGTTGCTAAGCCAAGACTAGACTCGACTTAAGCTAATAAATGAAAAATAACAAAAACATAAAATGAACATAGAATAAAAAGGGATGGTAGTCCGTATGTTTTTTTCTCTTTTTTTTCTATCTTTTTTTCTTTTTCTTAATTTTTCGATTTTTTTTTTCTTTTTTTTTTTTTTTTTTTTTTTTTTTTTTTTGCATACACTCTTACCCTACCATCCAAAATAATACATCATAGGGAATGAATGTTCCCCTTACACTTGAATCTTTACATACTTTACAATGAACTAATCTAATGACTCGAATTAAGAAAATCAAAACACTTGGAGCACTTTTAAGATTAACGTACATATGGAGGTAATAAATGATGTTCTTCCCCATTACTCCATAAATAAGTACTTTACCCATGAGTCCCAATCGTCCCAAAACAATATTTACAAGGATGTGACTCGACTTAGCAACCATGTAATCAATTAGATAGTTAACTTAGGGTTTAACAAATAACAATAATGCACTAAAAATGAGCGCATACACGGAAGGCTAAGGCGATTTGGGTGTACATTTAAGTGGGGTGTAACAAATTCTTCCTTTAAGTAAAATGCTTAAAGTTAGAAACGAAAAGATAGGCTCGGAGGGGTGTACTAGGGGTTTCGTGTACTAAAAATGAGTACAACGCTAAGGGTGTTGGAAAAATTAATTGACTTAAGTAGTCAAGTAATATGACTTAAATGGTCAAATAATTATGAAACAGGTTTAACACAAGGGTGATCCTAATGCCTCTTATCATGTAGTAAATCCTACTACACGAATGTAGTCTCACTAGCGGTCTCGGGATGCATCACTAACGCAAGTTCTAGAATCTAAATGCTACCGGTACACTCATAAGCACTAATAGTGAATGCTTTTCCTATCAAATCTAAAGGCGAACCTCACATATTTGGGTGGAAAATTTTTCTGAATATACGGTTATGTGCTAGTCATACAATCTCCTATCCATGAGACGCTTGCTATGGCTAAAGTTTCACTCCTAAATGTTGTAAAAATTTTTAAATTTGGCGCTAAAATTGCACTAACAAGTGTTTCTCATAGTTTTATTACACACCTACCATTAAACAAAGCAAACTCAAGCGAAAGTGTATATGTAAGGTATCATCTTTTTACCCTCCCCTTATACTTAAGATTAACATTGTCCCCAATGTTCAAGTAAAGAATGTAAAAGTGAAAAAATAAAAAGAATGAAATCAAATACTCCCCTGATTTGCTCGGTATGGATAATAAGGTGGCCAGGTTAAATCTTCCTCCAAGAAAATGAACAATCAAAGCTTCCCTTCCAGAATATAAATCATCTTCTTGTCATACATAACCTATAAATCCTGAGAAAACAAACAAGACAACCTCGCATAAAATCGGCGGCATCCTATATAAGTTACTAAATCCTAGAAAACAAAGTAAGATATAATGCTTGTGGAATGAAGTTTGCAGACTTCCTGGAGATTATAAAACTTAATAATTCACAAAAACTTTGAGACTCCGTTAGAAAAACAAAACCGGTAAAATTTCCAGATTTTTACACGTGACGCCGTTAAGAGCAAGCTCGTGACGCCGTCAAGAGCAAGCTCGTGACGCTGTCAGGATTGACCTGCAGAAATTCTTATGTTAAGTTTCTAGAAAATTTCTGGAAAAACTTGGTCCTACTTCCTGGAAAATCCTGCAAAACTTCATTATGACTCAATACAAGCATTTGACTCTAACAAATACGAATATACATGTTCATTTAATATTGTGGAGAATCATGATCGGTTTGTTTCTTAAAAACATATTTGGGGTTTCCCCTTACACTTATCTTTTGCAAAAAATACCTTTAGGTAGAGTTAAGATTAGGCCAAAACAACAAAGTAAAGTATTTCCATTTTTTTAATTGAGAAACATGATCTACCAACAATAAAAATAAAGCATGCATACGGAAGCAAATAACAAACAAACAAAAAATGAAAATCACACAAAGCATGGGTTGCCTCCCAAGAAGCGCTTTTCTTTATTTACGAGTCTTGTAGCTAGACTCAAGGTCATGGTTTACTACGTGATACGAGTGAGTTCCTCATTGAGGACATCTTTGGGATCAAACTTAGGTTTCAACTTCCTATCGGTTTTCTTAGTATGGTATGACCTTTCAAACATCTCTCCGTCCGGATCATACAAAGTCATCCTCATATGCCCTGATCCGTCACCTTCTTTAGGTGGCTTGTCCCACCTCCATTTACACTTATCTCCATCTCTTTTCCACTTATTCATCTCTATATTAATAGGCATTACGCTCAAGAACTCAATCATCTTCCTAAAGACTAAGGGGTCCTCAAAGGGGTCTAGCTTCTCATCTCTAGCTATGAGTTGTTCCACCGAATGTGTCTTTTCAACAAAATCTTTTTTCTAGATAGAATGGGCATTGAGGTCCTATAAAGTTCCTTTCTATCCAAGGTCCATATCTAGATGGTCTCTATTCATCTCTACCCAATGCGGTGTCGGTTCATCATCACAATCATAACTATGCTTCTTAACATCGTACACCGACCAAGTATCACCTTCACCTACCGCTATCTTAGACTCCTTGCAATCTATCATGGCGTTAGCGGTTGCTAAAAATCATCTTCCTACCAATAATGGGCATGTAGTGTCACTAACCATGTCTAGGACGTGAAAATCCGCTAAGATAGTTAACTTTCCTACATGAACAACTACATCCTTAATCATTCCAACCGGGTGGGCAATACTCCCATCCGCCAGACCTATCAATACCTCCGTTTCCTCTAACTTTCCTAGCTTAAGAGTTGTGAATAAGGATAAGGGAATCAAGTTGAGGCTTGACCCTAAATCGGCTAGTGTGTCGAAAGCTTCGGATCTTCCTATCTTACAAGGCAAAACAAATATACCCGGATCATCAAGCTTTTTAGGCAACTTGTTTTGAACGAAGGCGGTCCCATTTTTACCTAGTTTAAACTTCTCATATTTTTCTAGGAGGGCACTATAGTAGGGAGCACGGGCTAAGACATCAATGACGGGGCGTTCAAGGTGAAGTTCCTTGAATTCGTCGTCAAGGTCTTGCGTAGGAGGTGTTTCAACTATACTTTTGACTGGTTCTACTTTGGGTGTTTTATTTGGTTGGTCCTTTTGAAGAATTTGGTTTTGTTTGAAACACGTGCTCGTTGATTTAACCGAGTAGTATTGTGGACACGAAGTGGGTGACGAAACCGAAGATATGGAATTAACGTTTAGTTTTGGATTCTTGACCGTGTCGCTTGGGAGTGCTCCCAATTCTCGGTCATTGAGAACTTTCAACAATGCGTCAATTTTGGTGGTCATCTCACTTTGTTTTTGTTTGAAATCGGCTTCAAACTTAGATATGCGAGCTTCTTGAGATGCCATGAACTTTGACATCAGTCCTTCAAGATTTTTGGTACTACCATAGTTGTTAGAAGGATTGTTGTTGAAAGTACGGTTGGAGGGCGGACCGTTTGGTTGGTAACGATTAGGCGGATTGGAAGAATTGGGTTGATTTTGTTTCCACCTAAGGTTTGGGTGATTTTTCCAAGAGGGGTTGTATGAATCACCGTAAGGGTTTGGCTTGGGCTTGAAAGTGTACCACTTATCTCCCGCTTCGTCGGTACGCGTGGATGCGTAGTCCGCAAAAGCTGTTCCGGGGAGTTCCACACAATCACGAGTGTCATGGGGACCACTACATAATTCGCATGAAAAAGTGATTTTGTTCACTTGGCTTGAAGGCTTAGGAGCTTTGTAAGATTTCATGAGAAACTTGACTTGGTCTTCAAGTTCTATGATCCTACGGTCGGGAGTGCTAGAGTTGTTCGAAGGCAAAGATATTGCCTTGACCGTTTTGTTCAAATCACGGGGATCATTCCAACTTTCGTTGTCATAGAGAGCAAGATCTTCTATGAGTTCCCATGATTGTTCCACACTTAGATCACGTAGCTTACCACCGGCCGATTGGTCAATGGCTCGCCTCGTGGAGAGATCTATATGGTCATAAAAGATTTGGACTTGGAGCCAAAGATCTATGCCATGATGAGGGACTTTTTGGAGTAAGTCCTTGAAACGAGTCCATGCTTCATAAAGAGATTCATTTTGACGTTGTTGGAACATCAAGATGTCATTTCTAAGCTTAGTAGTTCTCCCCGGTGAGAAAAATTGAGCAAGGAAACGAGTGGTGAGATCATCCCATGTGGTGATGGATCTCGCGGGTAAACGCTCAAGCCATTGACTAGCTTGATCCCGTAGAGAGAATTGGAATAGGCATAATCGGGTTGTCTCTCTATTTGCAACATCTAGGTCTATGGAGTCTACGATTTTAAGGAAGTCCTTAAGATGTTGATTTGGATCTTCGGAACGAAGTCCATGGAATGCACATCCGCTTTGCACCAACCGGATGGTGTCGGATCGCAAGGGGGTCACATTGGCTCCGGTGAGCTCAATGGTGTTTCGGTAGCCTTGGTGGCCAGGTCGGGAATACTCTCCTAAGGTTCGGGGCCTAAGGGGTTCTAGTGGTGGGTTTTGTTGTGGTTGGATGACGGGTTCAAAGATGTTCCCGTTGTCCATGATGTCGGGTGGTGAAGAGTTACGAACAAAGACACAAAAAAATAAGATAGACTAAAGAAACCTAAAAATAAAAATAAAATCTTACTAGAAAGGAATCTAGCAAGTAGACCTAATAAAAAGAAATTCTAACCTAAACAATAACTATTCCCCGGGCTGCGGCGCCAAAAACTTGATACGTGGGAATCGCACCAGGCTTTACCTCTCAAGGGATCTTGAGAAGCTTACAACCCCCACCAGGCAGTGTACCTGATCGTTGTAGTATAGTATAGTGACAAGTACCGGGGGATTGATCGTTCAGCTAGGAATAGTGTCGCTAGGATTAGAAAACCTAATTACTAGTGCTAAAGATGAGAGATGATTATTTTTGTGTTTTTATATTTTTTAGAAAGCAAAGTAAAATCTCGGGTTTGAAGAATTTGGGCGGAATTAGTTGCTAGTCAACTAACCCAATACTAAAGACGCAATCAAAATAAAATACTAGAAATGAAAATAAAACTAAATTATACTAAGGTTGTGAGCAATAAATGGAGAAAATGTGTTTACTTAGATTTCACTACTCCGTAGACATCTTTTACACATTAATTACTAGTTATAGTTGTGTGGATGACGGATTGTATTCCTTAATACCATTCATGGGGTGGCGCACTTACTTCCCCAATCCTATGAGTGCCTACTTCACTCCTATGTCGAGCCGGCTAAGAAGCTCCTAACATGAGATCATTAGAATTTACTCATGCATTAAATACAACCAATAAAACCTAGTGCACATCGGTTCATGTTTCCTAAGACGTTCAAGCATGTTACCATTTGGAGATCTGCCAGTTTTCTTAAGCCTAACATTGAAATCATTCATCTAATACAACCATAAACAAGTAATCAACACATAATTAACATCTAGGTTTCATTAGATCCAAGCAAACACAAGATAGATCTAGCCTAGCATGGTGGAATCAAGACAAGAACAAGATATAGACAACCAACACATAGACATATTGATTGAATTAAAAGAACACTTATCTCAATTACACTTGTAAGGTTTCAAGGGCTGAAAACCCTTGAAAAACTTGTGAAAATCGTATTAGGTTCGGCCTTAGGGTTTCTCCAAAACTTCCTCTCTTAATGTGAAAAAATTAGAAAACTATATATAGGAAATAGGGTCTGACGGCGTCAAGACCAAATTGGTGACGCCGTCATGTCGCCGCCAAAATACTTCTCGGACTGCCTTGATCTACTTCTGACGCCGTCAAGTGTTATGTGTTTCTAGGCCGTCACGTATTTTACTCTTGACGCTCTTCCTTGTGACGCCGTCATTTCTGTACTGGGTCGTCATGAAAATTACTCTTGACGCCGTCAAAATGTTGCTCTTGACGCCATCACCCACTGTTCCCAGCTTGGAAAATTGAGACTTTTCCATTTTCTTCACTTTTATGCTCCAAAAACGTCCAAAATGCCTTCTTTTCCATATTTCACTCCCAAAGTACCTAAAATCACAAAAGGAACGATTTAGGGCAATATTTGATCAAATAAATTCAATTCCGGGCTTAAATGACCCCCTAAAAGTGGTTCATTTTTCGCCTCATCATATATCATTTCGTGAATGGATTGGGTTATTTAGCACATTCTTTGGGCCATATGCTATATTATTTCTTTTTGGACTGAGCCTAAATGTATTAATACCCGAATATTGTTATTAATTGGGCTGCTCTTGGACTTTAACGTGGGCTGGCTGTTCAACATGATATAAGTAACGCAATTCTTTTAAAGTAACTAATGTTGTTATCCAAAATTTATTTTTGGGTACACATTTTTATAACAGTTGGCTTGAAGAATGGTATTTTGGATATTCTAATTTTCACGGGGATACAATTTTGACAAGATCGGAAACCATTATCAAGTTCATTAAACCGTAAAAAAAGGCTAGTTTTGGGCATTTAACCGCAAGATGTGACTACGACGTCAATTCTTTATTATTTATTTGAGGATGAAGTGGAATTTCACGGGTGCATGTACTTAGTATCTGAAGATATCGGGGTTGGTTGGATGCATGATTCTTCGAGATCCTTGTTCGAGCTTTTATCCGTACGAATGACAAAGACTTGAGTTGTCTAGTTATACCTGATGTAAGGAGTTACGTTGTTGTGCTCACAGTGTATAGCTATCACTTTAAAGGAGTTACGTTGTAGTGCTCAAGTGTCACCAAAAGATGTGGATAATTCAAGAGAAGTTCATATACAATTAAGGATGGTTGGATGGGTATATGATTCTACCTTTATTGAAATTCTCAGTATTGGTTCTTAGTTAGACAATAGTGCAAGTTTAAGTCATAAGTTCGGGTTATTTTACTTCAGTCTCAAGTTCGTCATACTGGGTTTTCTCCATCAGTAGTCACTACAAAAAGCCGTCAGAATGATAATGGGGTCGGTAAAGAGTTAGTTGAGAGGAGTATAAAAGAGTAGAGTTGTTTATCAGCAGTTGATTCTCACGGGCTATTTATGATACTTCACACATATTCGGTTAATTAGACACATGGGGTTATGCTGCCTCCGTTTCCATCATAAACATAGTGTGTATGCTTCCGATTCCGCGAAGACATCGTGGGGGAAGAGAGAGTGGGTGTTCTTTTGCTTCTTTGACTTTTCTTGATTTCTTTGCAAAAACACTCATTTTCCACGAGAATCTGCAATTAGGGGGAAGAAATGTGCACATCAGGGACGCATAATAGACTCACGTGATCGAGTTTACAATTTTATTACTACCGGAGAGACGTCCACAGAGATGATCAGTGGTTCAGTTTTGTGATTTTGGTGCAATCATTTCAACTCTCGCGGGTTGTGAAGTGTGAAGTAGCCTGTATATGTGACAAGATCTTGCTGATTTCTTGCATGTTACCCCCGAACAGAGCTTCCGCGTAGAGCATAACTGTGATTAAGTGACTAGTCAGATTTGCTTAGTGTGGTTTACGGTGTCATCTACAAATTCCGCTGCGTACTTAAAACTTCAATAGTTAGAAGACATGGGGACTACATCAATCTTTTGAATCTGCTGAAGACCGTTGTCAGTTTGAGGGGAAGTTGATTCAGAAACTTCGCCAAAAAGAAGTGTACGAAGAAGCGACTAAAGACATGCAGCATGAATTGGGGGGAAGTTAATCCATTTCATGCATATTACATCATTTGCCTACAAGTGAAGATAAAGTTTTTTTCAATCCGAGGTACAAGATGAAGACAAAGAGCGTCAACTGTAGTCATCCTCAGCATTTGAAGAGCTTATGAAGACCTTTCTTTATTCTTATTTGTATTTGTAAGAAATGTTTTAAGTAATCCCTTATGTCGCCCCATTGGGGGAAGATTGTTAGGATCAAAGTTTATAATCCTAACACGTAAATGGAACGACATTTACGGGATTACATTAGCTATCTTGAAAGGCACAAACACATGGACTAGAAGCGTCATTATTGTAAATTTGTGTGTTTGTTGACCTATTAATACCCCCTCCATACTTCCATGGAGGGGTGAGACTCTTTGTGTAATTTACTCTTTCATTATCAATAAACACATAGTTTTTCCCTTTACTCTTTACCCTCTCTCTCTAACCATGGAGTTCATTCACTTTCATATTACTCGACCTCCCGAATCTCAATAATCAATCAAAACCACGATCCTACATTGCCAAGTACCAATAACCCAAGGACCTTGATTGAATATTTTCCAAAGTTGAATTTCCAGGGGTATTTTCTGCCATTTATGAAACTTCAGGGACCAATTTGCAATTCTTTCAAACTTTCATTCCAAGGACTTGTTTGTGATAACTTGTGATTTCCCAAGGACCAAAGTTAACTTTTTCTTCCAAAACATCCCACTAGGGACCAAATCTGCCAATTTCTGAAGTTCAGGGACTGTTTCTGCCAATTTCCAAAGTTGAGGGGCCAAACATGTAACTTTCCCAAAGTTTTCACCCAAGGACTAAATTTGATAATTTTTGACTTTTAAAAACCTTGGGTTGACTTTTCTTTCATTAAAAACCTTCAGGGACTAGTTTTGTCAATTTATGAAACTTGAGGGACTGAAACTGCCAATTATGCAAACTTTGTTCATTTTTCATTTTTTTTAAACATTTTGCATCTAAAACATATAAAACACACTTTTGGGATAATTTCAGTATTTTGATGCGTATTTGAGTGTTTTTGGATGTTTTGGCAGTTCAGATACGATAAAAATGATGAGTATTTACACACTCATCAACTTCCATGGTTTTCTCAATCATATATGAGAATATAGACATCATGCACCTCTGGAACGTGCCTGGAGCATTGCATAAGCCGAAAGGCATACGTCGGTAAGCAAACATTTCGTAAGGGCAAGTGAAAGTGGTCTTTTCCTGGTCTGGAGGGTCAATCAGAATTTGAAAGTAACCAGAAAAGCCATCGCGAAAACAATAGAACTCATTTCCCGCTAATCGTTCGAGCATTTGATCCATAAATGGAAGTGGGAAATGGTCCTTACGAGTTGCATCATTCAATTTTCGATAATCAAAACACACTCTCCATCCGGTAACAAGACTTGTCGAAATCAATTCTTTATCTTCATTAGTCACTACGGTCATTCCACCTTTCTTCGGAACACAGTGGACCGGGCTAACCCATGAGCTATCCGAGATCGGATAAATCATTGTGGCATCGAGGATCTTGATAACTTCCTTTTTGATAACCTCATGAATTTTCGGGTTAACCCGTCGTTGTTGTTGGACGGAAGGTTTGTAATTTTCTTCAAGCAAAATCTTGTGCATACAAAAACGAGGGTCGATACCCTTAATATCGGAAATTTTCTAAGCGATGGCACTTTTATGCTTCTTGAGCACATCTAAGAGACGGTTCTTCTCCTCATCTTTAAGGTCTTTCGAAATTATGACCGGAAGTTTATCAGTTCCTTCTAAAAAGGCGTATTCAAAATGAGGAGGTAAATCCTTAAGTTCGGGCTCCGGAGGATTCTCAGTAGACGGCTTAACTTCTTTAACATCGGCCATTTTAAGGTCCATCGGAGGGAGAGACGGATTTGGGTCTTCATTCAACAATTTTTCAATCAAAAGAACATCTCCCTCCGGGTCGCAAACGGAATGATCAATTTCCGGTGAAATCGAATCATTAGAAAGAAAGGCCTCGATCTCTTCCAAGATGAAATCACTTCCCTCAAACGGAGTAAAGGAAGGGGAAGAATCGGATACAATTGGTTCAGAAGAAGGAGTGGGATTGCCACTCGAAGCATTTTCAGTAAAACCAAGAAATTCTTAAGAATACTCCTCCGTAACTTCATCGATAAAATCAACTTGGTTTACGGAAAATTTGTCATAATCGGAGGAGTACCTCGCGGTTTGATCCAAATTAAACCTTACGGCTTCGGTACCAACTCGTAGGGTAATTTCTTCATCGAAAACATCAATTAATGCACGGCCAGTCCTTAGGAAACCTCTCCCGAGAATGAGAGGTACCTGTGGATCAGCATCAAAATCAACAATGACAAAATCGGCAGGGAAATGAAATTTTCCCACATTGACGAAGACATCCTCGGCTATTCCCATCGGGCGGGAAGTAGTTCGGTCGGCAAGCTCGAGGGTCATGCATGTCAGAGTTAAATCGGTTAAAGACAACTTTTTCCAAATAGATAATGGCATTAAGTTAATGCTAGCACCAAGATCAGCCAGGGCGAAGCATTGAACCATACCCGGAAAATTGCACGGAATGAGAAATCGACCGGGTCTTCAAGCTTTTCGGGAAGCTTTTTGAGGATAACCGCTGAGCAATTCTCATTCATCTGGGTTTTTGACATTTCAAATAATTTTTCTTTGTTACTCAAAAGACCTTTTAACATTGAAGCAAACTTTGGCATAAAAAGTATAGCATCCGCAAGACTTACATCAAAATGTAATTTTTGAAAAATTTGATAAAACTTTTCCATCTGGTTTTTATCTTTCTCACAATGCTTTGTTCATTTAAGCGTGACGGATAAGGTAATTTTGTTTTGACGGGAATTTCTTTCTCAGCTTCGTGAACGACTTTATCTTTTCCTTTTGACGTTTGGACTACCGGAGGTTGGATGTTTTCGGCTCTTCCATTGTTAATAGGAATTTCCATATCCGTTGTCACCTCAGTTTCACGGGCAACTACCTTAGGAGGAAGAGAAGAAGAGGTGGTCGGAGCCGTTGGTCCATCATATGAAACACCACTCCTAGTCGTGATCGCTTTTTCATCGCCCATCAGGTTAGCGATCGTGTTGCTTGGAAGAGTACCCGAGCCCGAGGGTCGATCATTTAAAGACTTTTTCAATTCAGCCATTTGATTAATTAACATTTTATTCATTTCCTCTTGACTTTTCATAAACTGCTTAAGTAACTTATCCGAGGACGACTGATTTTGATTCACAACTGGATTTTGAAAATTTTGTCCACGGTTATTGTTGTTGAAACCTTGATTCTGAAAATTTTGATTTCCATGATTATAAACCCAAGATTAGCATTTTGAAAATTACTGTAACTTCCTTGAAAATTCCCTTGATTCAGGCCTTGATTATAATTCCCCCGATTTTGATGAAAACCTTGATTTTGATTTTGAAAACCATTGTTCATCCGGTTTTGATTTTGATTTTCGTTAAATTGATTGTTTCGGTTTTGCATGTTATGATTCACTTGATTGACTTGATTAACTTGATTCGGTTGATTGAAACCGGGTGGTCCAAGAAAATTGTTAGAACGGTAGTTGAGAAGATTTCGATCTCCTTGAGGAGGTGGGTAACCATTGCCACCCATGCTTGCAGCATACACGTTCTCATGAGCATAAGCACCGGTTGACGGACACTCGTAATACGGATGTGGACCACCACAAGTTACACAACTCTGATTTACAACATTTACTTGATGATTAGGTTTTTCAATAGACATAGCATCAACTTTCTTGTTAAGGGCCAATAGCATACTCATCGTCTCATCATTCGTTTTACTACTAGTATTAGAAACTTGCGGTTTGTTTCTAGACATTCTCACACGAGCCTTATTCTCAATTATCATGAAAGCATCATTCGTGTTTCGAGTCAACAAGTTCCCACCAGCAGCAGAGTTGAGTGACTCTTGGTCAGCATGACACAACCCATTGTAGAAAGTATCAATCTGCTGTAGGGATGTGAACCCATGATTCGGACATTTTTCCAACAAATCTTTATATTGATCCCAAGCTTCGCTGAATGACTCATCAAAAGCTTGTTGGATCAAAAGATCGAAGATCGAAGATTAGAGGTTTTAGAAGGAGGATAGTAATAATTCACAAACTTGGAAGCTAAATCGTTCCAAGTGTGAATCGAATTCGGTGGTTCCTTTTCTAGCCAAGTCCGGGCTACCCCTTTAAGGGAGAAAGGAAATAACTTCAATTTCACCACATCGTAAGGGACTTGATTGATCTTAATGGTCTCAGCGATGTCGGTGAAATTTCTGATGTGAGCATATGGGTCCTCGTGTTCAAACCCGTGAAAGGATATACTCGTGATTAGATTGAGTAATCCGTGATTAATCTCAAAATTTGTAGTGATATCGGGAATCAAGATGGCTCTCCTCACACCATTAAATGGTGATTAGAGTTGTTCCTTCATCAGACGCAAATTGTAAGCCGGTTGGGGTCCCATCGGAGGGATCCTGTTGTTTTAAGCACCACCCATCGGCGGGGGTCCCAAGTGTTGTTCGTTCTGGTTCATTTCCTCCGTGTTTGGGAAAAGAACTCGGTGTGTGTGACGAAACAAACTTTCTGGATTCGAAAGTGGAGAAATAAGACATTTAGAAGTTGAACGGGTGTTCAAACACCACAAAAATCACAAATTTGAAAATAAAAGGAAAATCAAAATGGAAAAGGAAAATCATTTTGTATTTTTTTATATTTTGAAAAACAAAAGTCAAAAACTTAAAACTTTTATTTTCTTTTTTTCAAACGTTACGTTAATCGTAACCGTTTCCTAAGACGGAACAGGAGAGAAGAGTGTTTCTCTCTTCAGCTTGCAATTTAATGTCTAAGCATCTGTATTTTCCGCTTATTTGGTTGTAGAATTTAAAGTAATCCGATTAGCAACTAATTTCACGCGTTCTTATGTTGGTAAGCTTATTTGGTTTACAACGCCCCCTCTTCCACGAGGGAGTTGAGGCTATAACTTTCTTTTTTTGGTATTTTTGAAAACACTTTAGGAAAATTGTTTTTGATTTTTCAATTTTTTTTTGGTTTTTATAGAAAATATATACAAGGAAGGTTTTCAAAACACAATTTCCAAAACGAAAACCAAAAATTCACATCAACATTCCCCGACAGCGGCGCCAAAATTTTGATGTTTGAAATCAAAGTATGTTATATGGTATAGTATTACTCAAAGAAATCCGCAAGAAAGACGGATAACCCGTGGTCATAGTCTGTGTGAAGGTGTGAATGGAATTTCGAATTCCCGGTTTGTGAAACGTGTCGTGAAAGTGGAAAAAAATGATTTCAAAGAGATTATACTAATGAATATGAAAATAAAGCACAATTAATCACTTAAGCACGTAATTCAAGTAATCAAACCTAAAACGCAACGTAAACTAAAAACCGTAGGCTAAAAACGTAAATAAAATGTAAACGCGCGAAACAAAACGTAAATTTTAAGCTATACTAATCCTACGGGCTTTAGAATAATTTTTCTAAATTAAAAATGATAAAAGAAAATTTTGAGAAAAAGAAAAATATTTTTTTGACTTTTTGTTAAATTTTTATGAATTAAACTATTTAAACTAATTAAAAATTAAAAGAAAATAGAAATTAAGTGAGAAAAATGCAAAATAAAATTTGAAAATTCTAAAATAACTAAAAAGTAATTTTAAAACTGATTTTTTTGGCTTTTTGTGTAATTTTTTTGAATTAAAAACTATTTAAACTAATTAAAAATTCATATAAAATTGAAAATAAATGGGAAAAATACAAAATTAATTTCTAAAAATCTGAAATAAATAAAAACTAATTTCTAAAATATTTTTGGATTTTTTTAGGCTTTTTCTGATTTTTTTGGAATTTTTGGTAATTAAAAAGTATTAAAAATTGAATAAAAACTAAAATTAAATCTGAAAAATAGCAAATAAATTCAGAAAAATATGAAAAATTCAGGAAAATTCTAAAATATTACTCTAAAACTAGAAAAAATTTAAAAAGTGGAAAATAAGCTCTGGAAGTGTTTTGACCAAACTAACTGAAACTTTAACTAGATGACTAATAAGCACAAATGATGTCAAATGTAAAGAGAAAAGGTCAAATGGTCCTAAAAAACACATAAATGAGCCAAAACAGGTGAAATAAGTAATTATGCGATAAGCAAAAGGCAATCAGCAGAAGCTAATAGCACAAATCAGAGAAATAAGCAACTATAAGCACAAATGAACTTATATGAACCACAATTCTCAGATAATGAACAACAAACCACAATAGCAGCCCTAAAAATGAACTCAGAAACCTTGCTTGAACAACACAACTTGACAGGCAAATTAAGCAGTTCAGATAAGCTGAAACTGTGAGCTTATGGGGGCAAAACACACTTTTACCTACTGAGATGCCAAATCTACCAAGAGAACTGATTCTAAATCCAATTAACTAACCAAAATGTTTCCTAGAAATATGATCAAAAGCTGATGAGCAGGGGATACTATGGTTCAAACAGATAACTTAAACCTATATTTCCAATAAGCTAATGAGTTCCAAACTAAAATTTTCTTTCTGATTATGTATCACAAGCTGCTAAAGTTCTTAAATCAACAAGCTAAAGCTATCTCCAATCAATATTAAACCCTAGAATTACTCTCAAAGTTGTGACAAAAAACTGAGTGTCTCACTAGTTTGACTTTTTGATTTGAAAGAAACTTTAACCAATATGAATTTTAAATGATGAAATTTTACTGAAAATGTGTTATTAACCTACTGTATGAGTGAAATAAGCTAAAACTACAACTTATGCAACTAATTGTCACACCCCCAAAATCGGGTCCAGCGGAAGCATACGTGTAGCTGGGGTGTAGCTCAATTGGTATTACAAAACAAGTTCAAAAATGGTTGTCACTTCAGTCATTTAGAATAAAATGGTTTAATCAAAAATGTTGAATTTACATTGTTAAAAGTAGTGCGGAAGTAGGCCATTAAAATACTTTAGAGCGGTCCCCAAATGAATAATCAGAGTCTTCTATGACCATGCCATGCCCTGCCAAAACCTCCTGTAGCGTGCCATAGGTTAAAACCTGAAAATACATGCTAAAGTGTCAACACGAGGTTGGTGAGTTCATAGAGTTTGTTTAACAAGTAATGCCTATAGAGAAATGATCGCCCAGCAAAGGCATTGTAAATCCACTCAGTTGCAAGTCCCGCCATAAGAGACTTGTAACCTGTGTGTTTACAACCCACTGCCAAATATGATATAGTTTTGTTTGTGTAAACAATAGTAATAAGATTGATGTAAAAGCATCGTAATTCATAAGAAGTTTTCGTATGTACAATAGCCAAAAGTATAAAGTAAGGTGACAATATGTCAAAAATGCTACATTGTCTCTTAAGCTCATGACCCCGAAGCTAGACTTTGTAATGCCCCACCAGAGTGTTTACCAGACACTCAATTCGTTAAGACATGAAATGCATTCGTCCCGTTGGAGCAACCCAACGCGAATGGAGGCGTCACGATCAATATATCTATTCATTCACTCTCGCTTAGTACTAGAAATTAACAGTCCATGCTAATAAAGGGGACTTAACTTGGTAGTAATAAGTAAACTTAAGCAATGTATGGAATTTGTAATACTTTGGCTTTGTACAAAAATAATTCAAGCAGTGTATTCTTCCCCATAAGTAATTCAAATCGTATAAGAAACATAGAACAAGTATTTCAACCATTCAGTAATGTTTGAGAAAATGAATCGCATTCAAGTAAAACAAGCATTGAATTTAAATAGTATCGAGCATGTATCTTCCCCCAAAACAGTTGTAAAACAAGTAAAAGTAGGGGTTATGAACTCACCTGGTGCGATAGCTACGATGACAAAAGTGAATACACAGAAATGAGGCACGATCTCTAACCGCAACCTAATATGAATGGTATAATCTAATGTAAGAAATGAAATGATGCTACCCATGCAAATACGTATGTTATCGATACCACTCGTTAGTTTTGAAAATAGCGTTTATCGTCGAAAAATACATTTTTGACGTCTCGTTAAGTTAATACTCACTTTCCATGTAAATACGTTGAAACGGTACTCCACGATCCTTGTTTGGCGTTCTATCGGCAAATATAAGGTTTTCGTCGCAAAATAGCATTTTCGTTACTTGAAAATATGCCCAATATGGCCTCATAAGACTAGTCGCGAAATATTGTACGTTACGTGTTAATGGTCAAGCTCGGCGTTTTTGAAAACCTTGTAACAATATTTTGAAGTCGTGTTATTTAACTTTTAGCGATACGGGTCTCGATCGATGAGAAAATCGACTCTTATTGTTGTTACTTGAAAGTATTATGTTCAACACTTAGAAAATTTCATTATAGTAAAAGCTGTCAAAAATATATAGTTTATCGGGTATATAGATGAGGTCGTAGTTTATTCGTTATAAGTCTATTCGACGAACGGCCAATTGATTTGAAAAGCTTGCTGGAAGGTCTTGATTTCATAAAACTACGGCTCAGACTCAAACTGATCCGATCATAAAGAAAAACAGCCGAGAAAATGGTGTTTCGCCAAGACAGTTTTGTGGCAAAAATTGTAATAGAAAAGCTGATGGAAATATATATATATCGTCTAAGTTCAAACGCTTGTATCTTTTTCGTTATAAGCTTGTTTTCTACGTTCTTTATATCCCCGGAATCGCGGGATGGCATACTAATATATTTTTGATAGGTCGGGACGGCTAGATTAAGTTTTAGGCCTCGAAACGGTCCATGAAAACTGTTCAACAGCAAGTAATTTTTCAGGAAATAGTTTTCGTCGTTAAAATTGAAAATAGTATATCTTTTTCGTCGTAACTCGGATTTTAGTGATTCAAGCGGCCACGGTTTCGTTTTTGAAAGTACTTTCTGAATATCTAACCCAATGTTACCCGGAAACCACTGAGTTTTCTGAAATTGGCGATTTGGGACAGAACCTATATTTGAAAGTATTTTTCGTTGTTAATATTCGGAAAATCATATCTCCTTCGTTATTAACTCGTTTTTATCCCCGTTTTCGGCCATAGTTTCGTCTCGGAATGTATTTTCTAAATCTTTGGTCCAAAATTACACACAACCTACTGAGTTGGCCACGTTTTCAAAATAAGGACAGCCACTTTTCTATTAGTGCCAAAAATGAGTTTTCTAGTTTGTAACTTGTTCAAGGCTTAACCAAACTATCTCAAATCAACTTCACAAATACCCAATCCTACCATACACCTTCTTAGGGTGTCATGGGTTCCTAAATATCATCCATCACAACAATCTACCAAGGATTCACCTATATAATATATCTAAGGCTTGTAAGTTATAAAAAGTGTACATATAGAGTGGTATAAATCAACATATGCATATATATCTTGAATAAAAGTGTATGATCATTGAAAGATACTTGAGGAAATTATGAAAATGAGTTTGACAACTTACTTGAAGGATTAGTGGATTAGTGGAGATGAAAAACTTGCAAAACCTTGTGTTTAAACTTCAAAACCCTAACAAGAAGTACTAAATAACCTTGATTATCACTTGATCTTGGAAAAATTATGGTTTATTCTTGTTTCTTGATCTAGGCCGATCCACACACAAAAGGAGAAGAGAAAAATGAGGTTTTTGCTAGTTGTTTGAATGATGAACAAAAATGAAGTAAAGATATTTGTAAAGTTAAGTCTTGGTCTTGGTCAATACAATTAATGAGGTCTTGGACCTAGGGGGGCACACAAGAGCAAAACAAGGAAAAGGTTTTGTGGCTAATAAATGTTTATGTCTCAATGTGTAAGTATTAGTGGGTTTAAGTGGGGTATTAGGTGTTATCGGGTACCGAGTTATCTTGAAATAAATGGTAACGAGGTGAAATAAAATACGAAGAAGTTATAAAAGTTGTAAAATATTATTCCTTGCAAGAATCGGGTGTTAGAGTAATTAGCGTGTCGAAAATCGTTAACCGACGGAGTAATAAGCTACGACCGTAAAATATAGTAATTGATTTCGAAACACCGGGTAAATTAATAATATAATTTTTATATCATTATTATGAGTATGTAAATATGTTAGGATCGTATTCGGGAGTATTGGGTATACGTTCGTAGTAAAAACTGAGTGGTAACGTTAATTACAAATTAAGCATACGTATCTAGAAATAATGCATATCCGTGTAGGTTCTCAAGTGATGATGATAATGTGTAGACTACTCCAGTCTATATGAAATGTCATTAATGAATGATGCATGAATTCGCAGCTAAACCTAACTGGTTACGCGAATTTGAAGACTCGTAAACTCAGTTTACGAAAAGACGAACGATGATCATGAATAGTGATTTCCCTTCGGGAATGAATAGTGTCACATGAATAGTAAAATTTTTGAAACGCTTCTCGAAATGTCAAATTGACCTCAAAAATGATGAATAGTAAAATGATGAATAGTAATCGGTGAATAGTAATTGATGAATAGTAACTGATGAATAGTGAATAAGAGAAAAGTCCCGAAAATGCGGGTTGTTACAGTCTCACCACCTTGAAAGGAACTTCGTCCCGAAGTTCAGTTTGTGTTGGTCTCTGAAGTTGTATTGGTGAAAAGATGATGATTTTTATCGTGTAAGTTATTGAGCTCTAACAAGGTTCAAGTCTGACGGCCACTAGACCTACTCTGTCAGAAATAGTAAATGGTTCAACGTGTATCGGGTTTAACTTTTTGAAGTTTTCTGAATGGTATTATGCCTTTCCTAGGCAGAACTTTCAACATAATCATGCCATCAACTTAAAATTCTAAGGGTTTACCGTTTATCGAACTTGTAACTAATTCTTGATTTGTAGGAAATTCCTGGTTATTTCATGAATGCTTACGGGACTAGTGAGTTGGGCTTTTCCAAGTTTTGATCCGTCAATGGATGTTGGCACTTCGACCATAGAGTGCTTCGAATGGTGTAGTCTCTAAGCTCGCGTGGTAACTATGGTTGCAACTGAATTTGATTTATGGCAAATGGTTAATCCAACCATTTCTAGTGTCAATCACACCCGATTTGGGCATATCTCCCTTTGTTTGAATCGTTCTCTAATCCTGACCATTGGTCTGCAGATGATAGGTGGTGTAGTTCCAAAGGAAACTTAATGAAATTGCTAGGAGTTGGAGGTGAATCAAATTCCTATATTAGGAATAATTGAAATAGGTATCATGAATCTTGTGGAAAAATCTTACAAGGTTAGGTCCGTCAAAGGGTGTTATTGAAAATAATAGATTAGGATAAGGTTATGATTCTCCGCAGGATGTCATGAATTGAGTTTTTCTCCACCTACGGTGCTTAGTCTCCATTACTAAGATTTTCCCCAAGTTATAAGTCATCAAATCACAAACTCCTAAAGGTATATGTGATGTAATATAGTGATTGAGTTTTCAAAGTTTGTTTTGAGATTGTGCGTTTTATTCATAAACCTTCATTGAATAACGAATTTACAAATTTAAGCAAACGGCTTTTTAGGTAACATTCTACTTGATGTTTCAAAATTTAATAGTTATGCAAGATAGGACAATTTTCAACATAAGGTGGATAATATGGTTTACCAAAGATTGATGTTTAAATTTTGTAACATTCAATAGTTTTGTAAAAGATTAGCCAAAAGGAATTTGCTTGTCAAAATAAGTGCATCAGAAAAGTATCTCTTACAAGATATATGTTTTGTATAACGGTAGTTTGGAGAAAATCCATTTAAAAGTGAAAATATTAAGAGGATAAAATAGTCAGGTATGTATGTCTGCACAAAGGCATAGGTGTCTAACACGTTCGAATAAAGTCTATTGGTGAGGACATGTTCAATTCATAGCCTCGGTTAAAAGGTTGGTTTTGTCTCTATAGTGTTGATCAGTGAGCACTCGTATCGAGATGAATCCTGTAATTCAGTCAAGCCAATACTTACTAGATGGTAGAATTTTGGTAATTAGGCCAGTGATAATGGTTCGAATGGTTTTGTGATATCCTGCGATTCTTGTTGAGTTTTGAATGGTCTTACTGTACCGAGGGATCATCCTCATAGAAGGTATAGAAAGTCTGTCCTAGGGAGGTCATTGATAATATCCACTTATCAATATTGGGAGTAGATGAGGGATAAGTGACATCGGAATCTATAGAGTGTTAGCTAATTCCTTATACATATGGGGATGGGGAAAGGGAAATGATAGTGATGGTGAGAAGGGAAAAGACTGTGACAACTGCAACAAAATGAGATTGTGATAAAAGAAAATAACATGATGTAAGGGTATCATGCATAAATATGAAAGTTCATGAGATAGAATGACCAGTTGACGTGCTTTCAATCGGTGGTTTACGAAGTGATGAAAAGTATGAAGGTTCCAACAACGAGAATATACACACACATGAATGAAACATTTGGAAATTGAGTAGGGGATTCAATCCAGACATAATCTTATTATAACCACTCTCAGTGTTACAAAACTCACTTCTGAGTCAGACATAGGTGGTCAGCCTATATCTCACTATCCCGGGTTGAATATAGATGACCAGTCTATATTCCACCGAGGTTCCATGAATTTTGAAATACTCAGCTCAGTTATACTAATACCATGTCCTTCACCAACACCAAGACGTTCTGAAAGACAAAAGCAGGTGACCAAACTCGAGGTCAAATGATGAAACCATGCAAGGAAAAACATAACGTGATGACATATATGATACGTGAACATGCTTATATGAAAGACAATTATAGTAATCAACTATAATAATTGAATATAGTATATCAGATAATGAGACACAAATCTCATCACTTAAGTCAGCGGCTAACCACAAATGAGGCTTCAGCTCGGCAGGCAGGCACGTGACGGTCATAGGGTTAAGTTTTCGTAAAAGTAGCTATAGTCTAGGTTTTTAAAAACACTTAGTTCGCTATAGCCAAAGCTCTGATACCAATCTGTCACACCCCCAAAATCGGGTCCAGCGGAAGCATACGTGTAGCTGGGGTGTAGCTCAATTGGTATTACAAAACAAGTTCAAAAATGGTTGTCACTTCAGTCATTTAGAATAAAATGGTTTAATTAAAAATGTTGAATTTACATTGTTAAAAGTAGTGCGGAAGTAGGCCATTAAAATACTTTAGAGCGGTCCCCAAATGAATAATCAGAGTCTTCTATGACCATGCCATGCCCTGCCAAAACCTCCTGTAGCGTGCCATAGGTTAAAACCTGAAAATACATGCTAAAGTGTCAACACGAGGTTGGTGAGTTCATAGAGTTTGTTTAACAAGTAATGCCTATAGAGAAATGATCGCCCAGCAAAGGCATTGTAAATCCACTCAGTTGCAAGTCCCGCCATAAGAGACTTGTAACCTGTGTGTTTACAACCCACTGCCAAATATGA
Source organism: Artemisia argyi (assembly GCA_030686995.1). NCBI lineage: Eukaryota > Viridiplantae > Streptophyta > Magnoliopsida > Asterales > Asteraceae > Artemisia > Artemisia argyi. The sequence goes on from CM060676.1 coordinate 17,495,717, forward strand.
TATAGTTTTGTTTGTGTAAACAATAGTAATAAGATTGATGTAAAAGCATCGTAATTCATAAGAAGTTTTCGTATGTACAATAGCCAAAAGTATAAAGTAAGGTGACAATATGTCAAAAATGCTACATTGTCTCTTAAGCTCATGACCCCGAAGCTAGACTTTGTAATGCCCCACCAGAGTGTTTACCAGACACTCAATTCGTTAAGACATGAAATGCATTCGTCCCGTTGGAGCAACCCAACGCGAATGGAGGCGTCACCCTCAATAGATCTATTCATTCACTCTCGCTTAGTACTAGAAATTAACGGTCCATGATATTAAAGGGGACTTAACTTGGTAGTAATAAGTAAACTTAAGCAATGTATGGAATTTGTAATACTTTGGCTTTGTACAAAAATAATTCAAGCAGTGTATTCTTCCCCATAAGTAATTCAAATCGTATAAGAAACATAGAACAAGTATTTCAACCATTCAGTAATGTTTGAGAAAATGAATCGCATTCAAGTAAAACAAGCATTGAATTTAAATAGTATCGAGCATGTATCTTCCCCCAAAACAGTTGTAAAACAAGTAAAAGTAGGGGTTATGAACTCACCTGGTGCGATAGCTACGATGACAAAAGTGAATACACAGAAATGAGGCACGATCTCTAACCGCAACCTAATATGAATGGTATAATCTAATGTAAGAAATGAAATGATGCTACCCATGCAAATACGTATGTTATCGATACCACTCGTTAGTTTTGAAAATAGCGTTTATCGTCGAAAAATACATTTTTGACGTCTCGTTAAGTTAATACTCACTTTCCATGTAAATACGTTGAAACGGTACTCCACGATCCTTGTTTGGCGTTCTATCGGCAAATATAAGGTTTTCGTCGCAAAATAGCATTTTCGTTACTTGAAAATATGCCCAATATGGCCTCATAAGACTAGTCGCGAAATATTGTACGTTACGTGTTAATGGTCAAGCTCGGCGTTTTTGAAAACCTTGTAACAATGTTTTGAAGTCGTGTTATTTAACTTTTGGCGATACGGGTCTCGATCGATGAGAAAATCGACTCTTATTGTTGTTACTTGAAAGTATTATGTTCAACACTTAGAAAATTTCATTATAGTAAAAGCTGTCAAAAATATATAGTTTATCGGGTATATAGATGAGGTCGTAGTTTATTCGTTATAAGTCTATTCGACGAACGGCCAATTGATTTGAAAAGCTTGCTGGAAGGTCTTGATTTCATAAAACTACGGCTCAGACTCAAACTGATCCGATCATAAAGAAAAACAGCCGAGAAAATGGTGTTTCGCCAAGACAGTTTTGTGGCAAAAATTGTAATAGAAAAGCTGATGGAAATATATATATATCGTCTAAGTTCAAACGCTTGTATCTTTTTCGTTATAAGCTTGTTTTCTACGTTCTTTATATCCCCGGAATCGCGGGATGGCATACTAATATATTTTTGATAGGTCGGGACGGCTAGATTAAGTTTTAGGCCTCGAAACGGTCCATGAAAACTGTTCAACAGCAAGTAATTTTTCAGGAAATAGTTTTCGTCGTTAAAATTGAAAATAGTATATCTTTTTCGTCGTAACTCGGATTTTAGTGATTCAAGCGGCCACGGTTTCGTTTTTGAAAGTACTTTCTGAATATCTAACCCAATGTTACCCGGAAACCACTGAGTTTTCTGAAATTGGCGATTTGGGACAGAACCTATATTTGAAAGTATTTTTCGTTGTTAATATTCGGAAAATCATATCTCCTTCGTTATTAACTCGTTTTTATCCCCGTTTTCGGCCATAGTTTCGTCTCGGAATGTATTTTCTAAATCTTTGGTCCAAAATTACACACAACCTACTGAGTTGGCCACGTTTTCAAAATAAGGACAGCCACTTTTCTATTAGTGCCAAAAATGAGTTTTCTAGTTTGTAACTTGTTCAAGGCTTAACCAAACTATCTCAAATCAACTTCACAAATACCCAATCCTACCATACACCTTCTTAGGGTGTCATGGGTTCCTAAATATCATCCATCACAACAATCTACCAAGGATTCACCTATATAATATATCTAAGGCTTGTAAGTTATAAAAAGTGTACATATAGAGTGGTATAAATCAACATATGCATATATATCTTGAATAAAAGTGTATGATCATTGAAAGATACTTGAGGAAATTATGAAAATGAGTTTGACAACTTACTTGAAAGATTAGTGGATTAGTGGAGATGAAAAACTTGCAAAACCTTGTGTTTAAACTTCAAAACCCTAACAAGAAGTACTAAATAACCTTGATTATCACTTGATCTTGGAAAAATTATGGTTTGTTCTTGTTTCTTGATCTAGGCCGATCCACACACAAAAGGAGAAGAGAAAAATGAGGTTTTTGCTAGTTGTTTGAATGATGAACAAAAATGAAGTAAAGATATTTGTAAAGTTAAGTCTTGGTCTTGGTCAATACAATTAATGAGGTCTTGGACCTAGGGGGGCACACAAGAGCAAAACAAGGAAAAGGTTTTGTGGCTAATAAATGTTTATGTCCCAATGTGTAAGTATTAGTGGGTTTAAGTGGGGTATTAGGTGTTATCGGGTACCGAGTTATCTTGAAATAAATGGTAACGAGGTGAAATAAAATACGAAGAAGTTATAAAAGTTGTAAAATATTATTCCTTGCAAGAATCGGGTGTTAGAGTAATTAGCGTGTCGAAAATCGTTAACCGACGGAGTAATAAGCTACGACCGTAAAATATAGTAATTGATTTCGAAACACCGGGTAAATTAATAATATAATTTTTATATCATTATTATGAGTATGTAAATATGTTAGGATCGTATTCGGGAGTATTGGGTATACGTTCGTAGTAAAAACTGAGTGGTAACGTTAATTACAAATTAAGCATACGTATCTAGAAATAATGCATATCCGTGTAGGTTCTCAAGTGATGATGATAATGTGTAGACTACTCCAGTCTATATGAAATGTCATTAATGAATGATGCATGAATTCGCAGCTAAACCTAACTGGTTACGCGAATTTGAAGACTCGTAAACTCAGTTTACGAAAAGACGAACGATGATCATGAATAGTGATTTCCCTTCGGGAATGAATAGTGTCACATGAATAGTAAAATTTTTGAAACGCTTCTCGAAATGTCAAATTGACCTAAAAAATGATGAATAGTAAAATGATGAATAGTAATCGGTGAATAGTAATCGATGAATAGTAACTGATGAATAGTGAATAAGAGAAAAGTCCCGAAAATGCGGGTTGTTACACTAATTCTATGATTATGCAACCTATATGATTAACTGTTATGCAAAAAATGATGAAACAAAAATGATTTTGACTTTTAATAGATAGCTACTGAGTTTTATGATTTAGTTAACCTAAATGCAATTAATATGGCCTGATTAAACTAATTTAAACCCCTCAATTCAACTACAATACAGATTAGCTCACTAATCCAAAAACTCCCTAATGTGTCTGTCAAAATCTATATGAGACAACTAGACCACAAATCAATTCCAATCACCAACTCAGTATCAACAATGATCAAATTAGATTCAAATCTACTCAAAAACACAGATCTCAAACACTAATACCCACAAATCACAGATCCAAGAGTAAGACAGAATGATGAATTAGAAATGACCAAAGAACAACAAGTCTATGATGAAATGATAAAATAAACCACTACTAAACTAATAATGATGCAACTAATACTATGAAACAGAATTAAGCAACTAAAAACAGATCTATACTACTTATTTCTAAGATTATGCAATAATAAAAATAAATTGAAGACTTACAAAGAGAAATCCCCCTCAGCATGAAAAGAGGGGGTTCACTATGCTAGCCTATCTTTTGACGGGCCATTGGCTGCCTTATATTCCTCAAATCAGCTGAGCTTATTGAAATAAGCTATGTTTGACTTTGGTTGACCTTTTGAGTTTTTGATTATTAAATAACACAATAAGCTCACAGTAAACTAGACAATTTATATAAGCTTATGATAAACAGAAAAAGCTATTTGAAGCTTAATTTGAATGAATAAAAACTATTTTGATATATATTTTTTTTTTATTTTTTTGATTTTTGATTTTTTTTGGAGTTTTTAATATTAGTGAAACAGAAATTTAAATGAGATTTTAAAACTAACTATAAACTACTGATTTAAGCTAAATAGAAAGTAAATAATTGAAACTAAATTAAGAGGAAAATTAAGACAATAAGCTGTAATAAAAACTGAATTATATTAATACTAAGAAATTGAGTACAAAGCTGGAAAATGGAAATTACAATAGAACAGTAAACTTAAACACAAATTTATAATAAAACCTACACACGCTAGTGAGGGATGAGGGGTGGTATTTATAGCCGATTTGAGAGAGTTTTGGTGATGGTTCTAGCATGTCCACGTCACTGATCCACACCTCATTTGTGCTTGTTTGAGTAGATATTAGCCCTTGATCTCTCCTTGGTCCCCAATCTACAATCCTTAGCCGTTTGATCAATGATTACCCAATGATGAGGCACACGGATTGCCACTCTGTCATTCCCTGCCATGTTAGGGTCTTCTAGAAGCATGCAATTTGACCTCCGTACCCTTAATTATGGTGAAATGGGATTTTATGCGTGTGAAATAGTAACTAGGGTTCATCTTTCTGGGTTAAAAGAGAATTGGGGGGCGGGTAATTTGGTTTTGGGGTGTTTTTATTATTTAGGTGTTTGACCGGGTTAGTTGACCGGGGTAAGGGTATTAAGGGTAGTGGGCTTTGGTATTCTTTGGGCTTGGGATTGAAATGGATCCGGTTGTATTAAGGATTTAGAAGTAGTATTATTTTGACAAGGACCAATGTTGTAAATCTGAAATTGTAGGGACCAAATCTGTAAATTTTTCAAAGTTTCTTCCAAGAGTATTTATTAACATTCTTTTATTCTTGGAGGATGCATATTGACTTTTTTCAAATGTTTCTTCAAAGGACCATTTTTGTCAAAATGTGAAACTATAGAGACTAAAGTTGCCAATTCTTCCAAACTTTGCCCAGGGACTGATCTTCCCCGGCTCCGGCTTTTGACATTTTTCCATTCTCGTGCTCGTTTTTGTCGGTTTTGGCTTTGTTTTTGTCCATTTTTCACATATCCGTACGTGCACACACACAAATACAAAAACATACATTCTCTTGGCATATTTGGTTAGTATTTGGTATTTTTGGTCTGATTTAAGGCCTAAAAATGATGTGTGAATAAGCACACATCAATGTTGTATGCTTATGTTTGCTTTGATATGTCACCATAACGTAATACTTCTACCCTTATCGGGTTGGGGTATTACAACTATGGTATCAGAGACTAGGCTGCGACTTGTAGTACATCAAACCTTGACCTGTGAAATTTGGACTGTTGGATCGATATACTCTGACCAAACTACTTTGTAGCTTGTAAGGTTTTAACAATCTTGAATAACTCAAAACATTTAATATTGAAACAATGATATTACTTTGTAAAGTATGCGGAATCTACTAACACAAAGCTAAGAAGAACTTTGTTAATATTAAAACAACTCTTAAACCTGCCTCTCTAATTACAGGTTCACTAACAATCCCTAACTTTCTCTAAAATCGTTTTTGTAAAACTCTAAAACTCTTAGAAAATTTGTATGACTTCGTCTAAAACTTATATCTCTAACACCATCATAAGGCTCCTTATATAGATAACCTTAAGTTGGTTTACATTATCTACTTGAATGACAAGTAATTATCCCTAACTAATTCTAGAATATTCATACAGTATTACATAATAATCTTTTAAACAATATTGCACTTAAGTCCTTGTTCTTCGAAGTACTTTGAATAATCTTCAATAAGTAGCAGTACTTTGACCTTGATCAACATGTTGACTATTGAGCAGTACTTTGACATAGCAGTACTTTGACTTCATATCCCAACAATCCTCCCCTAACTTGAACTCCACTTCCTTGATTTCAAGTTTCTTTACTTTCTTGAATATTCAAAGTCTTTATCATTCAGGAAAATTGTTTCTTTATCTCTTTTGAATCTTGTATGTCAAAGTGCTCTTGATCATCATCTTCTCAGCAACTCAGCAAAATTTTGACAAAGTGTACATCAAATCTTTTTTAAGATTCATACTGTTCTCATCACTTCCAGATGTGTTAACTTCTGTGAGAGGTGAATCATTGAACTTTTAATGGATTTTGATGTCTCTTTACCAAAGCCATTAACTCTGGAGTAGCCAATGTTTAGGTTAGAACAACCATGGTACATTGATAACCATATGATTTTTAGCAAATCATCAGCTATCAACGGATTTGAGTGGTCTTTACCAATAACCGTTTACTTTTGGACTAGTTAGTTCTTTGATCTCAACCATGGTAAACTAATTACCATAAATGGTTTTTCCACAGCCTTTACCACAAGCCATTCTCTTGTGGGCTAGCCAACTCTTCACTTTTTCAGATATGGTGAGTTGAATACCATACAATTTTTAGTAAATTGTCAACTAAAAATGGATTTGATTATCACATCAGAGCTATACCCTCATGATGAGTCAAACTCTTTCTTGTCTGTTAAACATGGTGAGTTGATTACCATTTGTTGTGCAGTACAAGTACTAACACCATGTTTTCTCTTCAAATCCTTTTATTTACTTCATCTTAAACATCAAAAACTTTTATCTTTATTTTACAAAGGACTTATACTGGTTTTATGCAGCAATCAGTACTTTGATAAAGTACTGTTTGTCTTGCAGTACTTTGAGAAAAATACTTATTATCCAAAACAAATCATACCAGTACTTTGCAATATTATTCTTCTAATTTAGTCCACCTGATAAATAGCTTAATCACCATAAAAGCTACTTCAGTTTCATCTTCAAGCTCCATTCCATGATCCAACATCCTGAGCATAATTTCTCTTATCAGAGGATATCTTCTTTCAGCAAGCATGTGAATCATGGTACCATCTTCCATCTCAAGTGAATGAACTCCTGATGACTCAAAGAATCTCCATCTTGTTATTTCCCAATTTTCTTGATCATTCCACAGAGTATCAACACTTGTTTCTTCTGTTTCCCAGATGGTTATCAAATCTCCAAGTAAGATTAATCCCACTCCTGTTGCTTCAATATTCTCATAGTATGTCTGCACTTGCAAGTATAAATTGTATAAATCTTCTCTATCAATTAAATGCAGAACATCCCATAACATATTAAACAATGTGAAGCTTTCATCTTCTCTGTTGAACATAAGATAATTCCCCTCTTTTGATTCAACCACAGAGAATGAGATAATCTTTGATTTCTTTCCAGAGTCTTCTGTTTTCTTATTCTCAAAATCAACCACTCTGAAATAATTCTTCAGTTCATCAATTGTATCTTCATGTATCATTTTAAGTCTCTTTGACAATTGATCATCTTGAACTGCTTTCTTCCTTTTCAACTTCCTTTTCTCAGCTTGTTCTTTCCTTATATCTTCTAACTTCTTTTCCTTATCAACATCCATGGGTACAAAAATTTCTAACTCTTTCTTAATAGATTCTTGTACTTCATCCCATAGAGCTTTTACTTCTGGATATCTTAACTTTTGTAGATTCTTGAATCCTCTTCCTTTCAAGAAACTAATCATCCAGTTTCTTTCTTGAGCAATAGTCATAGGTTTTCTTATCATAGCAACTGATTTCTTTACTTCTTCCAAGTATTCTATCCAAATTTAGCATAATCTGAGCTATAGTCTCATCATCACTTGCTGTATGCTCCTTGACTTCTTCTTGCTGTATAGGATCGGAAGGACCAGCTTCATCTTGAAAATTATTTGTATAAGGTCCAGCTGTAGAGATTCCAATTCCATCAATATCCATAGCAGCAGAACCATTCACATCAGTACCTTGCAGACCAGTACTTTCATCAACAGTACTTTGAACATCAGTACTTTGATTGTGAGTGCTTTGAATATTTTGTTCTTCAGCATCTTGCTCAACAGCTTCTTCTTGTACAATATTCATATCCTCTTCAATCTTTTTCTCTGGCACAAAATTCAAAGGTTCTTCTGGATAGTGCCAAAGATGAGCATCTTCTGAATATTGAACCTCAGCATCATCTTCATTTAAATTATCATCTTGATTCCTCCCCAATTTGAAAGATGATGACTTCTTATGCCTCTTCATGGACTTAGAAGCTTTCTTGGCTGATTTAGACTTTTTCTTTTGAGATTGTTTCTTTTCTTTCACATAAAGCCTAAAATTATGTACAAGAGGCCACACAAACCTCTTTAGCCTTCTGAACTTGTTTCATAACCTTTTAATTTCTGCAGTCTGAGTAACCATATCTTTCTTCATCCTCCATAACTCTCTAGTTAAAGCATAATTATCCAAAGGACCCTGAATTCCCTTATCTCCTCCAGGTGTTTGAAACCCACCTGTGGAAGTATAATCATTGGGAGAAGGTACTGGAGTATGCTCTGAAGCAGTACCTTCAGCAGAAATAGAGTTGTTCCCTAGAAATAGAGACTGAGGGAGTTCTTTCACTTAAGTCATCAGGCTGTGGTGAAGCAATTGGTGGTGTAGGTGTATGTACTGATGCATAGTGCTCAGAATGATTAGATTGGTCAACGTTATCAGAATTAGCAGAACCACTAGCATTATCAACATCATCCCTAACAGCCTGTGCTACCTCTAACATATAAGCATTAAGAGGTGTATTGGTACCCGAAAAATTAACTCCCTTGTGAGACATAAAGGTAAACACCTTTGGTGGCATCCTAATAGTAGGTACATAATCCTGAGGTTTGGGTATCCCATCAAGTGGATTCTCTAAGATAAGTTGAACAAATCTAGGATACATCAGAAAAGGTGATCCAGCCTTAATATGGGCAGTCAAACCATCAAGGATCATATAAGAAAAGTTGAATGGCTGATTTGTAACTAGTCCAACTAATGCAGAAGCTATGGCATGTCCAAATTGATCCCAAGCTATACTTTTTGGACTTAAGCAATGAAGTAAAACATGAATAAGATACTTCCAATGAGGACTTACCATTGCTTTCTGAAAAGTAATCCTATTCAAAGGACCTTCATACCCAATATCCCTCAGTACATCCCAAACTTCTTGTTTAGTAAACAAAACAGAGCCTCCCTCATAATTAAATAGAAAAACTTCCCTGATTGTTGCCTCAGTAACACGAATGACTCTCCCAGCAACAGTAGCATGAATAACATCCTCTCCATCTTCTATCTCATCCCTAGCCGTGGCCCAAAATGCCTGTATCCAAGGTCCAATAATCTCTGGGTTTACTAAGAGTGAGTAATTGATGGTGGTTCCGGTGAGAAAATCAATGATTCCATGAAAGTCAATGTTCCTCTGTGTTTTCTCAAGGTTTGCAATCATGTTGTGTTTGGTGATGGTGGGTCGGTGTTCCATTGTAATTATGATTTGATAAGAAGAATGGTAATCGTTGATGAACTTGGTGGATTTGATGAATGAGAGTTGTGAATGAATACGAGTGTATAAATCTGAAAAAGATATGAGTAAAAAAGGATATTATACAAAGAATCACGGTGAATTAATTATTTTATCGTTATTTTTGGAAGTTATCTTCCCCATATTGTTTGAAAGTTTGTTACCCGCATTTTTTACCGTTGGAGCAGTATCCTGACATGTCAGCGTACCCTTCAGAACACCAAGCAATACGTTCCATATAACATGGAGCAGTACTTTCAGTTGTAAAATAAAGCCATATGTTGAACAAAGTACTTTCCAATCAAAATATCTTTAGTGTTGACTGTTTGACCAAAATATCTTTGAAAGTCAACCCGAGATAATTAATACCTTTCCAAATTAATGCCCAAAGCTACCAAGGCAAGTAGAATTCAATGAACTTCATTAATTACCCTTATAACTTTTCTTTCCTATAAAAGTAACTCTCCACCAACATATCTCTTTCATCAACACTTGCAATACAGTCACAAAAACCCTAGTGAACAACATGAGTCACTTCCCAATGGTGTACATCTCTTCTGATTCAGATGGCTCCACAAACTTAGAGATCATCTACTATTCTGACTCTGACTTTGATGATGATGCAGGATGGAGTGGCTACTTTCCTCCTGATGTATCAACCTCTACCATCACAGATGCAGCAAGCACTACCAATCCAAAACCCAAGAAGAAAGTGTTTGTCCCTACTCCTGGTTCATCTCTGGCAAATGAACTTCCACATGCCTTGACCCAAGCCCTTGAATCAGCCATAAAGAATATGAAGTGGCCTGCTCCAAGAAAAGAGATACCTCCCAAACAAGTTCTTGGCCTGGCTTGCCCAAGGAAGCAAGCTTCTTTTGATAACAAAAGAAAGACTGCTCAAAAGGGAAAGCAGAGTTATCAGGGTAAAGCAAAAAGGCCAATGGAGTAGGGTGTGTTGTGTAGGATAGGTAGGTTTGGTATAGGATGCTTGTGATAGCTCTTTGTGTTTCCTGTTTGTGTCTTTGTTATGGTTTTCTGTATCTCTTGGAAGAATGAATGTAACCCTTTGATAATAATGAATAAAAATCTTATTTGTTGAATGAGACATGTAGCCTCCCCTTAACTAATGACTAACTATTAATGCCTCCCCTCAATAATAGCTTAATTATTAATCATTCCAATACTCACAACTAAAAAGGTAAATCTTGAAACATCAAAGCCCTTTGTGAGTAGATCTGCTACATTATCATTTGTATGGACTTTAACCACATTGATAAGCCTATGCTCATAGCAATCTCTGATAAAATGATGTCTGATTTGAATGTGCTTTGTTTTTGAATGATAGACTGGATTCTTCACAATACAAATGGTACTCTCATTATCAATGTTGATAGGAGTATTCTTGAAGTTGAATCCATAATCCAAAAGCTGATTTTCCAACCAAAGTACTTGTGCACAACAACTTACAGCAACTACATACTCTGCTTCTGTGGAAGATGTTGCTGCAATTGTTTGCTTTTTGCATTACCATGAGACTAATCTACTTCCAAGATACTGACACCCTCCAGTTGTGGATCTTCTGTCATAGTTATCACCAGCATAATCACTATCTGAAGAGGCTTGTAGATGAAAAGGTGACTCCCTAGGATACCACAATCCTAGCTTAGGTTGTTGCCTAAGGTACCTAAAGATTCTCTTAACAGCATTCAGATGTGAAACCTTGGGTTGAACTTGATGTCTTGCACATAAACACACAGCAAAAGTAATGTCAGACCTAGATGCAGTTAAGTACATTAGACATCCAATCATAGACTTGTATAATTTGACATCAACATCTTCTCCTTCTTCATCTTTTCCCAAAGTCTTGTTAGCATCAACAGGTTTAGAAGCTGGCTTGACAGTTGTGAAGTTGAATCTCTTAAGAATATCTGCAACATACTTATCTTGACTGATAAAGATTCCACTGCTTGATTGTTGTACTTGAAGTCCCAAGAAGAATGTTAATTCTCCCATTGAACTCATCTAAAATTCTTTTTGCATAAGATCTTCAAATTCCTTCACCATAGATTGCTTAGTAGCACCAAAAATAATATCTTCTACATAAACTTGGACAAGCATGATATCCTTCTTATCTCTTTTGATAAACAAAGTCTTGTCAATAGCACCTCTCCTGTAACCATGTTGTAATAGAAAACTTGAGAGTCTTTCATACCATGCTCTTGGGGCTTGATGAAGGCCATAAAGAGCCTTGATAACCTTGTAGACTTTTTTTGGATGTGAAGGATCTTCAAAACTAGGAGGTTGTTTAACATAAACTTCCTCTGTGATGGTGCCATATAGAAAAGCACTTTTAACATCCATCTGATATACAGGAAATCCCATATAAGATGCAAAAGCCAAAAATAACCTTATGGCTTCAATCCATGCCACAGGAGCAAATACTTCATCATAGTCTACTCCTTCTTCTTGTCTATATCCTTGAGCTACTAACCTTGCTTTATTCTTGATTACATTCCCTCTTTCATCTCTTTTAACTCTGAAAACCCATTTTGTTCCAATTAACCTTTTACCATCAGGTAAATCACATAGTACCCATACTTCTTGAAGTTTAAATTGTAAAAGTTCTTCTTGCATAGCTTCAACCCAACTCTCTTTGGCTAATGCTTGTTTGACTGTCTTAGGTTCTTCTTGAGACAGAAAGCAAGCAAATAAACACAATTGCTGATCCTTGTGATTCACCCTGTTCTGTTTATATATAAAGCTAAGTAAAGAAGTATGTTGTTGAGACATATTCTTAGCTTTAGTTCTTGTAAGTACTCCTGAACTAGAGGGTCTAATTATCTTACTGACAGGATGATCTTTGTGAATTCTTAGAGTAGGAGTTGGTGGAACTTCAAAATTATCTTCCAAATTTTTGAGGTCAGGGTCTTCATTAGAATCTGAGAAAATGGCTTCTTGTTCCAATTCATCATCAGTATCTTCTAAGGCAGGCATGGTTGGATCATATAGATCATCAGCATTCTTCCAATTTGAAGTATCAAAGACATGAAAGGTACTTTCAAATGGATCAGCAGTACTTTGAGGCAAAGTACTGTCAGTGCCTTTAGCCTTCTTCTTTTCTGCTTCATAAGCTCTCCTTTGATCATCTTCATAGGATTTTGCAATTGTTTCTTGAAGAAGCATCCTATTAAGTTCATCTTGGATAGCTTGGTCTTCATCAGATACTACAGACTTTGGTGGAACAGTACTTTGTGGATTAACAGTACCTTGAGGTGCAGCAGTACTTTTCTTCTCATCATTGGGTGCTTCATCAAAATCATCTTCAGATCTTATGTTAACTCCACGAACAATGTATTGTAACTCTTCTTCATTAAGAACAACTTGAGTTTCTTCTCTTACAGGTACATAGTTCATGGATGAGGCCATTAAATCAAGATCAAACATCCAATCAGGACCTTTACCTTTTTGATTTTCTTGTTCTTCTAGAAATTCAACATGAAGACATTCTTGAACCTTCTTGTTAGCCCTGTTGTATACTCTGAATCCTTTGCTACTGGTACAATAACCCAATAAGTATCCTTCATCAGATTTACCATCAAATTTTCCAAAATTATCAGTAATGTTCAAGATAGTTAGGGGACATCTAAAAGGCTTCATAAACTTAATGTTTGGCTTATTTCCCATGAGTAACTCATAAGGTGTCTTCATCTGAGGTTTTGTCACTGACACTCTATTTAGCACATAACATGCAGCACTTACAACTTCAGCCCAAAATGGAACAGCTAATTGGGAGTCTGCAAGCATTGTCCTTGCTGCTTCTATCAAAGTTCTGTTCTTCCTTTCTGCAACTCCATTTTGCTGAGGAGTTCTAGCAATATTGAATTCTCTTTTAATGCCTTTCTTAGCACAAAAGTCATCCATAAGCAGATTCTTGAATTCAATCCCATTATCACATCTAATTCCTCTAACCTTGAGTCTTAACTGATTTTCAAGTGCTATTATAAGGTCATGAATAACATCAAAAGTTTCATCTTTGGATCCCAAGAAAAAGACCCAGCTAAATCTGCTACAATCATCTGTTATAACCAAACAGTACTTCTTGTTTAAGCTAACAATTGAAGCAGGTCCAAACAGATCCATATGCAGCAATTCCAAAGGCTCCCTAATTGTTCTTTCTTCAATATTCTTACATGAAGCCTTGTGTTGTTTACCCTTCTTGCAAGCCAAACATGAATGATCAAGTTTGAATGTTTTAGAAGGTAAACCTCTAACTAAATTTCCTTTGACCAGCTTATTGATGTTTTTGAAATTAACATGCCCTAGTCTTCTGTGCCATAGATGTGCTTCCTCCATTGTTGCCCTTGCAATCAAACATGTTGCTCTTTCAGCAGAATTGATGTTCTTCGAATCAATGCTATACACATCATTGGGTCTTGGTGCTCTCAGCATCACCAAGTTTTCATCTTCTAATCTAAACTCAGGGGAGAGAATAAGATATTCTGTGTCAAGAAACAACACAGGGTACTTCTTGTCACAGATCTGAGAGACTGACAAAAGGTTGAATTTAAGCTCTTTCACATATCTGACATTCTCAAAATCAATAGATCCTGCCTTAAGGTTCCTTTGCCAGTGATTCTCCCTCCATCAGGATCATTCCCAAATGCAACTCTTCCTCCAAAATAAGCTTTAAAATCTGACAAGAGCTCCTTTTCTCCTGTCATACTTCCAGAGCAACCACTATCCACAATAAGATGATCTTTAAGCTCCTCTGCTGGGTTGTCCTGCATAAAAATGAAAATGGTTAGTTTCTTTTAGGAACCCAAGCCATTACTGACTTGTGTTCCCCTTGTGGTGTAACATACTCAAATTCTTTGAGCATGTAATCACCACTGTTTTTGAAAATACTATCAAGAACTACTGTTTTTGATTCCAAAACTTGTATTGAATTGTTATCAACAACCCTTTTTTTCACCCTTATTATCTGAAAGTACTTTGTCACCCTCAGTAGTACTTTCTTTCTTAACCCACTTAGTTGTAACTTTTGGTGTTGGGTTCTGTGTTCTAGCAGCTTTCCTTTGGTTGTAAGGCCTTCTAGGTTTGTAAGAATTGAATCTCTTAGGTCTTACACTTGAATTTTTGCTAGCAGTACCTTGATTAGGAAACTTCCTAACAGTACTTTGAGAAAGTACTGCCTGACCAGTGTTTTGTGAAGGTACTGTGGGTTTGGAGAATGGTCTTTTCTAATGAGGGTACCTATTATCTTTTGAGAAATTACTATGGTTAACCCTATTTGTGTAATTCTAAACTGGTTTATTCTCCCTTGGTATATTCTCTCTGTGCTTATGGGTTGTAGATGTGGTCTTTGGGTATTTGCTAAAGTATTCTGAGTGATAATCATAGTCCTTGATCAAATGATGAGGACTATAACATACAAAGCATAACTTTGGACCCATCATCCCAAATCTATTCCTAAAAGGTTTTCTATGATAAGCAGTATTTTGAAAAGAGTTTCTTGTAGGTACTGCTGACTGATCAGCAGTACTTTGAGAAGTTTTTGGAAGAACTACTTGTTTTGAAAAATCTTTTTCACATTCAGAAACCTTATTATCAACCCTAGGTGCTTCAACAGATTCTCCTAAAGGCTCAGGATTTGATTGACCTTTAAGCTTTTTCCTAAACTCTAGGTTATCTACCCCATAACAAGAGACATCTGTCCTAGGTGGTTGAAAACTGCCTGGGGGTGGAGGAACTTCATTGTAACTTTTGTTTTTCTTAAACTCAGGAGGTGTTGAACACGGTGATTCCTCATCACTAGATGTGTTTCCTTCTAAACTTATGAATTCTTCATCACTAGTTGAGGTTTCCTGAGAAAGATTTAATTCTTGGTTCCTAGATCAAAGTACTTCTGAATCGTAACCTAGACCAGTTTTAATGTTTGTTGTTCTCTGTTTTTCAACAAAAATAACATGTGACAGACCTGATTCTTTCCAAACAGCAAGTTTTTCTAGCAACTTATCTCTTTCTTTAGTTACCTTTTCTAATTCAGAAACTTTACATCCTAGCTTACACTCACTTAGCTTTAATTGATAATCTTGTTGTTCATATTTTTTAGCCCAAGCTACTTCATTATTCTCATGTGTGATTATCTTAGCTTCCATGGATTCTAAAGTCAATTGGTAACCAACTATCTCAAACCTAGCCCTTCTATAGTTATCTCTTTCTGTTTCATATTCTTTAAGCATCTTTTGATAAGAGTCACTACATTTGGAACATACCTCAGAGATAGTGGATGAACTTGGTGAAGTAGCCATCATAGCAAGCTGAACAGTTTCTGTTAGGAATTAAATATCAGAAGAATCAAAGCGAGTTTCCACTGAAGTTGATTCTGCTACTGAATCTACTGCTGCTTGATTCTGCTGCTGAATCTACTGCTGCTTGATTCTGCTGCTGAATCCACTGCTGCTTGATTCTGCTGCTGAATCATACTACTACTGCTTGATTCTGCTGCTGCTATGACTGTGCAGCTATGACTCATAACAAACAGCTGTGTAGATAAGACCGACTTATTCAAACTTGCATAAAAAGATAATATCTTAGTTCTAGTCATCAAATTGAACACTCCAAGTGAGTTGTTTATCTTAGATACATGATGTATCTTGTATGACTAAGCTAGAATAGTGATTAGTCATAAGCTAGTTATTTGTTGAGTCATGTAGTTTGTAAAAGATATTTCCTTGGGCTATAAAAGGAAAATCTTAGGTGTGAAAAAATACGTGTGTGTGAAAAATACAAGAGACAATACAGAGAGAGACAATGCCATACACAACTCTCATTCACAGACAATAGAAAGAAAGATTCAAGGTCTTTGTAACCCTAGTGATAAGCAAAAGATCACTCGTATTATTTTTGAATAATATTGAATCATTTGGTGTTAACTATTCCATTTCCATAACAATAAACATAAATCTTCTAAGTGTGGTTGAGTAGATTCCGCATACTTAATCATATTTACACAAACATATCTCATACACAAAGAACGAAGGTTTAACCACCTTATCGTGTAATCGGTCACCTTCAACAAGTGGTATCAGAGCGTACAGGTTGATATTTTTGTTTTAGAAGAAGAAGTTAGAAATGGATGTTGAGTCTATTCAAACAAATGTTGCTGCTAAGTTACCAATGCTCAAACAGAATGAGTTTGAGATGTGGAGGTTAAGAATAGAACAATATTTTCAAGTGCAAGATTATGCACTGTGGGAAATTATTGAAGATGGAGATTCTTACAAGCCTACAACCACTACATCAACAGTTGATGGTAAGGAAGTTGATAAGCTGCAAACCAAGCCACAAACTGCAGAAGACAGAATTAAGAAGAAGAATGACCTAAAGGCCAGAAGCATGCTGATGATGACCATTCCAAATGATCAACTTATAAACTTCAGCAAATTCAAAGATGCAAAGTCACTATTTGAGGCCATTATTGCAAGGTATGGTGGGAATGAAGCCACCAAGAAGACCCAGAAGACTCTTCTTAAGCAACAGTTTGAAAATTTCACATCAACCAACCATGAATCTTTAGACCATATGTTCAACAGGCTACAGAATATTGTGAGTCAACTTGCTATTCTTGGAGTTGAAATACCTCAAGAAGATTTAAACTCAAAATTTCTGAGAAGCTTACCTGAAGAATAGGCTATGCATGTTGTTGTCTGGAAGAACAAGTCAGACATTGACACCATGGATCTTATGGATCTGTATAGCAACTTTAAGATTGTTGAGCAAGATTTGAAGAAAACTGGAGGTACTAGTTCAAGCACTGGGAACATGGCATTTATGTCATCTCCTAGTAATTCAGTTCCAGTTACTAATGAAAAAGTTCATGATGTTGCAAGTGCTGCAAGTTCATCAAGCAGTACTTTTGGAATTTTAGATGAGAAAACATGTTGTGCTTTCTTCACAAGCAAACATAATGGATCCATGTTAACTCATGAAGACCTTCAAGAGATCAATGATGATGATCTGGAGGAAATGGATCTAAAATGGCAAATTTCTCTTCTTAGCATGAGAGCTAAGAAATTCTATCAAAGGACGGGGAAGAAGATCACAATCAGTAGCAATGATCCTGCTGGTTATGACAAGTCAAAGATAGAATGCTACAACTGTCACAAGATGGGACACTTCTCAAGAGAATGTAGAAGGCCAAGACAGCAAGATAGCAGAAATAGAGATGTTGGAAGAAAATCCAATACAGGGGAGATGTCTGAACCAAAAGCTATGGTAGCAATTGATGGATTAGGTTTTGATTGGAGCTTCATGGATGATGAAGAAATGGGTTCTTCACAGATGGCTCTTATGGCATTTACTGCACCTGAGGTACATGATCATAAAACCTGTTCAAATACTTGTACTGCTCTTAAAGACTTAAAAATCTTAATTAAACAGTATGATGACCAAAAGGTTCGACACGCCAAATCTGATCTAGATTGTTTCAATTATAAAAGTGGTTTAGAATCTGCAGAGAGACAAATCCTACACTATAAAAGGAATGAACTTACCTTTACTGATGCTAAAACTTCACTTGAAAATGATAATCAATTTAAAGATCAAATCATTGAGGCTTTAAAAGAAGCATTGGATAGGGTTAAGACTGAGAAAGAAAACATTCAATTGACTAAAGAGAAGCTTGAACATGCTTCTAAAAATGTAAACAAAATAATAGACAGTCAAGTGAATAATAAAGTTAAGTCAGGATTAGGATATAATGCAGCCCCACCCCCTTATAGAGGTATCCCAAAACCCCCAGGGATCGACCAAGAACATTCAGGATTGCCTGAATTTCAGCTACCTGAGTTACAATATGGAGTTCAACCAAACTCTAACATAGTAGCTGATGAGCCTAAGAAAGAAAGTAAATGTTCATGTAAAACATTACTTTTTCAGGACAAGGTGTCCTTTGTAAATAAACAGGTTATGTCTAAACCTGAAGTGGTTAAGAAAGCAAGAACAAGAGTTCCTAAGATAGTCAAACACAATACTGATAGGCCTAAGACCAATGAAAAATATGTTAGGCAACCAGTTAGATATTGTGAACAATATAGAACCACAAACAAGCCCAGAGGTAACCAAAGAAATTGGAATAACCTCAAGTCTTACCAACTAGGTGATGACTTTGCTTTTCACAATAAAGCTTGTTTCATTTGTGGTAGTTTTGACCATCTTGCAGCTTTCTGCAACCAATGGGTATCTGGGTATGATAGTAATAGAGTGAACTACAAAAGGCAAACACCTAAATCTCATTTTCACTCTAATTCTAAAAGATCAAAACCCAAAACAGTCACAAAAACTGTTCCTGCTGAAAGGAAAATGGTTTCTGCTGAAAAACCATATATGACTGTTTACCCAAAATCAACAATCAAGGGTGCAAAAACAACTTTCAAACATGCATCTAATATTGTTCAAAGTCCCATTCAAACAAAAGCAGTGGTCCAAAAACAAGTTTGGAGACCAAAGGGTACAACTACAAAGCTAGCAGTTACTTCTGCTAAGCATACTACTGCTAAGGGTAACAGGGCAAATGCTGTTAAGGCCTCAGCATGTTGGATTCTTAAATCCAATGTTGCATCAACAGTCCTCAAGAGATTACATTTCATTGATGCAAGAGGCAGATCCAAGTCAGTGTTGGCTTGGATCCCCAAAGAAAACTAATTCTTTTATTTTGTGCAGGGACATTCACCAACAGATCATGAAGATCAAGGATATTCAGATAGTGGGTGTTCAAGGCACATGACAGGCAACATGTCTTATCTTTCCAACTTTCAATCAATTGATGGTGGATATGTTACCTTTGGAGGAGGAATTGGAGGAAAAATTACTGGTAAAGGTACTATCAAAACCAGTAAATTAGATTTTGAAGATGTGTTTTATGTGCAAGAGCTTAAGTATAATCTCTTTAGTGTCTCACAAATGTGTGATAGAAAGAATAATGTTCTTTTTACTGAGACTGAATGTCTTGTACTTTCTCCTGATTTTAAGATGCCTGATGAAAGTCAAGTACTTCTTAAAATTCCTAGGAAGGGCAATATGTACAGTGTTGATATGAATAACATTGTTTCTAAAGATGCTTTAACTTGTCTTGTTGCAAAGGCCACATTAGATGAATCTATGTTATGGCATAGGAGACTTGGTCATATTAACTTCAAAACCATAAATAAGATTGTTAAGAATGGTTTGGTAAGAGGTTTACCTCAAAAACGTTTTGAAAATGATCAAACATGCATTGCTTGTCTTAAAGGCAAACAACACAAAGTCACTTATAAGCCCAAGATTTTTAACTCTATCAGTCAATCATTGTTTATGCTTCATATGGACTTATTTGGACCTGTTTCAGTAAGTAGTATAATGCATAAGAGATTTTGTCTAGTTGTTACTGATGACTATAGTAGATTTACATGGGTATTCTTTTTAGGAACTAAGGATGAGACTTCTAGCATCCTTAAGACCTTCATTACAGAGATAGAAAACCTAGTAAGCAAAAGAGTAAAAGTCATTAGATGTGATAATGGGACAGAATTTAAAAATAGAGTTATGGATGATTTCTGCAAAGAAAAAGGTATTAAAAGAGAAGTTAGTGTTGCTAGAACTCCTCAACAGAATGGAGTAGCTGAAAGAAAGAATAGAACACTAATAGAAGCTGCTAGAACTATGTTAGCTGATTCAAAGTTGCCTATAACTTTTTGGGCTGAAGCAGTCAACACTGCTTGTTATGTTCAGAACAGAGTTTTAATAGAACAGCCTCACAATAAGACATCATATGAGCTTTTTAAAGGTAAAACTCCTGCAATAGGATTTCTTAGACCTTTTGGATGTCATGTGACAATTCTGAATACCTTAGACCATTTGAGAAAATTTGATGGTAAAGCAGATGAAGGTTTCTTTGTTGGATATTCTCTCAATAGCAAAGCTTTTAGAGTATACAACATAAGAACTAAGAGAGTAGAAGAGAGTCTACATATAGAGTTCTTAGAGAACAAGTCTAATGTAGAAGGTCAAGGACCAAAATGGCTATTTGATCTTGAAACTCTAACCCATTCAATGAATTATGTGCCTGTTGTTGCAGAAACTAATGATTTTTCAGGTTCACAAGCAACAGATGAGGCAAGGTTAGACAAGAAGACACATAAAGATTATGTGATGATGCCAATATGGTCAAATACCAATGTGGAATCAACTTCAACCAATGGAGAATCTTCTTCTGGCAAAGCTAAAGAAGATGTTGAAGATGAAATCAGAGAAGGAAGAACAGAAGAACAGCAAAATGTTCCTGCTGATGAGCAAAATGTTCCTGCTGATAAGCAAATTGTCTCTGCTGATAGTCCTTCAGAAGAAACAAAATCAGACTTTTCAGAAGATGAGGTGGATTTAAGCAATATTCCATCTGATTATCAAGTTCCTTCCACTCCACAAACACGAATTCACAAAGTCCACTCCCTAGAAAATGTGATTGGAGATGTACAATCTGGTGTGAAGACAAGACAACAATTGATGTCTTCAGATCAAAAAGGGATTCTTGATGCCCTTTATGCTTCAAAGCAACATGAGTCTTCAAACTCCTGTTTGTTTGTATGTTTTCTCTCACAAGATGAACCAAAGAATATTCATAAAGCCCTAGAGAATTCAAGCTGGTTAGAGGCTATGCAAGAGGAGCTTCTTCAGTTCAAAATTCAAAAGGTATGGGTGCTAGTTGATTTACCTTATGGTGTAAGGGTAATTGGCACTAGATGGGTTTTTAGAAATAAAAGGGATGAAAGAGGCATAGTGATTAAGAATAAAGCTAGATTAGTAGCACAAGGGTACACACAAGAAGAAGGGATAGACTATGATGAGGTTTATGCTCCAGTAGCTCGAATTGAGGCAATTAGGCTTTTCTTAGCTTATGCTTCATTTATGAACTTCACGGTTTACCAAATGTATGTCAAGAGTGCATTTTTATATGGTTCAATTGAAGAAGAGGTGTATGTTACACAACCTCCAGGCTTCACTGACCCTGACCATCCAGACAAAGTGTACAAGGTAGTTAAAGCTCTATATGGCCTACATCAAGCACCAAGAGCTTGGTATGCAACACTAGCTTCCTATTTATTAGAGAATGGATTTCAAAGAGGAAAGATTGATCAGACACTTTTCATCAAACAGCACAAGAAAGATCTTCTGTTAGTACAGGTGTATGTGGATGACATTATCTTTGGATCTACAAGGAAGGAGATGTGTTTAGACTTTGAAAAAACTTATGAAAGATAAGTTTCAGATGAGTTCTATGGGAGAACTTACATTCTTTTTGGGTCTGCAAGTTAAGCAATCATCTGAAGGCATATTTATTAGTCAAGACAAATATGTTGCAGAGATACTTAGAAAATTTCAATTTGCTGATTCAAAAATAGCAAGCACCCCAATAGATCCTGAGAAGCCACTTCTTAAAGATGCAGATGGAGAAAATGTGGATGTACATACATACAGATCTATGATAGGTTCTTTGATGTATCTTACATCATCCAGACCTGATATCATGTTCTCTGTTTGTGCTTGTGCAAGATTTCAAGTAACTCCAAAGGTTTCTCATTTAACAGCAGTCAAAAGAATTTTTAGATATCTCAAAGGTCAACCAAGGTTGGGTTTATGGTATTCTAGAGAATCACCTTTTGATTTGATAGCATTCTCAGACAGTGACTATGCTGGTGCTAGCTTGGACAGAAAGTCAACAACCGGAGGATGTCAATTCCTTGGATGCAGACTTATCTCATGGCAGTGTAAGAAGCAAACAATTGTGGCAAATTCAACAACTGAAGCTGAATATGTAGCTGCTGCAAGTTGCTGTGGTCAAGTTCTATGGCTTCAAAACCAACTTCTTGATTATGGGTACAATTTCTTACATACCATTATACATATTGATAATAGTAGTACAATTTGCATTATTAAAAATCCAGTGCAACATTCTAAAACAAAACACATTGAAATAAGACATCATTTTATAAGAGATTGCAATGAGAAAAGGTTAATTCAAGTAATGAAAATTGCTTCAGAACAAAACTTTGCAGATCTTCTTACCAAAGCTTTTGATGTTGGAAGATTTCAGTACTTGGTAGCAAGTATTGGAATGCTTAATCTTTAAATTTTTTTTCAATATAATGTGTTTTTGTATATAGATTTTGTTAATGCATCTAACTTTGTTATCTAAGTCTACTATTAACAATATTTGAAGTTATTCATACAGTTAGTTTTATGATTATTCTAATTCAAGACAAGTACTTTGTACTTTGTTCTTTTGGTTTTAGACTAACAATTTCAGGTATGAATGTTTGAGCTGAAAGGTTATTTCAAGTGAAATCTGCTGATCATTGCTGCTGAAAGCTGATCATTTCCACTGATATAATAGGTTCATGATAGAAAAAGTTTGGGACTTAAAAAAAAAAAAAAAAAAAAAAAAAAAAAAAAAAAAAAAAATCCTTAAAACTTCTTTCTTGGAATCTGATTATGATATTTCACTTTGAATTGATAAATTAGTTGATCAGTTAATCACTGATACAACTCACTTTCTATCATTTTATACTCTCAAGTATAATGTGACTAGTCTACGGATATCTGATAGAAAGAACAGCGAGCAAAAGTGAATCTAACACTTGTGTTAGAGGTAACAAATGCCACGAGCTGGAAACCCTGTAAAGAAAGCCTTTTGAATAGGTTTATCTATACACAGGCGGTTATTTATAACTGAAAACATTGGTTCTCACACAACCAGAGGTTGCTTTAAACCGAAATTTTGATTAAGTGTCTGTTACACACTTAATCCTTTCAAAATGGTTGTAAGCAGTATGATTTTTTATAATAAAATCATATACATACTGCTAAGGCAAAAGTTTCTTAAAAGGATTTTCAAAAGATGACTTTAAAAACCATCAAATGATGGACCATAAGTCAAAAATTGTCCATTGAATCACCTCTCATAGGAGTTAACACACCTAGAAGTGATGAGGACAGAATCTTAAACTCTTAAGGAATTGATGGCTTCATGTACAAATTGTCTGAAAACATGGAAAAATGCTAGATCAGATGATGATGATATGACTGTGGGAAAATCTTTCAAACAAGGGGAGGATATCAATATAAGATGATATTTGAATCTCAGGGGAGGAAATTCAAGCCCAGTTTAAGGAAGATTAACCAAAAGAAAAGAAAAGACAAAATCATACAAGATGATGACATAGAGGTTGAAAATGACAAGAACATTCTTTAAAGTTGTATTCAGAAAGGATGAAGCATTTCAAAGGAGAAAGTTCTATCTAGGTGAAAAGATTCAATTTCAGTTCACTACGTTTGTTCATCACTTGTTGAAAGATCAGAAAGCTTCTATCTAGGTGAAAAGATTCAATTTCAGTTCACTACGTTTGTTCATCACTTGTTGAAAGATCAGAAAGCAGATAAGTTCCAGAGAAAGATAAGTTCATTCACTCAGAAGAGAAGAAAGTTCAGATCAACCAAATCTGACAATGAAGTGTTTGAAAGATCTTCACAAAGTCCTCATTTAATTCAGAAAAACATGTTTGAATGTGATTCACATGTTTAGGGGAGGATTGTTAGGAATTAAATATCAGAAGAATCAAAGCGAGTTTCCACTGAAGTTGATTCTGCTGCTGAATCTACTGCTGCTTGATTCTGCTGCTGAATCTACTGCTGCTTGATTCTGCTGCTGAATCCACTGCTGCTTGATTCTGCTGCTGAATCATACTACTACTGCTTGATTCTGCCGCTGCTATGACTGTGCAGCTATGACTCATAACAAACAGCTGTGTAGATAAGACCGACTTATTCAAACTTGCATAAAAAGATAATATCTTAGTTCTAGTCATTAAATTGAACACTCCAAGTGAGTTGTTTATCTTAGATACATGATGTATCTTGTATGACTAAGCTAGAATAGTGATTAGTCATAAGCTAGTTATTTGTTGAGTCATGTAGTTTGTAAAAGATATTTCCTTGGGCTATAAAAGGAAAATCTTAGGTGTGAAAAAATACGTGTGTGTGAAAAATACAAGAGACAATACAGAGAGAGACAATGCCATACACAACTCTCATTCACAGACAATAGAAAGAAAGATTCAAGGTCTTTGTAACCCTAGTGATAAGCAAAAGATCACTCGTATTATTTTTGAATAATATTGAATCGTTTGGTGTTAACTATTCCATTTCCATAACAATAAACATAAATCTTCTAAGTGTGGTTGAGTAGATTCCGCATACTTAATCATATTTACACAAACATATCTCATACACAAAGAACGAAGGTTTAACCACCTTATCGTGTAATCGGTCACCTTCAACAGTTTCTTCTTCACTTTCCATGCTCCAATCAAAGCTTCCTAGACCATCTCTTGATTCCAAAGCTTCATATCTAGGTTCCTCATCAAAAGCTGTGCTCCAATCAATTTCTTCCAGTGCAACCATAGAATAGGTTACTGGTTCATCATCAAATTCTTTACTCCAATCAACTTCTGACAGATCTTCTTGAGCAACCAAAGCTTGTGACTTTGGCTCAGCAATAGGGACTTATTTTCTTTCAACCATGGGTTTAGGTTGTTCAATCATCCTGTTTGCTTGAAACTTTGCAAAATTGCATTCCCTTGCAAAGTGACCAGTCCTTTGACAGTTAAAGCATTCAATCTTTGACTTGTCAAATGCTATACCTTTCTTAGCCTTGAAATCAATACCTCTTCCTGTCTTGTTCATAAACTTCTTGATCCTTGCAGCAATCATGGCAACCTGCCATCTTATGTCAATTTCTTCCATAGCATAATCATCAATTTGCAAAAGATCTTCTTGGTAAGTAACAGGTAGAGTAGCTTGTTGAGCAAAGAATGAACACAGAACATCATCTGAATTGGGGGTATGTGATGAAGTGGTGGTGATCAAAGTTGTATATGGATTATGTGTTTCCACAACAGTACTTTGGACAGGATGAGCAGTACTTTTAGTGGAAGTACTGCTTCTATTTTCAGAAGAGACAAAAGCAGTGTTGTGAGAACTTGAACCTTTATTACCCTTCATCTCATGCTCATACACTTTTAGGTTATTGTAAAGATCATCAAAGTCCATAGTGTCCAAACCAGGTTATCCTCTAATCATTGTAGCAACCACATGCCATGCAGAAGGCAAACTCCTCAAGAACTTCAAATTAGCATCTTCAACTGTTGCTTCAGCTCCATATAACTCTAACATGCTGAGTAAATTTTGATATCTATCATAAGCAGAGGCAAGATTTTCTCTTTCACCAACAGTGAAGGTTTCAAACTGCTGCTTCAATAGGTTCCTGTGCATCTTCTTGGAAGCATCATTACCTCCAAATCTTGTTTTAATAGCAGCCCATAGTTGTTTTGCATCCTTGGAATCATGAAACTTCAATAGGTGACCATCAGGAATGGCAGAGAGCAGTATGTTGATAGCCTTGTCTTGATTTCTTTTGGTAGCAGCTGGTATGGTTGGCTTAGGTGGTGTTGGTTGTCCAGGGATCTCCAATGGTTCTTCAATTTGCATGTTACCATTGACAATCACATCCCATAATGCATGGTCTATGATGGCAATGTACTGCCTCATCTTCATGGCCCATAGATCATATTCTCCCTTCTTGACAATAGGAATTCTGACAGCAGTGATGGATGGAGCAGGTGCAACATCTGTCGACATCTTTAAGGGTTTGTAGTAGAATCGGTTTAATAGGTTTTCTTCTTAATCAGGGTTTCCAACACAAGCTCTGATACCACTTGTTGGATCGATATACTCTGACCAAACTACTTTGTAGCTTGTAAGGTTTTAACAATCTTGAATAACTCAAAACAGTTAATATTGAAACAATGATATTACTTTGTAAAGTATGCGGAATCTACTAACACAAAGCTAAGAAGAACTTTGTTAATATTAAAACAACTCTTAAACCTACCTCTCTAATTACAGGTTCACTAACAATCCCTAACTTTCTCTAAAATCGTTTTTGTAAAACTCTAAAACTCTTAGAAACTTTGTATGACTTCGTCTAAAACTTATATCTTTAACACCATCATAAGGCTCCTTATATAGATAACCTTAAGTCGGTTTACATTATCTACTTGAACGACAAGTAATTATCCCTAACTAATTCTAGAATATTCATACAATATTACATAATAATCCTTTAAAAAATATTGCACTTAAGACCTTGTTCTTCGAAGTACTTTGAATAATCTTCAATAAGTAGCAGTACTTTGACCTTGATCAGCATGTTGACTATTGAGCAGTACTTTGACATAGCAGTACTTTGACTTCATATCCCAACATGGACCATTAAGTTTCCACTGTAGGTGCTTATATGACAACCTTTGAGAATTTACTTTAGGATCTCCCCATAGGAACTTAAGTTATCACCAGTGAGGAATGGGTAGACTAGGACATCTATGTAAGTAGCATTGTTTCCGCATCACTTTGATTTGTGCCTCTGCCCTAAGTTAAGAACTTTTGATTCAGAGTTAGAAATTTATGCTCAACCTAAGCTTGGTAACCTAGAAATTTTATAGTGCCTCGAGAACTACATGGATACCTTACACCATCTAGGTTTCACTCTCTGATTTTGATCTCCATTTTCAATTTGTTTGATAAACAGTTTGATACTTTTCTGACCGTTCCAAAGGTTATTCAACTATAATGTTTTTGACACATTCTGTGAATTCATTACTTATGTTGGATATAAAATGTATCTGATACTACTTGACTCCGCATTATCTATTACTACTCTTATGAGAACTCTAGTAATTTTAACCATGAATATATGAAGATTTGATTCCCTCCCTACGAATGATGAACCTTACCTACCAATCAGTTCCTTTAGAAGGATATGATGTTAATATTATCTCAGTATTGATTTGCTAACTGAGCATGATGATGCTGACAACTGATATCCCACACCTTTCACTTTGACAATTATACGATGTTCGTATTATTGATGATACATACTCTACCTATCACTTGTGCTAATAAGCTAAACAAGATTCCAACACCTTTGAACTGTTCGCTTATCTATCTCAACATTTGTGATGAACCATGTACTTGACTCTGTTATATGAACTATCCGTCTGGAGTGACGACAGTATTCATTCTATGAATCCATTTGCTTTTGATATAATTAATTTTGAGGTCTTTTGGGTTATGGATTTGCTGGCTCCTCATGAAGCTACCAAAGACTACCATATTCGATATGTGACCTTTGGTAACCCACTTCATTCTACTTTTGTTACGATGGCTCTCAACCACTTAAATCTGTTAAAAATTTATTCTGATGTGGAAGCACAGACCCCGATCTCATTTGATCGTCAAGTTTCTCCTGACACCTATTAGTATCCACTCTTTGGAAGCTCTGTCATTGGAAGTATTCTATTGTACGAAATTTTCTGATGTTCTCTGATGAACCTCTTGGTATAACCTCCTGCTTGGGAAGTAGAGTTGGCATTGAACTGAGTTAAGTTGATGAAACCTTTGTGCCATAGAAGCTGAGAGATTGAAGGAACTGAAGGAAAATGATTATGTTTACCTTAAGGTATTCTTGGACTGCTCCTACTGGTTTATGAAGAAGAAAGAGAGAAGTATGTGACGACGTATCAACTATCGTAAACTTAACCGTACCACTATTAGTAATCATTATCCGTTTCTGTGTATCAATGAATGATTTGGTCTACCTTTGAAATTCCATATCTGATTGATTGCATCATTTTAGATTTGAAGGACTGAAGAAACAGCCACAAGAACTTCTATGAAGGGGGTTAACTAACCGAAGGTAACCTCTGTGAAGTATTTCAGTTTTATTCGTGAAGAAGAAGAAAGGGATGTGGAGTAGATGTGAATGTTTTCCCTAAATGATTTCTATAGCTACCTTGTACTTGTTATAATCATTATGAACCTTGATGATGCCAATTGTATTGGCTAATATGTTAACTATTCTTATGCATCTGATGGAATTTATGTTCTCGCGAATGTTTGGACAAATTGTCATAGTATGACATTATGTTGTATTCAGAGAAGAAAGATATGTTCGTATTAGGTTATAATGACCCTTCGTTTTGGAATAGTAAATTTTTATTGGCGTTCATAGGTTGCAACGGACAGCACTACTATGCATCCTGTAGAAGAGTAGTAGTAGATATTCGCAGCAGATGTTACTGTGGAAGAAGCATATAAGAAGAAGAGAGAATTTAGGGAAAGGACTCGATTATATTTTACGCAACACGTGGAGATTTTTGATCAGGCATCAAGACAACCAGACCATAGGAGACGAATGATTCAATACATAACCTGGTAGTTGACAACAGCAGTATTGACCTTAAATCCTGGAAGACATCCTTGCGAAGATGAAGGTGGTGGCGAACATAGAAGAAGAATGTAATCGAGTTGGCGAATTTGGAGCTATGCTAGAAGACCTGTTGAAGACACGCAGTCTTGCTTCTCTATTCATTTTAGTTGTACTAAGATGGATTAAGAGCAGAAGCAGACTTGCGGATGAAGGAATGCCCAGCGATCATGTAAGAGATTCACGTTACTACACCACAATTCCAAGAAGAGGTGCCGAAGGCTTGAGGGACCAAACTCATGTTTATAATTCCTTTTCAGCCTATGATCAGATGGACAAGCATAGATAGACTGTTCAGACTTGGAAGAAAATTTGAAATCATGCATTTGAATGAACAGAATTTGAAGCAAACATTCAGTTATGGTTGAGTTTTTCTATGAAAGATGAAGTTATTAATGACGGAATTCACTTCTGCTTAACCTACTTAAGTTTTTGTTACCTTATAGTAGACCCTCCGAATGATTTATGTTCTTATTAGAATTCTGTTCTGTGTTCATTCTGCATATGTAGGATGATTATTTTGTTATGAGAGTTTTGACGAATTGTGGAAGACCTGATGCTTTTGACAACATACTTCATTTTGATGATATTTATTAGGTTTCGTTACGTTTATTATAAGTTTTGTTTCTCTGACATCATTCCATTATTGATCTTTGATTAGGGCCAACCCTAGGATGTAGTTGGACTGTTAGGTGGTTTGTAGAATTTGACTCACGACATGAGATAGAGGATGACCACCATGAGGGCATCTTATATGAGGCTAGTATTATGACGGCTGATCAACGTGATAATACTAACATCATATAAAGTGCACTTATTGTGTTCATAGGATATCTTGAGGAGTGCTTTAGAGAAGCCTTAGACTTCTGTTTCTGTTGGCGACTTTCTGCGATAAGTAAGACTATAGGTTCTTTTGACCTAAACGTTTGATCTGCCTTATCGCCATACGATTTGATATGTTTGGATCCGCGAGATATGTTTGTTGATCTTTGTATTTTGATAATGATCTTAGGGTTCATTGTAGAGCTTTCTACAGTCTGATGTTATCGATTGAATTGTTTTGTATTTGCATGAAAGCAAGTGTTTATATTGAGGGGTACACATATGTTTTGCTACTTATACATTTCACGTCTGTGGGATCGTTACATTATGATTTGTTTGAATAAGGATCTGAATTATGTGTGTTGGGTCTGAAACTGCTGCTAGTAGTAATGATTCTGCTGCTGATGTCAAAGTGCTGCTGAAGTTAAATACTGCTGACAGAATCTACTGCTGATGGGATAAGGATGTATACGGTTTAGATAAATATAGAATAGATTGTGTAAATATTATATTTATCTAGAATATTCTTATCGTGTAGAGAAAGGTATTGTAAACCTAGTAGGATTCCTTAGTCTATAAAAGGAGGATCCTAGGGTTAGTTTATGTACGTATTATTATTCACTTCAAGGTTGTAAAACCCTAGCATTGTTGAGTGCTTGTATTAATAATATTGAAGTGTTGAAAGAGAATCATTATTCTTCTTAAGTTAAGCTTTTACGTTCCGCATATTAGCTTAAGTGTTTAATCAAGTTAACTTCTATACAAGATCGTTTAAGCTCAACCGGGATCAACAAGTGGTATCAGAGCTTGTGATCTAGAAGTTATTATCAAGAAGATTTTGTTTCTTAAGAGTTTGTTGTTCCAAAATCAATTGCTAAGATGGGTGATGAAACTCATATGGTGACTGCTTCAAGGGTACCCATGCTGAATCCTTCTGAGTATGAGCTTTAGAAGAGAAGGATCAGATAGTACATTCGCATGATTGATTTCAACATGTGGAATGGGATTGTTAATGGTGACTTTGTACCTGAGAAGAGTACTGATGGGAAGGAGATACCAATTAAGTCTGCTGAAGCCAACACAGTAAGGAAGATGGAAATCAAAGCACATAGTATTCTCTTAATGGGAATACCTAATGAATTCCAAATGGACTTTGATGACTGTGAATCTGGAAAAGAATTTACGGATGCTGTTGAATTCAGGTTTGAAGGGAATGATGCTACTAAGAAATCAAGGAAGAACATGCTGAAGCATCAGTTTGAGAATTTTACTTCTGAAAGTGGAGAGAAGATAATTGGCACATACAACAGGCTAAACCAACTGGTTAGCCATCTAAAGCTTGTTGGCTATGTGGTTCCACAAGAAGATGTAAACCTAAAGTTTCTTAGAAGTCTTGCACCTGAATGGAGTATGCACACAATTGTGTGGAGGAATAAGCCTGATTTTGAAACTATGAAGTTGGAGAGTCTCTACAACAATTTAAGAGTGTATGAATCTGAACTATCTACCTCTTCTACTTCATCTTCTGGTACTCAAAATCTTGCCTTTGTATCCTCTAAAGGAAAAGGATCTCAAGAATCTCACTCTGCTGCTCATTCTACTGCTTATGGAGTATTTGCTGCTGATGGATCTGCTGCTAGTTCAAATGATAAGATCTCTACCAGTGATATTGCTTTGTGTGCATTCTTGGCTGAGCTTACAACTACTATAAGGTCACATGTCATTAATCAAGATCTGGATTATATTGATCCTGATGATCTTGAAGAAATTGATCTTAAATGGCAAATGGCTTTGTTGACCTTGAGGGCAAGAAAGTTTTTGAAAAAGACTGGAAAAGAAGTCAAGTATAAAGCTAAGGATAGTCCAGGCTTTGACAAATCAAAGATAGAGTGCTATAATTGCAACAGGAAGGGACATTTTGCCAGAGAGTGTAGAGCTCCAAAGAAGAATGTTGATGCTACAAAGAAGGTTACTGAAGAATCAAAGACTGCACTGGTATCTTATGATGGACTGGGAGATTATGATTGGAGTGATATGGCTGAAGAAGAACCAAATTTCTCTTTGGTAGCTGTTGCTCAACCCAAGGTGCAGAACTTTGCACTTATGGCCTATGGTTCATCATCAGGATCTGACTCTGAGGTATCAAATGATTCAGACTTATCTATGTGTTCTTTTAAATCTTGTGCTGACACTATAGAAGAACTTAAGTCTAGGAATGAGAGTTTAAATAGAGAAATTGAACACCTAAAACTTGATAACTTAGGTTACAAAGTAGGTATTCAAAATGTTGAAAGGAGGTTAGAATATCTCAAAGAGTGTGAGAAGGAATATGTAGATCAACTTAATCTCAGAGATATAGAAATTTTTAAGAAAAACAGTGAAGTAGAAGTTCTTAAAAATAAGTTAGAAGAAGCAGAAAAAGAAAAAGAGGAAGCTCTTGCTGAAAAAGATAAACATGTAGTAAGAGTACAAAAACAACAATATGCTTCTGATTTGGTTCATAAATCTATAGAGAATAACTTGATGAGAAAAGGTAGTGGAATTGGGTATAATGAAGTGGCTCCTCCAGCCAAAAGTGCTTTTGCTCCACCAGGAAAAGAACTATCATTAATTAGTGAGCTAAATATTGAAAAACATGTAGGTGAATGTAGCACAAGTGTTAATGAAACACCTAAGGTTGAGGCTAGAAAATTTTCTGAAGCTCCTATTATAGAAGATTGGTATTCTGATAGTGATAGTGATGAGGAACAGGTTAAACAAGAACAAAGTGAGAAAAAGGAAGAAATTCCTACAAAGTTTAAACCTAAAATTGAACAGGTTAAGTTTGTCAAACCTGTGTTAGGAAATAACTTCTCTAGGAAAATGGTAGATTACAATGAGGTACCTAGAGAACAGATGGAAAGGTTCAATAATAAGCCTAGGGGTAACCAGAGAAACTTCAACAACCTAGTTTCACACAGATTAGGTAATCAGTTTCAATTACAAAAGAAGGCTTGTTATAAGTGTGGTAGCTTTGACCACTTGATTGTTAGATGTCATGAACACCAAAAGCCTGTTTGGAATCAATACACTAGGGTGAATCACAAATATGTAACTAAACAAACTCACCCACATCCTAATAGAAACATGGTTCCAAGAGCTGTTTTATTGAGATCTGGTGCAACTATATCTATTTATGCTGCTAAAACAAATGGTGTTTTCAAAACCACAACTGGTTCTTCTACTGGCTCTACTGCTAGTAAGCATTCTGCTGCTAGTATGCACTCTGCTGCTAGTAAGCAACCTGCTGCTAGTACAAAACTTTCTACTTCTGGGCCAAAAGTTTTAACAAATACAGTTGTTGGTAATCACTTTTATGCTGTTAAGGCCTCAGCTTGCTGGACTTGGAAACCAAAAACTATTGGTTCAAATTCTATTTCCAAGAATAGTAGTGCATCAAGTGATTTAAAGAAATTTGATTATGTTGATGCACAGGGCAGATCCAAGTCAGTAATGGCTTGGGTCGTCAAGAGGAACTAATGTCTCTACTTTTCATGTGCAGGTCAATCTACTGGATGAGCTTAAGGATATGGTTATTGTTGACAGTGGATGTTCTGGACACATGACAGGAGATGAGTCTCAAATTGAAGACTTTGTGGCTTTTGATGGTGGTTATGTTGCTTTTGGGAATGATCCAAAAGGTGGAAAGATTGTTGGCAGAGGAACTCTAAAAACTGGAAATTTGGACTTTGAGAAAGTGTTTCTCGTGAAAGGACTTAAGTTTAACCTCTTTAGTGTCTCTCAAATATGTGACAAAAAGAACTTTGTTCTTTTTATAGACACTGAGTGTATGATCCTTTCTCCTGACTATCGGTTGCCAGATGACAAATCTGTGCTTTTGAAGGTCCCTAGAAATGAGAATATATACAGTGACCATATTAAGAACATTGTTCCTAAGAGGGCTTTGACTTGTCTAATTGCAAAGGCCACTATTGATGAGTCCAAATTATGGCATAGGAGGCTGGGACATCTGAACTACAAGACCATGAACAAATTGGTAAAAGGAAATCTGGTCAGAGGAATGCCTACAAAGACTTTTGAAAATTGTGAAACTTGTGTTGCCTGTCAAAAGGGTAAACAACACAGAGTTTCATTCAAGTCCAAGACTGTGAACACAAATACTGAGCCTTTACACCTACTGCACATGGATTTATTTGGGCCTGTATTTGTAAAAAGCTTGAATAAGAAGTCATATTGTCCTGTTGTCACTGATGACTTTAGCAGGTTTACTTGGGTATTCTTTCTAGCCACTGAAGATGAAACTCCAGAAATACTCAAGGCATTTATTACAAGAGTTGAAAACCTGTACAATCACAAGGTTAAGATAATAAGATGTGACAATGGTACTGAGTTCAAGAACAGTGTGATGAATCAATTCTGTGTGGGGAAAGGAATTCTTAGACAGTATAGTGTAGCAAGAACTCCACAACAAAATGGTGTTGCTGAAAGAAGAAACAGGACACTTATTGAGGCTGCAAGAACAATGTTATCTGATTCTAAACTACCTATTCCTTTTTGGGCTGAAGCTGTGAACACTGCATGCTTTGTGCAGAACAGAAGTAAGGTAGTCAAGCCTCATAATAAGACTCCATATGAGTTATTTCATGGAAAGAAGCCACTGATTGATTTTCTCAAACCATTTGGATGTCCTGTCACAATTTTGAACACTAAGGATCAGCTAGGCAAATTTGATGAAAAAGCTGATGAAGGAAATTTGGTTGGTTACTCTGTGATTAGTAAAGCTTTCAGAGTATATAACAAGAGAACCAAACATGTAGAGGAGAATTTGCATATTAAGTTTTCTGAGAACTCATCCAATCCTGAAGGAAAAGGACCAGAATGGCTGTTTTATGTGGATATGCTTACCAAAACAATGAATTATGTACCAGTTATTGCCAGTGTTGATAAACCACAAGAAGAATTTGTTTTGGTTGAGAAACTAAAGGTTGGTCCTACTCTACTACCCTTTCAGACTGATCCAAGTCATAAAGAAGATGTTGTTACTCAAGAAAAACCTAAGGAAACTGAAGCAGGTATTGAAATACCTATTGAAGCAGAAAAAGAAACTAATGGGGTTCCCAAAGTAGTTGTTAATGTATCTCCTACAAAACCAGAAGACTCTGCTGCTGACTCACCAGACTCTACTGCTAGGCAAAAAGATACAACTACTGCTCCACCACATTCTGCTTCCAAGCCTACTAACTCTACTGCTACTTCAATGTTTCCTAATTTGGACTCTCAGGGTAGACCTATTGATGATTCTATCTATCCTGATGATCCAAATATGCCTCCTCTTGAGAATATTTATTATGACACAAATGATGATGCACTTGATGGTCAGTTATTTGGAGCTGCTGCAGATTTCACTAATTTGGAACTCAATATTCCTGTTAGTCCTACAACTACCACAAGAGTACACAAGGATCATCCCAAAGATCAAATCTTAAGTGATCCACAATCATCTATTCAAACCAGGCAGATGACTAAAGCACTGAAAGATCTTCAACATCAAAGTTTTTTTGCCAGATCTCTACATCAAAGAAATAGTCATAAAGATCTTCAGAATTGCCTGTTTGCATGTTTTCTTTCTCAAATAGAACCCCAAGAATACTTACAAAGCCTTACAAGAAGCAAGTTGGGTGGAAGCAATGCAAGATGAGCTTCTACAATTTAAGCTGCAAGAAGTTTGGACTTTGGTTGAACTGC
The DNA here is from genome assembly GCA_030686995.1 of Artemisia argyi. Taxonomy (NCBI): domain Eukaryota; kingdom Viridiplantae; phylum Streptophyta; class Magnoliopsida; order Asterales; family Asteraceae; genus Artemisia; species Artemisia argyi. The sequence continues at coordinate 17,531,173 of CM060676.1, forward strand.
CAAATGGAAAAAGAGTGATTGGCACAAAATGGGTTTTCAGATGCAAAAGAGATGAGAGAGGAATTGTCATAAGGAATAAGGCAAGGTTAGTAGCACAGGGATACACACAACAAGAAGGCCTTGATTATGATGAGGTATTTGCTCCAGTGGCAAGAATAGAAGCAATTAGAATATTCTTGGCTTATGCTTCATACAAAGATTTTGTAGTGTATCAAATGGATGTGAAGAGTGCTTTTCTGTATGGGACCATTACAGAAGAGGTTTATGTGTCTCAACCACCAGGCTTTGAAGACCCTGATCATCCTGACAAAGTTTACAAGGTAAATAGAGCAATGTATGGCTTACATCAAGCTCCTAGAGCTTGGTATGACACTTTGTCAACATACTTGCTAGAATCTGGGTTTAGTAGAGGAAAGATTGATAAAACTCTGTTTCTCAAAAGACAAAAGGATGACATTCTGCTGGTTCAAATCTATGTTGATGATATCATCTTTGGGTCTACAAACAAAGCTATGTGTGTTAGTTTTGAGAAGCTTATGAAGGACAAGTTTGCTATGAGTTCAATGGGAGAACTCACCTTTTTCTTAGGTCTACAAGTTACATAGAAAGAAAATGGTATATTTATCAGTCAGGATAAGTATGTCAATGATATTTTGAAGAAATTTGGTTTTGAAGAAGCTAAACCTGCCAAGACTACCGTGGACACCAATAAACCATTGCTAAAGGATGAATATGGAAAGGAAGTGGATATACACTTGTACAGGTCTATGATTGGCTCATTGATGTATCTTACAGCATCAAGGCCTGATATCATGTTTGCTGTGTGTGCCTGTGCAAGATTTCAAGTGTGTCCCAAGGAATCACATCTCAATGCAGTGAAGAGAATTTTTAGATATCTGAGGCATCAACCAAAATTGGGCCTTTGGTATCCTAAAGATTCACCATTTAATTTGGTCTCCTATTCAGATAGTGACTATGCTGGAGCTTCTTTGGATAGAAAGTCTACAACAGGGGGTTGTCAATTTTTAGGAAGCAGATTGGTGTCATGGCAATGCAAGAAGCAAACAGTGGTGGCTAATTCTACAACTGAAGCTGAGTATGTAGCTGCTTCAAGTTGTTGTGGACAAGTTCTATGGATGCAGAATCAATTATTGGATTATGGGTACAATTTCATGAATACCAAAATTCATATTGATAACAACAGCACACTTTGCATAATTAAAAACCCTGTTTTTCATTCTAAAACAAAACATATTGAGATAAGACATCACTTTATCAGGGATTGCTATGAAAAGAAGTTGATTCAAATTGTTAAAGTTCATACTGATAACAATGTTGCTGATCTTCTCACTAAACACTTTGATGTGGGGAGGTTTCAATTTTTAATTGCAAACATTGGTATGATAAATCTTTGAAACACTTATCTCTTTGTTTTGTACAAGTTTGTAAAGGAATTGTGCTGCTTGTTACTCTGCTGCTTATGTTTGTGATGGAATGTACTATGCTGCTATTTCTAACTCTACTGCTAGTGCATATGTTTGTTTGTTTTGTGGTGTTTGGTCTAATATTGTGCAGGAATAAGTCTAAATGATGATTTGCAATTACAATATTATGACAACAAAAGAAGAACATCTGTCATTCATCATTCATCAAGTTCAGAAGTTCATACATCAAATGAGGAATTACAAAAACTACTTCTGAAACCACAAAAGAGTGCAACAATCTACGACGAAATTAAAGCCTACAAGTACTACTTCCTAGGGCATGGAAGGTCAAGAACAATTTTTCTTTCCTTAGGAAGAGGAGAGTTTGTCTTCCTTGTCTTCTTTGTCTTGGTGGACTTCTTTGGTCGTGGCCTTGATGACTGAGGCCTCTCAGGAGTAGAAGGTGGTTCATTTGGAGGCTCATCCTCATCTGATGAAGTGCAGATGAAAGGGGAAACAAGCTCCCTTGGAGATGGGTTCCTGACAGGGATCCAAGCTGGGTCTTCTGATGATTCTGAAGACGATGGAGATTTTGGGGACATCACAGCTTTACCCCTAGAAGTGCTTGGGGTTTGATTCAAACTGAGGAGATCTTTAAAGACAGGGAGATCATGCTTTCTCTTCTTCGCTTGCTCATTGGTTCTACAACCATTATGAGGAGGACGAAAGGGAGGCACATATGTTTCAAAGGGGGTTTCATCTTCAGATGCTGAATCGGAAGAGATATTGATGATTTCGGGTGTTGATTTCATGATTGGTTGATTTGATTTGGGTTAATTGGAGTTTTGATTTGGTTGATTGGCATTTTGATTGCAATTAGGGTTTGATTGTGATAAATTAGGGAAAAGATTTAGTCCGTTTTTAAAGGGATTACGGAATATCATTGCATTAAATGCTGAGGATTCTTGACTTTTTGACCAAGCTTATTTTGTTAACTCTACTGCTGGATATTTCACTCTGCTGCTAGTTATATAACTCTGCTGCTAGTGTTATTGTGCTGCTACAGTTGAAAGTGTGAGGGTGGTATGTGTAACTTCTTCAATCAGTTTAAAACCTAATTGTTCTTCCTAATTGGTTTTCTCATGTTTCAAATCGAAGTTATCACAAACCCTAACACTCTATTTCTCTCAAAATCAATTATCCCCAATTTCCCTAAACCCTAACTCATGGATTGCTTTCATACCTGGGCAAAGCAACACAACAGTGTGGTCGTTTTGGATGCTGAATCAGTTAATGAAGAATTCACAGACATGGTAAAATTTTTGAATGCTACTTCTCTTAGGTATGCACTCACTGTGAATCCTACTATATTTGCTTCCCACATCAAACAGTTTTGGCTTACCGCTAAAATCAAAACTATGAATGGGGAAAAACATGTTAGCGCCTTAGTAGATGGGCAAAAGGTTCGTGTATCTGAATCATTAATAAGAGAAACCCTTTTCTTAGATGATGAAACAGAGACCACTTGCCTGGCCAATTCTGCTATTTTTGCTGGGTTAGAAGATTTGGGATATGAGGGGAATCATACAAATTTAAAATTTCAAAAATCTCTCCTCTGTCCTCAATACAAGTTTTTTATACATCTTCTTCTTCATTTTTTGAGTCCTAAAACTTCTGGATGGCATGAGTTTAGTACTACTATTGCTTCTGTAATGGTATGCCTAAGCAAAGGTAAACCATTCAATTTTTCAAAAATGATTTTGGAAGGGATGTTTCAAAGTATCAAAGAGTCTGGTTCATATTTGCTTTATCCAAGGTTTATACAACTCTTTGTTCAAAAACAACTTACAAAGTTTAGAGGCCATGTTGCTACTTATAATGCTCCAAAATTGGTTTCTAAAACTTTTACTTTCTTGGTTAAACATGGAAAAGGTTTTTCAGGCACAAATACAAATCTTACACCTTTTATGGTGCAACTTGTGCAAAATAATCAGGGTGAAGGATCAGGAAATCCCACTGACTCCCATCACACACCCAATTTTAGTGCATCTGCTACACAACCTAAAATACTCTATACCCGTAGGAACACTAAAAAGAACACTGATCTACCTCAGGATAGTGTTAGTATGGCTGTACAAGATGAGGCTGTCCTAGGTGATGAAGAGGACATGTTGGCAAGGGCTGTCACTACTGCTTCTAGCTTAGCAGCAGAGCAGGATAGTGATAACATCATTAAGACCCAAACCAAGGCAACATCTAGAGATGATGATTCTTCTGAATCAAATTCTCAGGATGGTAACCCTAGCCAAATGGCAAATACAGGGGGCTCAGCTGATCAAACTAGGTTTGATACTGAGTTTATGTCCCAAGATTCACCTCTCGGACCAGGTTACACAGGTCGAAGTGATGAGGATAGGCCAGTGACCAATGAATTGACGGAAAATCTTGTACATGATGACAATGTCCATGATTCACCTCTCGGACCAGGTAATACAGGTCGAAGAGATGAGACTATTATGCAACTCATTCAGGAATTGACGGTTACTTGTGCCAACTTAGGGGTGAAATGTACTACACTGGAGGACAAAGTTCTTAATCTTTCATCTGTTGTTGCTGATTAGGACAAGACTATTATCAAATTGCAAAAACAGATTAAGAACTTTCAGAAATCAAGATCTTCAACCTCTTTGAAAAGATTGAAGAAAGTGGGCACTTCTCAGGTTGTTAGTTCTCCTGATGCTTCTACTCACTTGGAAGAGGATGCTTCCAAACAGGGGAGGAATGAATAGGCAATGGGTTCAGGGGAGGCAAATTTGGAAAAGGCTAATAGTGCTGTGGGTTTGAATGATGGAATGGTTTCAGGGGAGGTTCCAGTAATTGGTGATATGGATGTTGAAAGTCCTCAGGATGCTGGAGATTTTGTGGTTGCTGATAAATCAGGGAATGAGGTTGTTATGGAAGAGGTGATTGCTACACAAAAGAAGGTGGTAGAACAACTTATAACTTTGGAGCCTGAGCAATTAGTGAAGGCAACAGGGTTGATGGGTGAAACATTGATGAAGTTGGTAGACAAAAGTCTTGACTCTGCTGCTCAAGAATCTACTGCTAAGGATCTTACTAACTCTGCTGCTAGTGGATCTGCTGATGCACAAGACTCTGCTGTTGGGTCTGGAGACAAAGCTGCTGCTGAAGCCATGGTATTGTTGAGCAAAAAGACTACACCAGTATCAACTTCTTTACTGCCACAACAAACTACAACAACAATCAAATCATCAGCATCTAGAAAACCTGAAAAAGGGATTGTTATTAAAGAAACTGATGCTCAACAAAAGAAAGTTATTTCTTCATCTTCTACTGATAAAGGCAAGGGCAAGCAAGTTGAAAAGGAAAGGATTATGTATAAGGGGATTGATTTCACTGATGTACCTTTTGATTCTTGGCCTAAGGCATTACAAGTTGAACATGATACAGCTGCTTCACTTAGAGAACAAGAGCTGATTAATATGGAAGAACAACAGTTAGCTGAGAAAGAGGCTGAAGGATTAAAGAGGTATGAAGAATGGATAAGTGAGAAGATCAGAATGGCTGCTGATATTGAACTCAATAAGCTGATCAAGATTGAAGAAAATGAAGTTCCAACTTTTAATGTGCAATCTTGGTACAGTGAGTTTACTACAAAGAAGAGAAAAGAAAATGCTACTGCTAGAAGAAAGATAAAGATATTTAAAGGTCCAACTGTTAAACAACAAAGAAAAGAATATGAAAGGTATCTAAAGAATATGGTTGGATGGACATTGGTACAGTTGAAAGCTTATTCTGACAAAGAAGTTTTTGACTTATATCAACAAGCTAAGAGGAGAACAGATACATTTTATGCTATGGGATGTGCTGAGGATTTGGAACAAATTGCTCAGATGAATAAGAAGTTGGTACCTAAAAAAGTAGCTGAAGCAGAGCATATTCAAGAAGCTGATGTTGTTAAACAGCTTGATATTGATGCAGGAAATACTATTTCTTCTGTGCAAGGTGGTAAAAGAAAAGGTGTTATTCATAAGTCATTTGCAAAGAAGAAGAGAAAGATTGGAGAAGGAAGCAGTTCTATGCCTGAAGGAGATGAGTTTAAACATGGTCTTGATCACATTCCTTCTGAGCATCAAAATGAACAATTGAAGGGTTACACTATGGTTGGCAAGATGGAAGATCCTGAAGTAGTTGATGCCAAACCATTAGGAGTCAAATATCCTATTATCAAAGTAACTACAGGATATGATACTAACATTGGAGCATTTCATGATGTCCAGAGATCTGATGGTAAGACTCATAGGTTTCTTAGATTTCAACAGATGTTATACTACTTTGATAAAGAAGATGTTGAAGACTTGTGGAAGTTATACAAGGCAAAGTTTGGAGCTGAAAAGTTTGATGGTAAAAAGTATGAGATAGATAAAATTGATCATATCATAACTTCTTCTGATAATGTTATGTGGAGAGCTCTTAAACTTATGTTTGAACCTTCAAAGGATGATTCTGAATGGACAGAAATAGTGGAATACAAAGTAAGAAAATGGAGACTCTTTCAAGATTCTGGAGTTCATGTCTTAGATATTGGACCAATTACTTTGTATATGCTGGCTGAAATGGATTACCCAGTGGTGAGATACTGGAATACTGTCAATCAGATGGTTAATGGTGATAAATCACTTAAGTTGCAGAAAGACTATGATTCTGATGATCAAGCATTCAATTTGCTGTCAAAGTATAAGAAGATATTTGATCAACTGAATGCACAAGAGTTGAAGTGTTTGGAAGCATCCTCCTAGTGATTAATTGTGCTTTGAAGAAACTTAATTATTTAGAAATAAATAATAAGTTTAGGGGAGGATTGTTGGGTCTGAAACTGCTGCTGAGTGAAACTGCTGCTAGTAGTAATGATTCTGCTGCTGATGTCAAAGTGCTGCTGAAGTTAAATACTACTGACAGAATCTACTGCTGATGGGATAAGGATGTATACGGTTTAGATAAATATAGAATAGATTGTGTAAATATTATATTTATCTAGAATATTCTTATCGTGTAGAGAAAGGTATTGTAAACCTAGTAGGATTGCTTAGTCTATAAAAGGAGGATCCTAGGGTTAGTTTATGTACGTATTATTATTCACTTCAAGGTTGTAAAACCCTAGCATTGTTGAGTGCTCGTATTAATAATATTGAAGTGTTGAAAGAGAATCATTATTCTTCTTAAGTTAAGCTTTTACATTCCGCATATTAGCTTAAGTGTTTAATCAAGTTAACTTCTATACAAGATCGTTTAAGCTCAACTGGGATCAACAATGTGGAACCGAATTTGGATTGTTTATGAGAGTCCTTGGGAAGGTTATATTGGGGGCATGATTGTTTGAGAATGTGGAAGATTAACATTTTGTGGGTTAGTCCTTGATTATTGGACCATTTGAGATTCTTGTACATTTCGGGGGAGGTTTCCTATCGTCTAATACTACCTCCTCAGCTGTCGCATGTTCATGACGTCTTCCGTGTATCTCTTCCGAGGGGATATCCCTATCATTCTTTTCATGCGACATCCTATTCATTTGATTTGACGCCACCTGATATGTTTCTTTTGTGTGAAACAGAAGCCATCTTAGATCGACAAGATAGGGTCATGAGAAACCAAGTTTTCATGTTTTACATAATTTGGTACGTCTCCGTTTAGTTGCATTTCAATTTCGCGGACGAAATTTTCTTTTTAAAAGGGAAGAGTTGTAAAACCCTAAAATTCAGATTCCTAATTTTACGTCTAATTTGAATTTTTACCTAAAGTTTATAATAACTTACTTGACACCTAAAACTATATGATATGTAAGATAATATAATTAAAATTAACCTAAGATATGCCTAATAGAAATATTTGTTACACATATTTATATATTGCTAAACTAACCTAAGTATAAAAGCCTATGTAAATATTTGATACAAAATTAAATTTCCTAATCATCCTCTCCATTCACACGTTTTGTAGCCTTGTAATATCCAAATTCTATGCAATTAATTCCCTTAATTTCGGCTCTAAAATTTCTCACATAACCGAAACAAATCAATACAATTATAATGCAATTACTAATTGATTGGTCCTAGAAGGTCAACTAAATTGACCAGGTGACTGGTCAACCAAGTCAAACGTCTCAGACCAACTATCCAAGGAGTATAGTGAATCCCCGGGTCGTTATGTCCCGACGAGGCGTGCAATTGTATTTGTGAACGTTTTAAATGATCGGGTGATTTAACAGAAGGGTTGGGAATTGGATTATTATGATTACACTACGAGATTGTGAAGGAAAATAGCTTAGAAACACTTTATTAACAATTATTGATTATCAGATAACCTAAAAACGTGATTTAACCTAAAAACGCGCTATTGATTTTAAAATAAACGCGAACGCGCAATTTAAAAAGTGAAACGGGAGAAAACAAAGTCCTACGAATGTGAAAATTATATTTTTACAATCCTAATGTTATAAGAAAATTTTTGGAAAATTAAAATTATTTTTACAACTATTTAATTAATTACTATTACTCCTTCCGTCCCATAATTATAGTCCACTGTTGTCTTTTGAAGTCTTTAGTTTTTAACTTTGACCATAAATATTTTAATTTGCGTTATATATTTCTTGATGCAAAATATATGAATGGATTGAGTTTTAAATATATTTTCCATTCGTATAATTTTTATCAAGTATTATATAACACAAATAAAAACAGTGGACTATAATTATGGGACGGAGGTAGTAATTAATTACTAATTATTAATTACTTTTTAATTAACTAAATTATCCTAAATTACAAATAATTATGAAATTTAACTAGAAAAATGAAAATTGAATTTAGAAAAATCTAAAATAATATAAAACTAATTTTAAAACAGAAATTCAATTTTTCCTACTTTTTAATTAATTATTACTAATTAAAACTAATTATTTAATTAATTTAAACTAAATTAAATTATAAAAAATACTAAATCAAATAAGAAAAATCTGAAAAAATTCCTAAAATTACTAAAAGATGTCAGGAACCTAAGAAAATTTTAAAATTATGAAATGCTTATAAATAAGCAGAAAAATAAGCCAAAAGGCTTAAATAGAAGCTATCACTTTTTTTATTTTTGGTTTTTCTTTGATTTTCTTTTACAACTTTTCTTTACTACTGAAATGAGAAACTTTTTATGAAGGCACTTTTACTGAAGCTTAATAATAAGCTGTGTGAAAAGCTTAAATTTGGACAGGAGGTCCAATAAGCTAGGAGAAATGGATTTCTTGATCAAAAAAGCTACAAAGTAACTACCAACTGATGAATAAGCAATAAGCAACTAAGTTGACTAAAAATAAACTGGAATAACTGAATAAGCACTAGTAACTAAGCCAGAATCAACAATAAGCACTTATGCTAGCTTACAAGGGCCAAAAGGCCAAATGGTGGCATATGCAGCCTGTTGTGGGGTGATCAATGGTTCAAAATGATGGTTGGTCTAAGGGGATGGCCTGGTGAGCTATCCAAAGAGCCAAGAACCAAATCCTAGATCCCAAGATTGAGCTCTGTGTGAGCTTGTGAAATGGGATGCACACACTAAGTTAATACAGTGTAGGTGTTGGACAGGTGAGATATAAGGGGTAAATAAGCAATATGCCAACAAGCCAAAGTATGAAATAAGCTCAGAAGTGTAAGGATCTACTAACAAGCTTTCTAAAAATCCAAATAACTAAGGATGGGGTCCAATGGGTATGTTTCAGTAAGCAAAAGAACATGGTGGAATGTCCTGGTGTAGGGGAGTGTTCATGCCCTGCACACTCAAGCAAACACTTGTATACTCCACATAAAAATTTCCAAAAATAAGGTGATTATGGATTCCTATAGATTAGGTGTAAGACTACAAGAACAACAAATTTCAAGCCCCCATTCTCATCCAAAAATTCAGGAGAAATCACCCAAGAAATGAGATTTTGAACTAAATTTCAATTTTGACTTTTTATCAATTGCAATATGTTGACTGAGGTGAACTTTGGTTGGGAATAATTGATTGAAAAAGTTGTTTTGGCTTGTAATGAGATTGAATTAACTTATTTTAACACTTTATGAGCTTGGAATAATGGATTGAACATAAAAAAAAACACAGATTAGAAGTTAAAGGATTTTAAATGGAGTTTTGACTTTTTACTAAAAACCTACCAAGTTTTTGTTTGAACTGACCTATATCTAACCTAAGAATGATATTAAAACAAATTCCAACCAATTCAAATAACCTAATCCTACTCTTAAAGCTTAATCCAAACACCCCTTAACAAACTGATTTACACTAAATTTCAAAGCAAAATAAGGTTTTAAACTTCAAAGGTGATTTCTAAGCTTCTAATAAGCTATTATCTATTAAAGAAAAGCATATTTGCTCAGGAAACAATAATGAACAAGAAGCAATCTCAATTTAGCAATCTAAGCTTAAATGGAACAGTGGGTATGCAAGTGTGAACTAAAACATATAATAACAATAACAAGGACTAATTAAGCTAGAACTACAATTAACTTAATTAAATAAAAATCAACAGAGCATTGATGATAAATCCTAGATGTAACAAACTATGCTTAACAAGAATATAAAAAATTCTTACAATTGAGCCAATGCCAAGAACCAAGAAGAACCAAGAACATTATCCTATGCTCCCCTGAGTACTAAACCACAATCCTTCCATGCTTCTTCAACCTGTCATCTTCAGTATTACCTATTTTTGATTTTTTCTTTCTTCCTTATATTCTTCTCTTTTCCTTATTTAGTCTTTCCTTTTTTTTTCTTTTAGTTACTGAATGCTACTGTAAGGTTAGGAAAGCTGAGAACAACATTACAAGCCTTTAAGCTAGGATTAAGGAAATTCAAAGAAATGATGAAACAGTTAATAAACTTGGGATTTTAAAAGAACTAGAATTCTTGAATTGATACTGAAAAAGTCTTACAAGATACACTAAAAACTGAATTGGAAATTACATTAAGAAAATTACTTTGCTAAATTAAATTACTTAAAGACTACATGCCCTCAGGCTTACAATCAGGTACTATATATACAAAAAGGTAGACAAATGGAACCAGGGGGGACTTTTTCTTCTTTTGTGCTTTTTGTCTGGTGTGAGACATCTTTGGAAAGTCTTCTGTGTCACCTTAGAGTAATATCCCACCATTGGATTTGCCTTGACATTATCTACACCCTTGATTCAATTTTGATGCTGTCACAACTCGTAATTTCCGGTCATTTTTCCAAACTTCGACAATTTACTATTCATCATTTTACTATTCATCGTTTTTGAGGTCAATTTGATATTCTGAAAAGCGTTCAAAAATTTTACTATTCACTTGACACTATTCATTTCAGGAAGAAATACACTATTCACGTGCATTACTCATTTCATCGTAAATTTAGTTTACGAGTATTTAAATTCGCGTAACCGTATTGGTTCAAGAGCGAACTCATGCATTATCATTTGGGACATCTCATACGGACTAGAAATATTCTGCATATCATCATTGTGGCACTTGTATACTATTCCACTCGTAGGATATTTACATTACTACTTTTGGTATAATTGACTTTTTACGTATGTTTATTTTTAAAGTAAACGTTAACACGCAACCAATAATTTGACTAACACGTCCGACAATCCCGACTATGATCCTAGTATATTTTCATACTCATAATAATAATATAAAAAATTATATTATTAATTTACCCGGTATTTTGGAAATTTATTTATTTCGTATCGTACGCCTAATTTAATTACGACGGTTTTCGTAGAAATTAAATAATAATTATCTAAACACTCAATACTTGTACCCAACATATTTTTACAATTTTTGTGACTTTATTATGTCCCGGTTAACTCCGTTAAAATTTATTTCTAGTTAACTCAGTACCCGGTATCCTCTAAAACTAATAATAACTACATAATATCTATCTAAATCTTACACCTTAAAGTCAAAACTCATTTCTTCACTCCATCAACACCATTTACACGCCTCCCCCATCTCATTTTCTTACAGTTTGACATATATTCACCAACTTTCATTTAATGCTAGCAAACTTGTCCTAAAAGCTTAAGAAAATACCTAATATCTACATCTCATTCTTCACTAAACAAAGTCAAGTAAAACAAATGTTTCCTCTCTTTTTCTCTCTTGTATGCTCGGCCTAACAACAACAAAGAAGCAAGAAATAATTATTTTTCAAGATCAAGTATAATATATAGTGTATTTTGTACTCCTTTTAGAGTTTTGAAATACAAACTCAAGGTTTACTTAGGTTTTCATCCTTAAAATCTCATTAATCTTTCAAGTAAGTTTACAAAATTTATTTTTATCATTTCTTCAAGTATTTATTATGATCATATGGTTTTCTATACTATATTACATGCATATGCTATTTATACCACTTCATTTTAAACATAACTAACTTTTGAGCCCTAGAAAGTGATTATAGTTAGATCCTTGTTAGATCCACTTGATTTATGATGTTTAGGAACCCATGACACCCTAAGAAGGTGTATGGTAGGATTAGACTAGTTTTGTGGTGATTGAAGGAGATTTGGTTGAAGTTGGAACAAGATTGAAGCTAGGAAAATGATTTTGAAACAATATATATACCTACTGTTACTATTTTGGAAACGTGGGAAACTCAGTAGGTGATGGTTAATTTTTGACCAAAGATTTAGAAAATACTTTAAAAAACGAAACTTTTGGCGAAAGAACGGATTAAAACGAGCTTATAACGAAGGAGATATGATTTTTGAAATTAATTGACGAAAACTATTTTCTGAAAAACTGCATGCTGTTTGACAGTTTTCGACGGACAAATAGAGGCGTTAGACGTAACCTAGTGAAGCCGAGTTATCGAAAATATATTAATACATACTAAAACGAATCCGTGGATATAAAGAACGAGGAAAATGAGCTTAAAACGACCAAGTTATACGCGTTTTAAAATCGTCAAAACTATATATATATATATATATATATATATATATATATATATATATATATATATATATATATATATATATATATATATATATAGTCACTACTAGAAAATAATATAACTACGTACTAAATGACATATTTTCTAGATTTCTTATTCAATGAGTTTATTTTTAACTAACGAAGTACGTACGACTCAAGGTTTATTACGCGACTACTAGACATTATTTTAAGGTTTTCAAGACGAGGAATATAACACTAACATTTTTATACGATATATATTACGACAAGTTTTTATAACTCTATTTGGACTTATTTTTCTTAAGTATGGAAAATACTTTACTTTGACAATAACTAGTATTTTCAAGTTACGAGTGGTATAGGTATCATGTGCATGTGCATTCCTTACATCACGGCATGATCTAAAGTAGATCGTTATTACTCATATTAGGTTGCGGCTAGTGTTCGCGCCTTGTTGTCCCGATTATTTCATCACATTGTACTATCACTTCAGGTGAGTTTTCATAGCCCCGTTTTCAATTACTTATTTTGATTTCAAATCCCACGGGGGAGAATACATTGCACCAACTATTTTTGTACATGCCCAAGTATTTCAAATTCCATACATTGCTTAAGTTGCCTTATTACCACGTCTTGACAAGTCCCCTTTATTATCATGGACCGTTAATTTTAGTGCTAAGCGAAAGTGAGTGAATAGATCTATTGAGGGTGACGCCTCCATTCGCGTTTTGGTTGCTCCAACGGGACGAATGCATTTCATGTCTTATCAAATTGAGTGCCTGGTAAACACTCTGTTGGGGCCATTACTATGTCTAGCTTCGGGGTCATGAGCTTAAGAGACAATGTAGCATTTTGACATTTTTGTCGGTTTACTTTATACTTGTGGCTAATGTACATACGATTTAACTTACAAACCTATGGAATTCACCAACTTTATGTTGACCGTTTTCGCAATGTATTTCTCAGGTAACTAAGGCATATTCTCATGGCATGCATGGAGTCATTTTATGTATCGAGGATGACGCGTCTCATTTTGGATTTCATGCACTTATGAACTATCGTTTGATTGTACTAAATTATTTCCTTAAACCTTTCTAAGACTTTTGGGACCTATGTTTTATAACTCTGAATATTTTGAATGAATCAAACGATGTATTTTCAAAACGACACTTTAGGTCGTTCAATATATCCTTGTTTGTGATGCTATGACAGTCACCCCCAGGTATTCCATTCCGCTGCCATTCAGGTATTTTGGGGGTGTGACAGATTGGCATCAGAGCTAAGGTTATAGCGAACTAGGATGTATCTTGGACCCTAGACTGTAACCACATCATCATAGCATCTCATCATTTCATCATAGGTGCATATTCATTATACATGCTGTTTCATGCATACATTGTGCGAGTTATTTATACCCATACTCATATATATATGATTATGTTGACCTGGTTCACAAGTGACATGTCTTCAAATACCCACCCTGTCATCCTTTTATCGGATTTCGACATTGGAGATGCCTTGTCATCTTCCACTACCATTTTACTACTAGTTGCACTTACACTGCCATTAGCACCATTGAATTATTATAGGAACAAGGTTTTCCTATCATCCAGCCCATACATAGAATGCCGTTTGGTAGAGTATTCAGACTTAATCTTAATAGACCTATTAGGATGCTTATTGCAAGGAAGATAGTATGTTTTCTTTCCTTTGCTAGTAGGGCGCTTACTACTCAGGTACTACCACCACCGTCAGCTACTTATTTCACTATTGGTCGTCCCATAGTGCGTACTTCAGTTTTACCTCTTAGATGTCGCGAGGTTGTGCGAAAGAGGGTAGCATTCCATTTAGTATTATCACCATCACATCTCAGAGACTCTACACCCATATATGATAGGCCGCTTAAGAAGCAACCACTATTTGACATACCACACGTTACACCACCTTATAGGTTTGAGGTTGATGAGAATTTGAGAGCCTCTACTGCTTGACAACCTACTACTCTTCATCGTTAGACGATGACCTCTAATTATTTGAGATTACCCATGAGTGTTTGGACGATACACTCTGAATAATACCACAAGCCTCACAAACACAATAAGAATTGCAACAAATCGCCCAAGGGTGGCATCTATCACAAGGACTCTATATTATCTTAGATATGATCGACTCATACCTCCATAACACAATAAACCAACAAGATGCTTTGAACGGTATTATACCATCATAATGGAACTCATCACAACTCTCCCTTCATTATCAAGTTTGATTACATCACATTCTAAGTCGATGATTGCATCATTAGTCACTCTAGCAACACTCTACCGACCAAGGTGGTCATATTAATAGATTTGACATGTAATTACAACTTTGGGAGGATGCAAGTAAGACAATAGGATAGATAAAGACGAAGAGGTCTTTACAATTAAATGGTCATGTTGACCAAGATAAGAGTGACTGCCCTAGTTTTCGTGTTTCGGAGATAATAACAATTCAAGTAAGTCAAAGTCAAATTAAATTTTTGTACAAACAAAAAGATTTCTTGCAAACCTTATGAAGTACGACAAATTATTGATTTTCAATGGTTGGATTTAAAACTCATTTTTGTTTAAGCAACAATCTTCTTGAACTTCCTTTTTCCAAAGACATATATATATAAGATATTGTTTTTATCAAAATATAAAATATTTCATAGTCACATCTTTTACATAACTATATTCATTACAAACTTCAAATAAAGTCACTCCAAGATACATTTATGACCAAATTTCACAATGTTTTACTCAAATAAATGTTATTAACTTTAGAAACCATATCTCCAAGAAGGAACACGCATAACTCATGAACGAATCTCGAAAGCAACCACTATACCTACTTACTATTTGACCTTAGATGCGAAAGAAACCCCTCTACCAGAGATTGCCAATATTGATACACCATGCCTTAACACCACTATTTGAAATTACAACTTTTTCGCTCATTCCATATTATAAGACTCTCACGCTAGTATAAGCTTGTTGGATAAGGATCAAGGTACAAATTACTCAACAAAATTTATATTCCTTTCGGAGACCGATATAGCTTAGTCACATTGGGACAAGACCTTATTTTTCATGAAAGGACATTGAGAAGTTTCACCTGACTATAAGGCATTTAGCTTGCATTCATGGCAAATCAAAACATCATTCGATATGGTACCTACTCGACTCAGATCACCCGTACAACAATTTCCATTCTTTATACATTTTAGTCATGCCTAGAGGGATTACACATTTGAACCTGCGAATTTTACCTAGTATAAACTCTCGAATACTTCAAATCATTGGCACCAAATTGCTGCCCTATATCCTTTCATACATAGACTATCCTTTTCAATTGACTGTAGATGCCTTAACGACACGTTCATCTTTCACGCTCTCAATATCACTACCATATTCTCGACCACTTCATAATCATAAACCACTGCCCTGTTATGAACTGAGACGCTTACATTCTTTAAATAAGTGAATTAGTAGACTATTACCATACCATAAGATTCACCCATGTATCCAATAAACCATTCCACGAATTTTACTTCAACCTATTTTACTACCATATGGGAAATTGTTTTATGGAATTATTAAATGAAACTATTTTATTACCACCCTATAAATTGATTTTTCCGTTATTGCACCAAGTATTTACTATTATTACGCGAAATAATTTTCATGTTACCTTGAAAGGAAATATCAGGATACCATTTTTAATAACAATGCGTTGAACACCATCTAAAACTTTTGAGAAAAGTAATACTATTTTGACTAAATCAAGCATCGCATCATTAGTCCTCAATTATACATAGCCTGATCACCTATGTATAATTCAGGAAGGATTATGCCATGAAGTAAATAATTTTTTTTTTAAGTATTACTAATAACAATCTTCATTAAAAAGCGTTTTAAACAAGTAAACTCTTTTATAAACGTCTCTTTCTGACAAACTCTCCCTGGATACTTACCTCACCTGTCACCCACTTAGCCATTAAGTTGGACTTTCCATTGACTTCTTTAGGAGAGACTTTCCCTATCAAGTACTAGGAGGATTACTCGATACAAGAAAAACAATAAAAGAGTTACGGAACTACTAACCTAGACTAGAAGTATACACCAAGACAATTTATAACTCAACAACAATTCTAAGATGCCACTAGACCATCCGAACCACCATCTCTGACCTAGTTGTCCAATTCTATCATTCAAAGGTACTAGCAAGACTGAGCTACAGGATCGAACACATTGTGAAGGTACGCTAAACAACACTATAGAAATAAACCAAACACCTAATTGAGACGGTAAAGCATTCCAATTAAACATGGTCTCATCTATACGCAAACTTCCCTGCAATGAGTTTACGCCAAGAACGATTGATTCGAATTATGGATATCGATATAGATTCCCCTAAAGCGTTGTGTCCTCAAGAAATTCTAGATAACCTCACCTATACATCAAGAGAGGCATCAGGCCCAAGCATATCTCCCCAGCTTTATGTGGAAATAAAATAGACATTCATCGACATAGTATCAATGGACACCCTCATTGTGCCAACATGATGACAATTTCAATAATAAACTATTTCAGGACTTAAGTTGGTTGAATACCTAGACTTGTAGTTTTGTCGGATAATTGCCAATAGGCATTTTCCAATATCAGGAACCGAATGTTGGACACGTATGCATTTATGCGAACATTTCCTATCCTACTATTTTATCCTTGTTAGTATTTTTACTTTTAAATGAAGTTGATTTCAAAATTGTGTCCATACAAATCACATATCTCGTAGAAAATAATTTTGAATTGTCTATTTTGAATAAATACGATCCTTTTTAGCCAATATTTACTTGAACCATTATACAATGAGAAATATTTAAACATCAAACTTTGGTAAATAGTTCTATTCACAACATGTTTGAAAACCGCATCACATTTCATAACTATTGAATTTTAAATCATCAAGAAAGCTATTATTTAGTATACCATTTGTTCCATTTTCTAAATTTTTTTTTATTCAGAAAAAGATTTCGACCAAAAACTCAAAAATCGCGAGATAAATTTTGAAAACAAATCACCATACTACATTGCTTATGCATTTAGGGCTTTGTGATTTGAAAATAAGGAATATTAGAATATGTGATGAAGAAAATTAGGAGGAACACCATAGATCGATTACAAATGTCAGCCATGGAAACCAAGCACAATAGGCAAAGAAAGACACATGTCTTAGCACCCATTAGACCAAAACACAAGGAATCAAAGTGTTACCCATATTCTATCTTTTTCGTATAACGTCCTTTTCGAAAAGTATAACGTTGTAGAATTAGTCACCAGATTCATTGTAACCGTTTCAATTATTCATGATAAAGGTGATCGAATCACCTCAGACTTCTAACAATCATTCTAAGATTTCCTTCGGAACCTCATTAAGATGTAAACACCACCTATCATCCTCAGACCAATGGTCAGAATGAGAGAAGGATTCAAACATAGGAAAGTTATACTCAGAGTATGAGTGATTGACTCTAGAAATGGTTGGACTAACCATTCACCATAAATCAAATTCTTTTACAACCATAGTTATCGCGCGAGCATAGAGACTACACCATTTGAGGCACTTTATGGTCGAAGTACCAATTACCCATTTACAGACCGAAATCGGAAAGTTAAATTCACTGGTCTAGGACTAAACTATGGAACAACAAAGGAAATTTCACAAGTCAAGAACCCGTTACAAGAAAGATTGAACCTTTGGTACATGACGCACATCATGCGGATTGGGTATCCTTGAATAGCAAACCAACTAGATTCACGTGAGAGAACGAACTAAGTTGAAAGCTTTGCCTTGGAGAGGCATGATACGATTTTGGTAACACGAGAGATTGAACCTTTAGTATATTGGACAATTTAAGATTCATTTTAGAATCGACCAACTGACATATAAGATTTGAGTTCTGACATAGTTCAGCAACATATATTACCCATATTACATTATAAACCTGAAGAAGCACTGATCATCTATTGACGAACCAAACTCGGAAAAAGCCAAACTCACTATTCCTATAGGCATTCATGAAATAACAAGAAATTTCCTACAAGTCAAGAATCAATTACAAATTCTACAAGTTGTAAACCATTAAAACTTCAAGTTGGTAGCCAGATCATGTTGAAAGTTCTGCCTAGGAAAGGCATGATATTATTCGGAAAAATTTGGGAAAGTTAAAACCGATATACACTGGACCATTTAATATTTTAGACGGAGTAGGCCAGTAACCCTCAGACTTAAGCCTTGTTGGAAAGTAGCAAGATTACATAAACATGTTTCATAATTTCAAATCCCGAGAAATGACTTTCAGATTTAGTCACAGATAATTCCATTGGAAGGAATCCAACCCAATGACAAAACCTAAATCTGGTAGGAGAACCAGTAGAAATCATGGACCGTAAGGTCGAACGGTTGAAGCAAAGTCGAATTCCTATCGTGGAAGTTCGCTGAAATTCTCAAATATTATCATCTTTTCACCAATACCACTTCAGAGACCAACACAAACTGAACTTCGGGACGAAGTTCCTTTTAGAGGGGAAGACTGTCACAACTCTTAATTTCCGGTCATTTTTCCAAACTTCGACAATTTACTATTCACCAATTACTATTCGTTTTTGAGGTCAATTTGATATTCTGAGAAGCGTTCAAAAATTTTACTATTCACTTGACACTATTCATTTCCAGAAGAAATACACTATTCACGTGCATTACTCATTTCATCGTAAATTTAGTTTACGAGTATTTAAATTCGCGTAACCGTATTGGTTCAAGAGCGAACTCATGCATTATCATTTGGGACATCTCATACGGACTAGAAATAGTCTGCATATCATCATTGTGGCACTTGTATACTATTCCACTCATAGGATATTTACATTACTACTTTTGGTATAATTGACTTTTTACGTATGTTTATTTTTAAAGTAAACGTTAACACGCAACCAATAATTTGACTAACACGTCCGACAATCCCGACTATGATCCTAGTATATTTTCATACTCATAATAATAATATAAAAAATTATATTATTAATTTACCCGGTATTTTGGAAATTTATTTATTTCGTATCGTACGCCTAATTTAATTACGACGGTTTTCGTAGAAACTAAATAATAATTATCTAAACACTCAATACTTGTACCCAACATATTTTTACAATTTTTATGACTTTATTATGTCCCGGTTAACTCTGTTAAAATTTATTTCTAGTTAACTCGGTACCCGGTATCCTCTAAAACTAATAATAACTACATAATATCTATCTAAATCTTACACCTTAAAGTCAAAACTCATTTCTTCACTCCATCAACACCATTTACACGCCTCCCCCATCTCATTTTCTTACACTTTGACATATATTCACCAACTTTCATTTAATGCTAGCAAACTTGTCCTAAAAGCTTAAGAAAATATCTAATATCTACATCTCATTCTTCACTAAACAAAGTCAAGTAAAAGCAAATGTTTCCTCTCTTTTTCTCTCTTGTATGTTCGGCCTAACAACAACAAAGAAGCAAGAAATAATTATTTTTCAAGATCAAGTATAATATATAGTGTATTTTGTACTCCTTTTAGAGTTTTGAAATACAAACTCAAGGTTTACTTAGGTTTTCATCCTTAAAATCTCATTAATCTTTCAAGTAAGTTTACAAAATTTATTTTTATCATTTCTTCAAGTATTTATTATGATCATATGGTTATCTATACTATATTACATGCATATGCTATTTATACCACTTCATTTTAAACATAACTAACTTTTGAGCCCTAGAAAGTGATTATAGTTAGATCCTTGTTAGATCCACTTGATTTATGATGTTTAGGAACCTATGACACCCTAAGAAGGTGTATGGTAGGATTAGACTAGTTTTATGGTGATTGAAGGAGATTTGGTTGAAGTTGGAACAAGATTGAAGCTAGGAAAATGATTTTGAAACAATATATATGCCTACTGTTACTATTTTGGAAACGTGGGAAACTCAGTAGGTGATGGTTAATTTTTGACCAAAGATTTAGAAAATACTTTCAAAAACGAAACTTTTGGCGAAAGAACGGATTAAAACGAGCTTATAACGAAGGAGATATGATTTTTGCAAATTAATTGACGAAAACTATTTTCTGAAAAACTGCATGCTGTTTGACAGTTTTCGACGGACAAATAGAGGCGTTAGACGTAACCTAGTGAAGCCGAGTTATCGAAAATATATTAATACATACTAAAACGAATCCGTGGATATAAAGAACGAGGAAAATGAGCTTAAAACGACCAAGTTATACGCGTTTTAAAATCGTCAAAACTATATATATATATATATATATATATATATATATATATATATATATATATATATATATATATATATATATATATATATAGTCACTACTAGAAAATAATATAACTACGTACTAAATGACATATTTTCTAGATTTCTTATTCAATGAGTTTATTTTTAACTAACGAAGTACGTACGACTCAAGGTTTATTACGCGACTACTAGACATTATTTTAAGGTTTTCAAGACGAGGAATATAACACTAACATTTTTATACGATATATATTACGACAAGTTTTTATAACTCTATTTGGACTTATTTTTCTTAAGTATGGAAAATACTTTACTTTGACAATAACTAGTATTTTCAAGTTACGAGTGGTATAGGTATCATGTGCATGTGCATTCCTTACATCACGGCATGATCTAAAGTAGATCGTTATTACTCATATTAGGTTGCGGCTAGTGTTCGCGCCTTGTTTTCCCGATTATTTCATCACATTGTACTATCACTTCAGGTGAGTTTTCATAGCCCCGTTTTCAATTACTTATTTTGATTTCAAATCCCACGGGGGAGAATACATTGCACCAACTATTTTTGTACATGCCCAAGTATTTTAAATTCCATACATTGCTTAAGTTGCCTTATTACCACGTCTTGACAAGTCCCCTTTATTATCATGGACCGTTAATTTTAGTGCTAAGCGAGAGTGAGTGAATAGATCTATTGAGGGTGACGCCTCCATTCGCCTTTGGGTTGCTCCAACGGGACGAATGCATTTCATGTCTTATCGAATTGAGTGCCTGGTAAACACTCTGTTGGCGCCATTACTATGTCTAGCTTCGGGGTCATGAGCTTAAGAGACAATGTAGCATTTTGACATTTTTGTCGGTTTACTTTATACTTGTGGCTAATGTACATACGATTTAACTTACAAACCTATGAAATTCACCAACTTTATGTTGACCGTTTTCGCAATGTATTTCTCAGGTAACTAAGACATATTCTCATGGTATGCATGGAGTCATTTTGTGTATCGAGGATGACGCGTCTCATTTTGGATTTCATGCACTTATGAACTATCGTTTGATTGTACTAAATTATTTCCTTAAACCTTTCTAAGACTTTTGGGACCTATGTTTTATAACTCTGAATATTTTGAATGAATCAAACGATGTATTTTCAAAACGACACTTTAGGTCGTTCAATATATCCTTGTTTGTGATGCTATGATAGTCACCCCCAGGTATTCCATTCTGCTGCCATTCAGGTATTTTGGGGGTGTGACAGATGCCCTAGTATTAGTAGTGAATTGCTGAGTTGGAGGGGGAGGTAATAATTAGTGCTAGGTTGACTTTGGTGAGGAGGTGGAGTAGAGTGGCTTGGTAGGAGAGGAGGGGGGAGACAAAGATGTTGGGTGTGCAGGGTGTGGTGTTTGGTTATGGCGGCAAAAGGGAAGGAAGGGGAAGGGTTGACCCTTTGACCCTGGCGTTTTATTTATAAAAAGGGTGTGGGTTTGTAGTGGGCTTAGGAGAAGTTGGGCCAGGGGTTTATGGATCAGGAAAGTGGATCAAGGATGAGTGTTGGGTGGGTTTGTGTAAAAGGGTGGTATTAAAGGGTCCATTTATTTTGTAGTATTTATTAAGCCCAAGGATTAATTTTGTATATTCTGAAAACACAAGGGCCAATGTTGACATCATTCCAAACATGGTATAAGGACCACTTTTGTCACATTAAAATTTCCACAAGTATCTTTGATGTAATTTTCCGTTTTAAAAACTTCCAAGGACCACTTTTGCGAAATTTTAAACTGCGGGGACCAAACTTGTAATTTTTCCAAAGTATTCACCCAAGGACTAAATTTGATAATTTTTTACTTTTAAAAACCTTGGGTTGACTTTTCTTTCATAACAAATGCTCAGGGACTAGTTTTGTCAATTTTTGAAAGTTGGGGGACTGAAACTCCCAATTGTGCAAACTTTTCATTTTTCATTGTTTTTACTCATTTTGCATCTGAAACGTATAAAATACAATCCCTGGGATATTTTTAGTATTTCGATGCATTTCTGAGTGTTTTCGGATGTTTTGGCAGTTTAAATACGACAAAAATGATGAGTGTTTGAGCACTCATCAATCCCCCACACTAAACTATTGCTAGTCCCTAGCAATCTTTTTGGAAAACTTGATGGATTTGAAGTCTCTTTACCAAAAGTCATCACTTCTGGAGTAGCCAAATGTTTTGATTCAAGTAAGAACTATGGTCCACCTGATAACCATGTGATTTTGAGCAAACCACCAGCTTTCAACGGTTTTGATTTGTCTTTACCAGAAGCCGTTTGCTTCTGGACTAGCCAACTCTTGATGGACACAGTCGACATCTTGGTGAGCTGATTATCAATTATGGTTTTTCCACTGCCTTTACCACAAGCCATAATATTGCGGGCTAGCCAACTAATTCACTTTTTAGGTTATGGCGAGTTGAGATACCATACAATTTTTGGCAAATTGCAAGCCGTCAACGGATTTGAGATATCTTTACCAAGAGCCGTTTGCTCCTGGATTAGCCAATCCTTTTGTGGGTTAGACATGGCGAACTGATAACCACAAAAATTTTGAAACAAAGTGAAAAAAATTTAAAAATTTTAGGCCAAAAACGGGGGTACTAGAGGATATAATGTGATAAAATTCGCTAGAATTCCCCCCCCCCCCCACACTTAGAATTGAATATTGTCCTCAATATTCAAAGTCCCGGCTATTATGCCGATTCTTTGAACGTAAGAAGATAATATTATAAGCTAACTGTGGGAATATCATTTTTCATTTTTCACTTTATTTATATGTACATACAACACACTTTTTTTTTATGAAGGATATATACATTGAAAACAGCTGCAGGGGACGGCCACTCCCCCACACAAGGGTGTTAGAAAGTAGAAAGAAGTCAGAGACACGGGTGAAAACCCATGTTTATGGTACTGTTTTTGTTTATCGAGTCGCTAGCTTGACTCGATCCCCGAATTCAATTGTCCTTGGGGAAAGTTTGGAGATCCAGGACAACCATGGATGGTATGTCCTCTCCAAAGTAATGTTTCAAACGATGCCCATTCACTTTGAAATTAGGACCGTCATTTTGAGATAATTCGACGGTGCCATAAGGATAAACCTTTGCTATAGTGAATGGACCAGTCCAACGGGTTTTGAGCTTTCCCGAGAAGATCTTGAGTCGAGAGTTGAAAAGAAGGACTCGATCACCAACGTTGAAAACGCGGTTCTTGATTTTGGAGTCATGGATCTTCTTTGTCTTTTCTTTATAGATCAAAGAGTTCTCGTAAGCTTGATCACGAAGTTCATTTAATTCATTCAGTTGAACTTTCCTATGATCACCTACAGTTTAGAGGTCAAAATTTGCATGCTTGAGGGCCCAATAGGCTTTATGCTCAAGCTCGATCGGAAGATGGCACGCTTTCCCGTACACAAGCTTGTATGGCGTACACCCAATAGGTATTTTGTAAGCTGTACGGAAAGCCCAGAGTGCATCATCTAATTTATCCGACCACGATGCACGATTTTCACCTACAGTTCTTTCCAATATTCTCTTAATGCCTCGATTGGAAACTTCTACTTGTCCACTTGTTTGAGGGTGATATGCAGTAGAAAGACGGTGAGTCACACCATACTTTTGCATGACTTTATCAAATTTGTCATTGCAGAAATGCGTACCACGATCACTAATTATAGCACGTGGAGTTCCAAATCGAGCAAAAAGAGCTTTCAAGAATTTTACAACAACTCGGGCATCATTTGTGGGTAAAGCTTTCGCTTCAACCCATTTTGACAAATAGTCAACAGCCACGAGTATGTACTTATTTCCATGAGATGTTGGAAATGGCCCCATAAAGTCTATGCCCCACACGTCAAAGATTTCACACACTTGAATTGCATTTTGAGGCATTTCATTTTTTTGTGAAATATTTCCGTGACGTTGACAAGCGTCACAGGATTTGACTAATTCCTGGGCATCCTTGTAAATCGTGGGCCAGTAGAAACCGGAGTCAAACACCTTTTTGGTGGTGTAGTTTGGATTATGGTGGCCCCCCGTGGGACCAGCATGGCAAGCCTTGAGAATTTCAGTGGCTTCTTGACCATAAACACACCGCCGGATGACTTGATCCGCACAGATTTTAAACAGGTAGGGGTCGTCCCAAAAGTAGTGTTTTACATCTTTGAAGAATTTATTTTTTTGTTGGGACGACATCCCTTTCACCACAAAGTTACCCGCATGGTAGTTTGTAAAATTGGCAAACCATGGGGTAATAGAATCTCCACGAAAGGTAACCGCATTGAGTGTCTCGAGAGGGAAGGTTTCATTAATTTCTTTCCTCTCGAAGACATCTTGATGGGGGTTTTCCAAATGGGAGAGATGATCAGCAGCAAGGTTCTCAGCTCCTTTTTTATCATGAATTATGATATCAAATTCCTGTAGGAGGAGAACCCAACAGAGTAGTCTCGGCTTTGCATCTTGTTTTGCAAATAGATACTTCAAAGCCGAGTGATCCGTATACACTATGCTCTTGGTCAATATCAAATATGGCCAGAATTTTTCAAAGGCATACACCACAGGTAATAATTCTTTTTCAGTGTTGGTGTAATGACTTTGAGCCTCAGTCATAGTTTTGCTCGCATAGTGTATAGGCTGAAAGTGTTTTGATTTGCCTTGCCCCAAGACTGCCCCTATTGCATAATCACTAGCATCACACATGAGTTCAAAGGAGCATCCTTCTCGAGGAGATGGGTCATAGGCCGGGCGATTTTAGAAAAATCTTGAATGAACCTATGATAGAAACCGGCATGACCCAAAAAGCTCCTAACACCTTTGACGGTAGTGGGATGAGGTAATTTTGCTATGACATCAACTTTGGCTTTGTCAACCTCAATCCCATTCTTTGAAATTTTATGGCCGAGGACAGTGCCCTCTTTGACCATAAAGTGACTCTTCTCCCAATTTAGACATAACCTTGTGTCTTCACAACGTTTGAGCATGTTGTCTAAATGGGAGAGACATGTTTGGAACGAATCCCCAATGACCGAAAAATCGTCCACAAAGACCTCCATACTTTTCCCGATCATGTCAGAAAATATGGCCATCATACATCTTTGAAACGTGCCCGGAGCATTACATAAACCAAATGGCATACGTTTATAAGCAAAAGTTCCATAGGGGCACGTGAAAGTGGTCTTTTCTTGATCTTGCGGATCAATGGGAATCTGAAAGTAACCCGAGTAACCATCGAGGAAGCAATAGTACTCATTCCCCGCTAATCTATCGAGCATCTGATCCATAAAGGGCAGAGGAAAATGGTCTTTGCGGGTGGCGTCATTTAACTTGCGATAGTCAATACAGACACGCCAACCCGTAACCAATCGAGTTGGAATAAACTCATTCTCCTTGTTTGTGCCAACAGTAATGCCACCCTTTTTTGGAACACAATGTATGGGGCTAACCCAAGGACTGTCGGAGATAGGGTAAATCAATCTGGCATCAAGAAGTTTTAAAACTTCTTGTTTGATCACCTCATGAATTTTTGGATTTACCCTTCTTTGTTGTTGGACTGCTGGTTTGAAGTCATCCTCCATTAAAATCTTGTGGGTACAAAATTCAGGGTCAATGCCCTTGATGTCGGAGAGTCGCTAAACAATTGCTTGTTTATGTGACTTCAGAACCTTTATTAGAGCAGCCTTTTCCTCAACACTTAAATCTTTAGCCATTATGATGGGTAATTTATCATCACCCTCCAGAAATGCATATTCAAGACGAGGCGGCAAGTCCTTAAGCCCGACCTTAGGAAAATCTTCAGTTTCCTCAACATATTTGATTTCCTGATTATGAAGTTGTTGTGGTAGAACAGGAAGAGGAGAGGGATCTTCATTTAACAATTTCTCAAGGATAAGAATATCCCTCTCAGGGTCAATCTCTTGGTTATCGATTCCATCGGGAATCGAATCACTCTTGAGAAAGGACTCAATCTCTTCTAAGATGAAGTCACTTCCCTCAAACGGAGTGAGGGAAGGAGAAGAATTGGCAATGATGGGATAAGAAGATGGAGTGAAGTTTTCACTCGTAGAATCATCAATGAAACCTAAATCCTCTTGAGCGTACTCCTCAGCCGCAAGATCGATGACATCTATTCGGTTTACCGATTCAGAGTCATAATTGGAGGAGTACCTCGATGTTTGATTGAGGTTAAAGGTGATTGCTTCAGTTCCAACACGCAATGTGATCTCTTGCTCAAATACATCGATGAGAGCACGCCCAGTTCTAAGGAACCCCCTTCCAAGAATGAGAGGGACCCTTGAATCGGCATCAAAGTCGACAATCACAAAATCCGATGGAAAATGGAACTTTCCACTTTAACGAATACGTCCTCGGCAATGCCAAGTGGACGAGAAATTGATCGATCGGCAAGCTCTAAAGTCATGCACATGGGAGTGAGTTCAGGAAGAGAGAGTTTTTTCCACATATAATATGGCATCAGGTTAATGCTAGCACCTAGATCAGCCAAGGCGAAGCATTCGAGCATACCCGAAAAAATACAAGGAATGAGAAATTTTTCGGGGTCTCCAAGCTTCTCGGGAAGCTTTTTCAATAGAACTGCTGAGCAGTGCTCATTCAACGAAGTTCTAGCCATCTCAAAAAGTTTTTCCTTATTACTTAACAGATTCTTGATTGTTGATGCAAAACTTGGGCATCAAGAGAATAGCATCCGCGAAGCTAATGTCAAAATGCAAATCTTGAAAGATTTGGAAAAATTTATCCATTTGGTGACTAGCTTTTTCGCGGAGCTTTTGTTCATTGAGACGTGATGGGTAAGGAATAGAAGTTTTGGATTTAGGGTTGTCCACTAGAGTTTCAGGTGGTTCAAAGACAACTCCAGGCTTACATCTGGTTTCTGGAATAACCTGAGGTTGGATGTGTGCGGTACTTCGTGAGCTAGGAGTTTGCACCTTGTCCGTTGTCACCTCAGGTTCACGTTCCACTACCTTTGGAGGAGAGGAAGAAGAGGTAGTAGGAATCGCGGGTTCATCATAAGAAGCACCACTTCTAGTTGTGATCGCCTTAGCATCGCCCCTCGGGTTAGCGATCGTGTTGCTCAGAAGTGTTCCTGAGCCTGAGGGTCATTCATTTAAAGACTTTTTGATTTCAGAAATCTGGCTAACCAACAACTTGTTCATCTCTTCTTGGGATTTCATGAATTGTTTTAACAACTCGTCAGATGAAGGCCCAGTTGGAACAATGGCTTGATTTTGGTTATTAAAATTTTGAGCACGATTGTTCTAATTGGGGCCTTGATTCTGAAAATTACCCTGATTAGGGTTGTTGTTTCCATGAAAATACCCGGGGTTGAAATTACCTTGACATTGGTTTCGATTAAAGTTTCCTTGATTTTGGAAACCTTGGTTTTGATTTTGAAAACCGTGACCCTGATGGAAGTTACCTTGGTTTTGAAAACCTTGGTTCATTCTATTTTGATTCTGGTTACCGTTTTGGACATTTTGGTTTTGATTAAAACCGGTAGGTCCAGGGTAATGATTTGTACGATAGTTCGGGTCCATAGGAGGGCGGTATTGATTGCCTCCTTGATTAGATGACCCGACTACAGCATGAGCTTCAAACGGAGAACCATCAGTAGCAGTGCAATTGTAGTAGGCATGCGGCCCACCACAAGTTACACAGACTTCCACTTTTTTAACCTCAGCAGGTGGAGGATGTTGTGGAAAAGAGACTTTCTTTTGCTGGGCGAGAACCAAAGCTTGAATAGCCTCAGTAAGCTTGTCAATCTTAGCATCGGTGCTAGACTGACTTATAGGAGATGAAGTGGAAGGACCCGCACTAATTTGGGAAACAACCGGCTTGCTTCGTGTAGAGTGGACCTTGGACTTGTTCTCGATGATTGCTAAGGCTTCTTTGGTGGTTCTACTCAAAAAGTTACCTCTCGCGGAGGCATTGAGAGAAGCCTGATCAACTTGGCTTATGCCATTGTAGAAAGTATCGAGTTGCATCAACTCGGAGAAACCATGATGTGGACACTTGCGAAGTAATTCTTTGAAACGATCCCACGCTTCACCAAATGATTCATCATACTTTTGAGTGAACTTGGTGATTTCGTTTTTAAGACTCGTGGTCTTAGAAGGTGGGAAGAATTCATTCACAAACTTTTTTACCATGTCTTCTCATGTCTCAATAGATCGAGGGGGTTGTTTCTCAAGCCAAATCCGGGCTTAACCCTCGAGGGAGAATGGGAAGAGAAGAAGCTTGATTGCTTCACACGGGACATTCTTATACTTTATGGTTGATGTGATTTTATTGAACCATCGAATGTGAGCATGAGGATCGTCCCTCTCAAAACCGTAGAATTGACTTGAGGTTACAAGATTGAGTAACCCGGTTTTGAGCTCAAAACTATCAGCCACGATGGCTGGAACAACAATAGCGTCTTCGTAACCCTCGATGGGTGCTTGGAGAAGCTCACACATGGGGCGGTCTTCCGCCATGGTGACAGCAGGAGAGGAAACAGTACGGATCTCAGATCCGACTGTTGGTACTGAACGTCTACGAAGTCTTCTAGGGATTCTTACAAGCTCATGTAATGGGCTAGTAGACCTAGAAGAGCGAGTGCACATGCACTAGGGATAAAAACCAATCAAAACAAAGTCGAGGCAAAACCCTAGTGAACTTTGACGAGGCGAAAAATGAACCACTTTTAGGGGGTCATTTAAGCCCGGAATTGAATTTATTTGATCAAATATTGCCCTAAATCGTTCCTTTTGTGATTTTAGGTACTTGGGGAGTGAAATCTGGAAAAGAAGGCATTTTAGACGTTTTTGGAGCATAAAAGTGAAGAAAACGGCAAAGTCTCAATTTTCCAAGCTGGGAACAGTAGGTGACGGCGTCAAGAGTAACTTTTTGGTGGCATCAAGAGTAATTTTCATGATGACCCAGTACAGAAATGACGACGTCACAAGGAAGAGCGTCAAGTGTAAAATACGTGACGGCCTGGAAACACATAACACTTGACGGCGTCAGAAGTAGATCAAGGCAGTCCGAGAAGTATTTTGGCGGCGAGATGACGGCGTCACCAATTTGGTCTTGACGCCGTCAGACCCTATTTCTTGTATATAGTTTTCTAATTTTTACACATTAAAAAGAGGAAGTTTTGGAGAAACCCTAAGGCCGAACCTAATATGATTTTCACAGGTTTTTCAAGGGTTTTCAGCCCTTGAAACCTTACAAGTGTAATTGAGATAAGTGTTCTTTTAATTCAATCAATATGTCTATGTGTTGGTTGTCTATATCTTGTTCTTGTCTTGATTCCACCATGCTAGGCTAGATTTATCTTGTGTTTGCTTGGATCTAATGAAACCTAGATGTTAATTGTGTGTTGATTACTTGTTTATGGTTGTATTGGATGAATGATTTCGATGTTAGGCTTAAGAAAACTGGCAGATCTCCAAATGGTAACATGCTTGAACGTCTTAGGAAACATGAACCGATGTGCACTAGGTTTTATTGGTTGTATTTAATGCATGAGTAAATTCTAATGATCCCATGTTAAGAGCTTCTTAGCCGGCTCGACATAGGAGTGAAGTAGGCACTCATAGGATTGGGGAAGTAAGTGCGCCACCCCATGAATGGTATTAAGGAATACAATCCGTCATCCACGCAACTATAACAAGTAATTAACGTGTAAAAGATGTCTAGGGAGTAGTGAAATCTAAGTAAACACATTTTCTCCACTTATTGCTCACAACCTTAATTAATTTAGATTTATTTTCATTTCTAGTATTTTTATTTTGATTGCATCTTAGTATTGGGTTAGTTGACTAGCAACTAATTCCGCCCAAATCCTTCAAACCCGAGATATTTACTTGCTTTCTAAAAAATATAAAAATACAAAAAGAATCATCCGTCATCTTTAGCACTAGTAATTAGGTTTTCTAATCCTAGCGACACTATTCCTAGCTGAACGATCAATCCCCCGGTACTTGTGACTCCTCCCAAACCAACCAGTCAACCGTGTGCAGCTGATAGGCCCACCTGGGAGAAAGTGCAAGTTATTATTAACCGTGGAAATATAGGGAAATCCCCGGGTCGTTAAATCCCAACGAGATTGAAATTGTATTTTGGAACGATTATGAGAATGAGTGGTACTGAGGACAGTAACAAAAATGATTTGATGGATGATTATACTACTGATTGCTTGGAATTTAGATAATATGAAAATATATAAACAATAACAGAGATATACGTAAAAGCACAAATAAGAAAATCAGATAACAGACAGAGACAAGTGGGGTTTAAACAAATTACTAACTATAGGGGGTATAATTGAAACTTTTTAAAACTTAAAATTAAAAGAAAATTTAAAGTTAAAATGAAATTATAAAAGTGATTATTATAATATTTAAATATTATTTAATTAATAAAACTATTTAAAAATCTAATTTAAATCTAATTTAAATTAACTAAAAATGACAAATATTACAAATTATCTTAAAATCTTGCAAAAATATTTTCTAAACCTTAATTAGAACTTGAAGAAAGTATAAAAAATGAAAATAAATATTTTTGTCTTTTTATGAGTATTCTATTAATTAAAAACTATTTAACTTAATTAAACTAATTAAACTATTATAAATTACTATTAATACTAAATTAACTTAGAAAATTATGATAAAAATTATAAAACTAATTAACCATTACAGGAATCCTAAAAAATTGCTAAAAATTATATTTAAGCTAATTGACTAATTAATTACTTATTAATTAATTTAAGTCTAATTTAATTAAATAAAATAGAAAAATTAGAAAATGGACAGTGGAAATTATGAAACTATTTTCTAAAAGTCTTAACTACTTTATAAAACTTAGGAAAAATATAAAATTCTACTGTTGTTAATTAAAATTAAAGAAAATTATTTAATTACTAATATTACCTATTTAATTATTTAAACTACTTTTAAATCTAATAAATAGTAAATTGCTTAGGAAAAATCTAAGAAAATTATTTTAACTACTTAAAGGTAATAAGAAATTAATAAAATTATAAAATTGGACAAGTGCTTAATAATAAGCTGAAATGAAAATTAAATAGATAATTTCTATTAAATAGAAGCTCTCACTATAATTAAAGTTGGCTTTTTCTGGTTTTTCTTTTATAAAACTATTAAAATACTTAAAATAAGAAACTTTTACAAAGAAAACTACTTTGGAAACTCAGAATAAGCACTGAGAGTGCTTATTAGCTTATACAGTTGACTAAGGTTGACTGTGGAGGGATTTAAGCACAAATGGACTATTGTGGGGTCCACTAGGGTGAAAATAGGTTTCTATGAGTTAGTTGAACACTTTTGAGTGAGTTTCACACAATTAAGCAGCCTGATAAGCTACAAGACACCAATAAGCACTTTGCTTATGGTGATTCTGAGACATATTAGGGACAGAGTTTGGATGCAAAACTAAGTGGGGTCCACTAGTCTAATGGTCAAACTAAGGGTTAACTTTCAAACACTGGTAGGAGGGGGGTTGTAAGAACCAAAGTATGAGGTGTGGGACCCACTGGGGTAACCACAAATCATCACCAAAGTTGGGTGGGTGAAATAGGGTCTGAGTGCACAGGGCACTGGTTGCCCTACAGCACACTTTGAGGGGCAAAAAGGTCACTAAGAAAAATTCAAAAAAATGAGAAAAGTATGGAAATCACAAGTTCTACTGATAGACTACTAACCCAAGTAATTTCAAACCCTAGATCCAAATACACAAATCATGAAAACTCCTACCATTTTTGAGAAAAACTGAGATTGCACTTTTGACTTTATTGAAATTAACTACTAGTTTGACTTTTGTGAGATTCTACCTAGATTTAAACATTGATTAGGTTATAATAAGCTAGAATAAAACTAAAATAAGCTAGAACAACTACTTGTGAGTTGATTTGAAGCTTGTGCTACTCTAATTCCAACACAGTTAATCACTGTGAGTGATTCAAAGTGATTTTGACTTTTGTGGTTAACTAGGGCTGAGTTATTGCTTGTTCTGAGTTGACATGGACCTATGTGACTGGTTTAAACAAGAAACAACACAAAATCAACACCACAACTCCTTGGAGCACACTGATCCAAACACACCTTATACCTTAACTGTTTTGTGTTTTTTTTAAGTAAATGGCTTACAGAGCTTATCCCACTGATCCACAATGACTTATTATGTTGTAAGAGATCTAAACAAGTACTTAGAAACAGAAATTTACCACAAATACACAAGAATACTAATTAAGCTATGTTGATTGTGTAGCTTTGATTTTTAGCAACTAGAATTTTAAATGAACAAGCTATCTATTTTAGTTTATATTATTACTAAACAACAGTAAATAAGCATAAACAACCAAATAAGTAGATCAATAAGGTATGCTATAGTGAAAACAAGGAAATGAGATTAGAAACTTACCAAATGCAATCCTGCTTAAAACAATGAATCAAGAACCAAGACCAAACCTATAGGCTCTCCACAGAACCACTAACCCAAGGCCTTCCAGAATCAACCTTGCTCCATTGCTTATTACCAAGAACCTGACAGTTTGACTTTCATTGACTTTTTGTGTTTTTTATCTTTCTTATTACTAAACTGCTTTTAATTATTACTAATAGCTTAGATAAGCTATCTAGGAGCTTAAGTGATCTAAGAAGTTCAACACACTTCACAGTAACAACAATTAAACTAAATAGCTTTTTGGAAATTTAAGATTAAATTGCATAACATGAAATAGTTAAAGAAACTTGACTTTGATTGATCAAACAGAGTTACAATACATGAAAGATGATTAACTTACTGCATAAAAGCTTAGGTTTACACTAGAATTTTAAGATTGCATTAAACGACATACACTTATAGAAAATTAAACCAGATATTGAACTCCTCTGCTTCTCTTCCTTTTATAAGCTCCAATTAGGGTTCCTTGTGTGACTTTGAGCATTTCCCACTTCAATCTTGACCCTCCAATCTCTAATTGATCCTATCCGTTTAAATGAAAAATGGCGCCAAAAGTCCCCACGTTAACTTGGGGCCAAAGGTGAACAATTAAGGATTATTGGAGTGTTGTGGAGGTGTCAGGGGACAAATGGGAAGGTTTGGAGGCAAGTTGGGGTGATATGGAAGAAAACAGAGGATAGGGCATGGTTTGAAGTGAAAAGGTTGTGTAAATTGCATTAATTGAGGTGTAGTATTGCTGTGAGGTGGAAAGGAGGTTAGGGTGGAGTAGGGGGTGAGCTGTAGGGTGGTGAGGTGGTGGAAAAACCACCCTGGTTTCAGGTTTCAGGTGAGGGTGAGGGTGATGAACAGTGGGAGCGGTTTGGCGGTATAGGGGTGGTCAAACGGGGTCAAACCCGTTTTAAATAACAAAGGGGGGGTGGACTGGGCTTGTTTTGGGCTTGGGAATAGGTGGGCTGGGTGAGGGTGTTTGGATTGGATTTTGTTTTTTTTTTTGGGTTTATTTAATAAAAAGTGTCCAGTTGATTTAGGTATTTAACAAGGACCATTTTTGTAATTTGAGCAAAGTTAAGGTGCTGGAATTGTAATTCTCCCAAAGTGTTTTCAAGTACTTAACTTGCCAAATATGATAAACCAAGGACCAAATTTGTGATTTTTCCATTTAAAATATCCAGGGACCTTTTCTGTCAATTTCTCAAACTCCAGGGACCATTTATGTAAATTTGGATTTTTAAGGGACTGAAGATGTAATTTCTCAAAATGTTATTATACGGACCAATTTTGTCATTTAAGAATAGTTCCAGGTTTATTTTATTAATTTCCCATTTTTTAAAACCTTAAGGACTAATTTTGACATTTTTGAAACTTGAAGGACTAAAGTTGTCATTTTGTAATTTTTTAACTTTAAAGGACTTTACTTGACAACTTATGAATCCCTAAGGACCTTTGATGATATTTTTCATGTTTTTATTTACCAGGGACTAGATTTGACAACTTTTGAAACTTGAGGGACTGAAACTGCCAATTATGCAAACTTTGTACGTTTTTCATCTGTTTTTGCATATTTTGCATTTGAAACATATAAAACACACTTCTAAGATATTTTAAGTATTATGATGCATATTTGAGTGTTTTTGTATGTTTTGGCAGTTCAGATTGGTATAAAATGATGAGTATTTAGACACTCATCAATCCCCCACACTAAACTAATGCTAGTCCCTAGCAATCTTTTGAGAAAAAATTAATGGATTTTTACTCTTTACCAAAAGCCACCACTTCTGGAGTAGCCAGATGTAAGAACTGTGGTACATCTGATAACCGTGTGATTTTGAGCAAACCACCAGCTGTCAACGGATTTGATTTGTCTTTACCAAAAGCCGTTTGCTTCTGGACTAGCCAACTCTTGATGGAATAGTCAACATCTTGGTGAGCTGATTACCAATTATGGTTTTTCCACTGCCTTTACCACAAGCCATAATCTTGCGGGCTAGCCAACTCATTCGCTTTTTAGGATATAGCGAGTTGAGGAACCATACAATTTTGGGCAAATTGCAAGCTATCAACGGTTTTGAGATGTCTTTACCAAGAGCCGTTTACTCCTGGACTAGCCAATCCTTTTGTGGGTTAGACATTGAGGATTGATACCATTATTTGCATTTCTAAGTGTGAAAAAACTTGTAATTTTGATCAAATGGGGGTTCTTGATGGAACATGTGTTTTGAATTCGTGAGAACTCTCCCCTACACTTAGAACTGAATATTGCCCTCAATATTCAAAGTACTTGGTGTCCCACCAAGACTTAGAACGTAAGAAGGTAATACTATTAACCTTTTATTTCAATCTATTTACATACAAATCCACTTTTTTTTTTACTTTTTTTTGAAAATAATATATACATATGTACAACATGTGGTTCGTCTCCCCCACACTAGGGTGGTAGAAAGGGATGAGAAGACAGAAATATGGGTGAAAACCCATATTGCTACTGTTTTTGATTACCGAGTCGCTAGCTTGACTCGACCTCGAATTTAATTGTCCATGAGGTAGCTACTGTTTTTGATTACCGAGTCGCTAGCTTGACTCGACCCCGAATTTATTGGTCCATGGGGTAAGTTTGGAGATCCGGGACAACCATTGGTTGTATGTCCCCTCCAAAATAGTGTTTTAGCCGATGACCATTTACTTTGAAATTGGGACCGTCGGGTTGCAATAACTCAACAGTTCCATATGGATATACTTTTGTTATAGTAAATGGTCCAGACCAACGGGTTTTTAGTTTTCCCGAGAAAATTTTTAATCTTGAATTGAAAAGAAGAACTCTGTCACCAACGTTGAAAACGCGGTTCTTAATTTTAGAGTCATGTATCTTCTTAGTCTTTCCTTTATAGATTAAAGAATTTTCGTAAGCTTGATCACGTAATTCATTTAGTTCATTTAGTTGAACTTTACGGTGATCACCTGCTGTCTGAAGGTCGAAATTTGCATGTTTTAAGGCCCAATAGGCCTTATGTTCTAATTCGATCGGAAGATGACATGCTTTCCCGTACACTAGCTTATATGGAGTACACCCGATGGGTGTTTTGTAAGCAGTGCGGAAAGCCCATAATGCATCGTCCAGCTTATCCGACCAAGAGGCACGGTTTTCACCAACCATCCTCTCCAGAATTCTCTTAATACCCCGATTTGAGACCTCCACCTGCCCACTTGTTTGGGGGTGGTATGCTGTAGAAAGACGGTGAGTTACACCATATTTCAGCATTACTCTTGCAAATTGTTCATTGCAGAAGTGAGTGCCACGATCACTGATAATGGCACGAGGAGTCCCGAATCTGGCAAAGAGAGACTTTAAAATTTTAACGACTACTCGGGCATCATTGGTGGGTAAAGCTTTTGCTTCAACCCATTTTGACAGATAGTCGACAGCCACGAGTATGTATTTATTCCCTCGTGAAGACGGGAATGGCCCCATAAAATCAATGCCCCACATATCAAATATTTCACAGAATTGGATGGCGTTTTGCGGCATCTCATTCTTTTTGGAAATATTCCAGTGACGTTGGCAAGCCTCACAAGTTTTGATAAGTTCATGGGCGTCTTTATAGATCGTGGGCCAAAAGAAACCTGAATCAAACACCTTTTTGGCGGTGTAGTTTGGGTTATGATGTCCCCCCGTGGGTCCATCATGACAAGCTTTAAGAATTTCCATGGCTTCTTGGCCATGGACACACCGTCGGATGACTTGATCCGCACATATTTTGAACAAGTAGGGGTCGTCCCAGAAGTATTGTTTTACATCTTTAAAGAATTTTCTTTTCTGTTGGGACGACATCCCTTTCACAATGAAATTTCCCGCACGGTAATTTGCAAAGTCGGCAAACCATGGGGTATTGGAATCATCCCGGGTAGAGATTAGATTTAGAGTCTCCAGAGGAAAAGTTTCATTAATTTCTTTTCTCTCGAGAATATCCTGATGAGGATTTTCTAACCGGGACAAGTGATCAGCTGCAAGGTTCTCTGCTCCTTTTTTATCTCTTATGAGAATATCGAATTCTTGAAGGAGCAGGACCCATCGGAGCAGTCTTGGCTTTGCGTCCTGTTTAGTGAACAGGTATTTCAAAGCCGAATGGTCCGTATACACCAAGCTTTTGGTTAAGATTAAGTAAGACCGAAATTTTTCAAAGGCATATACCACAACTAATAATTCTTTTTCTGTGGTGGTATAGTGTGTTTGAGCCTCATTCATGGTCTTACTTGCGTAGTGTATTGGCTGGAAATGTTTGGTTTTGCGTTGCCCCAGAACTGCACCAATAGCATAATCGCTAGCATCGCACATAAGTTCAAAGGGTAAGTCCCAGTCGGGGGCAACAAGGATTGGTGCCTCAGTAAGCCTTTTCTTTAAAGTAGATAAAGCTTCGATGCACTCGGGAGAAAAGATGAAAGGAGCATCCTTTTCAAGAAGATGAGTCATAGGCCGGGCTATTTTGGAGAAATCCTGTATGAATCTCCGATAGAACCCGGCATGGCCGAGGAAACTCCTTATTCCTTTAACAGTGGTGGGATGAGGCAGTTTAGCAATAACATCAATTTTGGCCTTATCGACCTCAATCCCACTTTTTGAAATTTTATGGCCGAGGACAATGCCCTCCTTAACCATAAAATAGCTCTTCTCCCAGTTTAGACAAAGATTAGTGTTTTCACAAAGTTGAAGCATTTTTTCTAAATGGGAGAGGCATGAGTCGAAAGAATTCCCGATGACTGAGAAGTCATCCATGAATACCTCCATGGTTTTTCCAATCATGTCATGGAAAATAGCCATCATGCACCTCTGGAAAGTGCCCGGAGCATTGCATAACCCAAAAGGCATGCAACGATAGGCAAATGTTCCGTAAGGGCATGTGAAGGTAGTCTTATCTTGATCCTGTGGATTAATGGGAATTTGGAAGTAACCCGAGAAGCCGTCGAGGAAGCAATAATACTCATTCCCCGCTAGTCTTTCGAGCATTTGATCCATAAAGGGCAGAGGAAAATGGTCTTTGCGGGTGGCTTCATTAAGCTTTCTGTAATCAATACATACTCGCCACCCTGTAACCAAACGAGTTGGTATCAACTTGTTGTCCTCATTTGTGATAACCGTAATGCCACCCTTCTTTGGAACACAATGAATTGGGCTAACCCAAGGACTATCTGATATAGGGTAAATCAATCCCGCATCAAGAAGTTTGATAACTTCTGCTTTTATAACTTCATAGATTTTTGGATTTACCCTTCTTTGATGCTGCACGGCAGGCTTAAAGTCCTCTTCCATTAGAATTTTGTGTGTACAAAAATCCGGGTTAATACCCTTTATATCTGAAAGCTTCCAAGCAATTGCTTGCTTGTGGGACTTTAATACCTTAAGCAGCGCGGTTTTCTCCTCATCCTTTAAGTCTTTTGCAATAATGACCGGTAACTTATCGTTACCTTCCAAGAATGCATATTCTAGATGAGGAGGTAGGTCCTTAAGTTCGACCTCGGGGAAATCATCATTTTTCTCAACATATTTGACTTCCGCCTTATGAAGTTGTGGAGGTAGAACAGGAATGGGAGAAGGATCTTTGTTCAATAACTTCTCAAGGAGAAGTATATCCCCCTCCGGGTCAATCTATTGGTAATCAATTCCTTCAGGAACTGAATCACTTTTGAGAAAGGCCTCTAATTCCTCAAGGACGAAATCACTTCCCTCAAACGGAGTGAGGGAAGGAAAAGAATTAGCGATTATGGGATCAGAAGAAGTAGTGGGA
This sequence comes from Artemisia argyi, assembly GCA_030686995.1. Taxonomy (NCBI): domain Eukaryota; kingdom Viridiplantae; phylum Streptophyta; class Magnoliopsida; order Asterales; family Asteraceae; genus Artemisia; species Artemisia argyi. Next base: position 17,570,293 of record CM060676.1, read on the forward strand.
TTGCCACTCGGAAAATTATCAGCGAATCCAAGGATTTCCTGAGCATACTCCTCGGATGCAATGTCAATGACATCAATTCGGTTGACCGATTCAGCATCATAATTTGAGGAGTATCTCGAGGTTTGATCAAGGTTGAACATTATCGCTTCATTGCCAACTCGTAACGTGATTTCCTCATCGAAAACATCGATTAATGCACGTCCCGTTCTTAAGAATCCCCTCCCCAAAATGAGAGGAACTCTTGGATCTGCATCGAAATCAACAACGACAAAGTCTGCCGGAAAATGGAACTTTTCCACTCTTACAAATACGTCCTCGGCAATACCGAGGGGACGTGAAATTGAACGGTCTGCAAGCTCGAGAGTCATGCATGTGGGACTAAGTGCCTGTAGAGAGAGCTTTTTCCAAACTGAGTGGGGCATTAAGTTGATGCTTGCACCAAGATCGGCCAAGGCAAAACATTCAACCATCCCTGGGAAAATACATGGTATTAGAAATCTTCCGGGGTCTCCTAGCTTTTCGGGAAGCTGTTTCAACAGAACTGCAGAGCAGTTTTCATTGAGTGGAGTTCATGCCATCTCAAACAGTTTTTCTTTATTGCTCAACAGATTTTTGATTGTCGACGCGAATTTGGGCATTAAAAGAAGAGCATCCGCGAAACTAATATCGAAGTGTAGTTCTTGAAAAATCTAAAAGAATTTTTCCATCTGATGATTAGCTTTGTCACGGAGCTTCTGGTCTTGCAATCGTAAGGGATATGGAATTGTTGGTTTTGGGTTGGCTTTTGGATTTTCAATAGGACCTTCGGTAGTTTCAAACATGACTCTTTTAGGAGGAGTCGGGACCGGGATAACTGGAGGAGGGATGTCATTGGTACCTCCGTTATTATTAGAAAGCACCGTATCTGTAGTATCCTCAGTTTCACATTCCTCTACAGGGATAGGAGAAGAGGTAGAAGGAGCTGTAGGTCCTTGGTAAGAAACTCCACTTCTTGTGGTGATCGCCTTTACATCGCCCCTCGGATTAGCGATCGTGTTGCTAGGTAAAGTAGTACCTGAGCCCGAGGGTCGATCATTTAAAGACTTCTGCAAATTAGACATTTGATTAATCAGCATTTTGTTCAATTCTTCTTGGGATTTCATAAACTGTTTTAATAACTCATCATGTGATGGTCCAGTTGGAACAATGGCTTGATTTTGGTTTGGAAAATTTTGAGCCCGATTGTTCTGGAAATTCCCATGTTGCTGATTGTTGTTACCCTGGAAGTGGTTTTGTTGTTGAAAATTACCCTGTGGGTAATTGTTCTGACCTTGATTTCTGTTATAATTCCCTTGGTTCTGATTTTGTTGAACCTGGTTTTGACCAGAGTTGAAATTCCCTTGGTTGTTATAACATTGGTTCATTCGGTTCTGGTTCTGATTCTGGTTAAAGTTCTGGTTTCTGTTTTGACCATTTTGGTTCTGGGACTGATTAAACTCTGGTGGTCCGATGTAGTTATTAGATCGGTAGATCAAAAGGTTTCGATCTCCTTGCGGTTGGTAAGAATTACCTCCCGTATTATAGGAACCTTGAGCTGCATACACGTTTTCACGAGCCGAGCCACCGGAGGCTGGGCATTCTGTGTAAGGATGTGGACCACCGCAAGTTTCACAACTTGGGTTAACAGCTTTGACCTGATTATGATTTGTCTGATGGATACGCAAAACTGTTGTAGACAAATCATCCAGCTTTTTAGCTAGGATGGATATTTCATTGCTTGCCAGAGTGTCTGACTTAAATGAGTCGTTCTTCTCAGCAGAGGAGTCCCAAAAATTATGATGGGCAGTCATGTTTTCGATTAAGTCATAGCACTCTTCAGGAGTCCTTTTCATAAAGGTACCCCCAGCAGCAGCATTGATGGTGTCACGATGACGGAGTGTCAAACCATTATAAAAGGTATCAATAATGGTGACAAGAAGCATGTTGTGATTAGGACACCGATCAATAGCAAGTTTGTAGCATTCCCATGCCTCAAATAAGGACTCTTCGGGAAGCTGTCTGAAGTTGCTGATATCATTCCTCAGCTTTGTGACCATAGATGGTGGAAAGTATTTGGCCAGAAATTTAGTGATCATCTCATCAAAAGTGTGGATCGAATTCTTTGGAAGTCGATCGAACCATGAAGTCGCATGATGAGTGAGAGAATAGGGAAAAAGGTACAAACGTAGGCCGTCATCGGTGATGCCATTTTGTTTCATGCTTTGGGTGACAGTTAAAAATTTGTCGAGATGTTTGTTAGCATCTTCACCCTGCAATCCGTGGAACTGGCACGAATTCTGGATCTGTTGTATCATGTGGTGTTTTAATCCACAATCCGTGGCTCCAATAGTGAGTGGTGCAATTGGTCCACCCCTCCCTTGCATGGTAGGTTGACACAGTTCCTCCATTGTTCGGGTGTCAGGAACTGGCTCCTCCTTGGGAAGGAATGGGGGCTCGTCATTCATTTTTATTGGTTGTTTTTCTTCAAAAGTACGTAACTTAGTTACGTTTTTTCCTTTATTATGCTTTGTTTGCGAACGAGTGCGCATGCACTAAAAACGGTATCAATCAAAACAAGACAGACGCAAAACGACAGTGAACTTGAATCCACTAATTTCAAATGAACAGCTCCTTTAAAAAAGGTACACTATTCACAAGGATATAATGGTAAGTTTTAAATCTTAAGTTTGGGAACTTTATTATGTTCACACCCCCAGTTGGTAGGTGTTCTGCCTTGGTTTTCGGTGGTAAACTTTTATGTAATTATATTCACAGTACAATGTTTTTGGTTTTTTGTGTATGGGTGAAAAACTTGGACAATATTTTTGGAACTGATTCGTTAACCGAAAGCGTCCCTTTGAGATTACTCGCAGGCTGGCGGGAGGAAATAAATAGATCCCTCTTAAGTTCGCAATTTAATGTCAGAACTTACCTTAAACCAACTGTATAGATTGTAATCGTAAAGATAACGAAGTAATTTAACTTCACAGTTTGTTTTGTTGTTTATGATTTGTTTGGTGTTGTTAACACTTCAGGAGAAATGTTAATGAACTTTTTCAAATATGATTTTGATTTTCTTAAAAATTTACAAAGTGATGATATTTGTACAGGAAGGGTTTTTAAAACCACTAAACTTTAACCGTTTTGAAATACGCAACAACCTCCCCGGCAGCGGCGCCAAAGTTTGACTCCTCCCAAACCAACCAGTCAACCATGTGCAGCTGATAGGCCCACCTGGGAGAAAGTGCAAGTTATTATTAACCGTGGAAATATAGGGAAATCCCCAGGTCGTTAAATCCCAACGAGATTGAAATTGTATTTTGGAACGATTATGAGAATGAGTGGTACTGAGGACAGTAACAAAAATGATTTGATGGATGATTATACTACTGATTTCTTGGAATTTGGATAATATGAAAATATATAAACAATAACAGAGATATACATAAAAGCACAAATAAGAAAATAAGATAACAGACAGAGACAAGTGGGGTTTAAACAAATTACAAACTACAGGGGGTATAATTGAAACTTTTTAAAACTTAAAATTAAAAGAAAATTTAAAGTGAAAATGAAATTATAAAAGTGATTATTATAATATATAAATATTATTTAATTAATAAAACTATTTAAAAATCTAATTTAAATCAAATTTAAATTAACTAAAAATGACAAATATTACAAATTAACTTAAAAACTTGCAAAAATATTTTCTAAACCTTAATTAGAACTTGAAGAAAGTATAAAAATTGAAAATAAATATTTTTGTCTTTTTATAGGTTTTATATTAATTAAAAACTATTTAAATTAATTAAACTAATTAAATTATTTTAAATTACTATTAATACTAAATTAACTTAGAAAATTATGATAAAATCTATAAAACTAATTAACCATTACAGGAATCCTAAAAAATTATAAAAAATTCCTAAAAAGTAAATTTAAGCTAATTGACTAATTAATTACTTATTAATTAATTTAAGTCTAATTTAATTAAATAAAATAGAAAAATTACAAAATGGACAGTGGAAATTATGAAACTATTTTCTAAAAGTCTTAACTACTTTATAAAACTTAGGAAAAATATAATATTCTATTGTTGTTAATTAAAATTAAAGAAAACTATTTAATTACTAATATTACCTATTTAATTATTTAAACTACTTTTAAATCTAATAAATAGTAAACTGCTTAGGAAAAATCTAAGAAAATTATTTTAACTATTTAAAGGTAATAAGAAATTAATAAAATTATAAAATTGGACAAGTGCTTATTAATAAGCTGAAATGAAAATTAAATAGATAATTTCTATTAAATAGAAGCTATCACTATAATTAAAGTTGGCTTTTTCTGGTTTTTCTTTTATAAAACTATTAAAATACTTAAAATAAGAAACTTTTACAAAGAAAACCACTTTGGAAACTCAGAATAAGCACTGAGAGTGCTTATTAGCTTATACAGTTGACTAAGGTTGACTGTGGAGGGATTTAAGCACAAATGGACTATTGTGGGGTCCACTAGGGTGAAAATAGGTTTCTATGAGTTAGTTGAACACTTTTGAGTGAGTTTCACACAATTAAGCAGCCTGAATAAGCTACAAGACACCAATAAGCACTTTGCTTATGGTGATTCTGAGACAGATTAGGGACAGAGTTTTGATGCAAAACTAAGTGGGGTCCACTAGTCTAATGGTCAAACTAAGGGTTAACTTTCAAACACTGGTAAGAGGGGGGTTGTAAGAACCAAAGTATGAGATGTGGGACCCACTGGGGTAACCACAAATCACCACCAAAGTTGGGTGGGTGAAATAGGGTCTGAGTGCACAGGGCACTGGGTTGCCCTGCAGCCCACTTTGAGGGGCAAAAAGGTCACTAAGAAAAATTCACAAAAATGTGAAAAGTATGGAATTCACAAGTTCTACTGATTGACTACTAACCCAAGTAATTTCAAACCCTAGATCCAAATACACAAATCATGAAAATTCCTACCATTTTTTAGAAAAACTGAGATTGCACTTTTGACTTTATTGAAATTAACTACTAGTTTGACTTTTGTGAGATTCTACCTAGATTTAAACACTGATTAGGTTATAATAAGCTAGAATAAAACTAAAATAAGCTAGAACAACTACTTGTGACTTGATTTGAAGCTTGTGCTACTCTAATTCCAACACAGTTAATCATTGTGAGTGATTCAAAGTGATTTTGACTTTTGTGGTTAACTAGGGCTGAGTTATTGCTTGTTCTGAGTTGACATGGACCTATGTGACTGGTTTAAACAAGAAACAACACAAAATCAACACCACAACTCCTTGGAGCACGCTGATCCAAACACACCTTATACCTTAACTGTTTTGTGTTTTTTTTAAGTAAATGGCTTACAGAGCTTATCCCACTGATCCACAATGACTTATTATGTTGTAAGAGATCTAAAAAAGTACTTAGAAACAGAAATTTACCACAAATACACAAGAATACTAATTAAGCTATGTTGACTGTGTAGCTTTGATTTTTAGCAACTAGAATTTTAAATGAACAAGCTATCTATTTTAGTTTATATTATTACTAAACAACATTAAATAAGCATAAACAACCAAATAAGTAGATCAATAAGGTATGCTATAGTGAAAACAAGGAAATGAGATTAGAAACTTACCAAATGCAGTCCTGCTTAAAACAATGAATCAAGAACCAAGACCAAACCTATAGGCTCTCCACAGAACCACTAACCCAAGGCCTTCCAAAATCAACCTTGCTCCATTGCTTATTACCAAGAACCTGACAGTTTGACTTTTGTTGACTTTTTGTGTTTTTGATCTTTCTTATTACTAAACTGCTTTTAATTATTACTAATAGCTTAGATAAGCTATCTAGGAGCTTAAGTGATCTAAGAAGTTCAACACACTTTACAGTAACAACAATTAAACTAAATAGCTTTTTGGAAATTTAAGATTAAATTGCATAACATGAAATAGTTAAAGAAACTTGACTTTGATTGATCAAACAGAGTTACAATACATGAAAGATGATTAACTTACTACTTAAAAGCTTAGGTTTACACTAGAATTTTAAGATTGCATTAAACGACATACACTTATAGAAAATTAAACTAGATATTGAACTCATCTGCTTCGCTTCCTTTTATAAGCTCCAATTAGGGTTCCTTGTGTGACTTTGAGCATTTCCCACTTCAATCTTGACCCTCCAATCTCTGAATTGATCCTATCCGTTTAAATGAAAAATGGCGCCAAAAGTCCCCACGTTAACTTGGGGCCAAAGGTGAACAATTAAGGATTATTGGAGTGTTGTGGAGGTGTCAGGGGACAAATGGGAAGGTTTGGAGGCAAGTTGGGGTGATATGGAAGAAAACAGAGGATATGGCATGGTTTGGAGTGAAAAGGTTATGTGAATTGCATTAATTGAGGTGTGGTATTGCTGGGAGGTGGAAAGGAGATTAGAGTGGAGTAGGGGGTGAGATGTAGGGTGATGAGGTGGTGGAAAAACCACCCTGGTTTCAGGTTTCAGGTGAGGGTGAGGGTGAGGGTGAGGGTGATGAACAGTGGGAGTGGTTTGGCGGTATAGGGGTGGTCAAACGGGGTCAAACCCATTTTAAATAACAAAGGGGGGGGGGGGTGGACTGGGCTTGTTTTGGGCTTGGGAATAGGTGGGCTGGGTGAGGGTGTTTGGATTGGATTTGGTTTTTTTTTTGGGTTTATTTAATAAAAAGGGTCCGGTTGGTTTAGGTATTTAACAAGGACCATTTTTGTAATTTGAGCAAAGTTAAGGTGCTGGAATTGTAATTCTCCCAAAGTGTTTTCAAGTACTTAACTTGCCAAATATGATAAACCAAGGACCAAATTTGTGATTTTTCCATTTAAAATATCCAGGGACCTTTTCTGTCAATTTCTCAAACTCCAGGGACCATTTATGTAAATTTGGATTTTTAAGGGACTAAAGATGTAATTTCTCAAAATGTTATCATAAGGACCAATTTTTTCATTTAAGAATAGTTCCAGGTTTATTTTATTAATTTCCCATTTTTTAAAACCTTAAGGACTAATTTTGACATTTTTGAAACTTGAGGGACTAAAGTTCTCATTTTGTAATTTTTTAACTTTAAAGGACTTTACTTGACAAATTATGAATCCCTAAGGACCTTTGATGATATTTTTCATGTTTTTATTTACCAAGGACTAGATTTGATAACTTTTGAAACTTGAGGGACTGAAACTGCCAATTATGCAAACTTTGTACGTTTAAGTATTATAAAACACACTTCTAAGATATTTTAAGTATTATGATGCATATTTGAGTGTTTTTGTATGTTTTGGCAGTTCAGATTGGTATAAAATTATGAGTATTTAGACACTCATCAACTTGTCACTATACTATACTACAACGATCAGGTACACTGCCTGGTGGGGGTTGTAAGCTTCTCAAGATCCCTTGAGAGGTAAAGCCTGGTGTGATTCCCACGTATCAAGTTTTTGGCGTCGCAGCCCGGGGAAATAGTTATTGTCTAGGTTAGAACTTCTTTTTATTAGGTCTACTTGCTAGATTCCTTTCTAGTAAGATTTTATTTTTATTTTTAGGTCTTCTTTAGTCTATCTTAATTCTTCGTGTTTTTGTTTGTACTAGTGTGGTCTTTATGGAATTAGGGAGTCGCCGTTTAGAAGTTAGCAAGAGGCCTATTGCGCATAAAAGAAGAAAGAGAGAAGTTAACACATTTAAGGAATTCATTAAGCCTCTCCAAATGAAAATTGAGTTTACGGACTTCGCTCCAACCCCGGATGAATTGAGTTACCATAGGTTCCTTTTACAACACCCTTGCCCCTCAAAATATAGAAAGACGCCATGGATTAGGAGGCATAACTTGAGGAACATAAAAATTCCTTGCATGATTAGGTAGATGTCAAGAGAGCATACATACATTGACTTAAAAGCACCCATGAATATCATGTCTAGGCTCTATTACAATTGGATAATGAACGAAAGGTTAAGCCCTAGAAAAGACCCTTACAATTCTAATAGGCTATGTAATTTCGTCAGGAGAGTTAAAGGGGTACACATTTTTATAGGAAATTTTACTTATCAATGCGACTTTGTAATCCTAGAAGATGTTAGAGGCATTATAGATCCACACCTAGGAAAAATAGTTCTAGGACAACCTTTTGTTGAGAAGACTAAGATGTGTTACGACCATGAGAAAGGGATAGCTCAGTTTACTGATGAAATAGAGAAGGTCACTTTTATGATGCCTCACATGAAGGAAGAATTAAAGGGCATCAAGAATCTACAAATTGACGAGATTCGACCCTATGAGGTTAAGGAAGATGAAATTAATGATGATGCCTATTATGAGAGGAGGCGAACATACTATTCGGGTTGCATAAATCTAGGCCCGTAATACAAGCGTGATGAGAATTGGGTTAGATGTTTCGAGTTGGCACAAAAGTGGGAAAGGAAAACGTAACCCATGACCTTGAGTCTAGCTACAAGACTCGTAAATAAAGAAAAGCGCTTCTTGGGACGCAACCCATGCTTTGTGTGATTTTATTTTGTTTGTTTGTTATTTGCTTCCGTATGCATGATTTATTTTTAATGTTGGTAGATCATGTTTCTCAACTAAAAAGTAGAAATACTTTACTTTGTTGTTAGCATAGTCTTAACTCCACCTAAAGGTATTTTTGCAAAAGATAAGTGTAAGGGGAAACCCCAAATATGTTTTTAAGAAACAAACCGATCATGATTCTCCACAATAGTAAATGGACATGTATATTCGTATTTGTTAGAGTCAAATGCTTGTATTGAGTCATAATGAAGTTTTGCAGGATTTTCCAGGAAGTAGGACAAAGTTTTTCCAGAAATTTTGCGGAAACTTAACATAAGAATTTCTGCAGGTCAATCCTGACGGCGTCATGAGTTTACTCTTGACGGCGTCACGGGTAAAAACTTGGAAATTTTACCGGTTTTGTTTTTCTAACGGAGTCTTAAAGTTTTTGTTGAATTATTAAGTTTTATAATCTCCAGGAAGTCTGCAAACTTCATTCCACAAGCATTATATCTTACTTTGTTTTCTAGGATTTAGTAACTTATATAGGATGCCGCCGATTTTATGCGAGGTTGTCTTGTTTATTTTCTCAGGATTTACAGGTTATGTATGACAAGAAGATGATTTATTTTTCTGGAAGGGAAGCTTTGATTGTTCATTTTCTTGGAGGAAGATCTAACCTGGCCACCTTATTATCCATACCGAGCGAATCAGGGGAGTATTTGATTTCATTCTTTTTACTTATTTAACTTTTACATTCTTTACTTGAACATTGGGGATAATGTTCATCTTAAGTGTAAGGGGAGGGTAAAATGATGATACCTTACAAATACACTTTCGCTTGAGTTTGCTTTGTTTAATGGTAGGTGTGTAATAAAACTATGAGAAACACTTGTTAGTGAAATTTTAGCGCCAAATTTAAAATTTTTTACAACATTTAGGAGTGAAACTTTAGCCATAGCAAGCGTCTCATGGATAGGAGATTGTATGACTAGCACATAACCGTATATTCAGAAAAATTTTCCACCCAAATATGTGTGGTTCGCCTTTAGATTTGATAGGAAAAGCATTTACTATTAGTGCTTATGAATGTACCGGTAGCATTTAGATTCTAGAACTTGCGTTAGTGATGCATCCCGAGACCGCTAGTGAGACTACATTCGTGTAGTAGGATTTACTACATGATAAGAGGCATTAGGATCACCCTTGTGTTAAACCCGTATAATAATTTCTTGACCATTTAAGTCATATTACTTGACTACTTAAGTCAATTAATTTTTCCCACACCCTTAGCGTTGTACTCATTTTTAGTACACGAAACCCCTAGTACACCCCTCCGAGCCTATCTTTTCGTTTCTAACTTTAAGCATCTTACTTAAAGGAAGAATTTGTTACACCCCACTTAAATGTACACCCAAATCGCCTTAGCCTTCCGTGTATGCGCTCATTTTTAGTGCATTATTGTTATTTGTTAAACCCTAAGTTAACTATCTAATTGATTACATGGTTGCTAAGTCGAGACATATCCTTGTACATATTGTTTTGGGACGATTGGGACTCATGGGTAAAGTAGTAATTTATGGAGTAATGGGGAAGAACATCACATTATTACCCCCATATGTACGTTAATCTTAAAAGTGCTCCAAGTGTTTTGATTTTCTTAATTCGAGTCATTAGAATAGTTTATTGTAAAGTATGTAAAGATTCAAGTGTAAGGGAATGTTCATTCCCTATGATGTACTATTTTGGATGGTAGGGTAAGAATGTATGCAAAAAAAAAAAAAAAAAAAAAAAAAAAAAAAAAAAAAAAAAAAAATCGAAAAATCAAGAAAAAGAAAAAAAAAATAGAAAAAACATACGGACTACCATCCCGTTTCATTCTATGTTTATTTTATGTTTTTGTTATTTTTCATTTATTAGCTTAAGTCGAGTCTAGTCTTGGCTTAGCAACGCCATATTGTACATGTAATTAACCAAGATTGCTAACTCGCCACCAGTAAAGACTGCCTATATCCAACAAAACCGTGTATTTCATATCCCTACACCTAACGTTACAATCCTTTAAAAGACCTCTTTGATAGTTTATCCTAGGTGCTTACGCCATGTGGTGGAGGTTTGATTCTTTCCCAAGCCTATGGTAATCTATTTTGCTATGACAGGTAGTGAGAGATATCTTCCGTTTCCATATTGTAATTTATACTTTATTACACCCGAGAGATGTGAGTATCTAAACACTATTTGCGAGGTGCTTGTGTATGACCTCCGTGCTTGTCTATTGGTCTTTAGTGGAATAATTATTTGTTGTAATTACTTTTATATTAGTGTTAAATGACCCCTAACTTGTATTTCGAGTAGAATAAAAGCGCATTGGATTGAGGACAAGCAAATCTCAAGTGTAAGGGTATATGATGAGGCGAAAAATGAACCACTTTTAGGGGGTCATTTAAGCCCGGAATTGAATTTATTTGATCAAATATTGCCCTAAATCATTCCTTTTGTGATTTTAGGTACTTGGGGAGTGAAATCTGGAAAAGAAGGCATTTTAGACGTTTTTGGAGTATAAAAGTGAAGAAAACGGCAAAGTCTCAATTTTCCAAGCTGGGAACAGTAGGTGACGGCGTCAAGAGTAACTTTTTGACGGCGTCAAGAGTAATTTTCATGACGACCCAGTATAGAAATGACGGCGTCACAAGGAAGAGCGTCAAGAGTAAAATACGTGACGGCCTGGAAACACATAACACTTGACGGCGTCAGAAGTAGATCAAGGCAGTCCGAGAAGTATTTTAGCGGCGAGATGATGGCGTCACCAATTTGGTCTTGACGCCGTCAGACCCTATTTCCTATATATAGTTTTCTAATTTTTACACATTAAAAAGAGGAAGTTTTGGAGAAACCCTAAGGCCGAACCTAATACGATTTTCACAGGCTTTTCAAGGGTTTTCAGCCCTTGAAACCTTACAAGTGTAATTGAGATAAGTGTTCTTTTAATTCAATCAATATGTCTATGTGTTGGTTGTCTATATCTTATTCATGTCTTGATTCCACCATGCTAGGCTAGATTTATCTTGTGTTTGCTTGGATCTAATGAAACCTAGATGTTAATTATGTGTTGATTACTTGTTTATGGTTGTATTGGATGAATGATTTCGATGTTAGGCTTAAGAAAACTGGCAGATCTCCAAATGGTAACATGCTTGAACGTCTTAGGAAACATGAACCGATGTGCACTAGGTTTTATTGGTTGTATTTAATGCATGAGTAAATTCTAATGATCCCATGTTAAGAGCTTCTTAGCCGGCTCGACATAGGAGTGAAGTAGGCACTCATAGGATTGGGGAAGTAAGTGCGCCACCCCATGAATGTTATTAAGGAATACAATCCGTCATCCACGCAACTATAACAAGTAATTAACATGTAAAAGATGTCTAGGGAGTAGTGAAATCTAAGTAAACACATTTTCTCCACTTATTGCTCACAACCTTAATTAATTTAGATTTATTTTCATTTCTAGTATTTTTATTTTGATTGCATCTTAGTATTGGGTTAGTTGACTAGCAACTAATTCCGCCCAAATCCTTCAAACCCGAGATATTTACTTGCTTTCTAAAAAATATAAAAATACAAAAAGAATCATCTGTCATCTTTAGCACTAGTAATTAGGTTTTCTAATCCTAGCGACACTATTCCTAGCTGAACGATCAATCCCCCGGTACTTGTCACTATACTATACTACAACGATCAGGTACACTGCCTGGTGGGGGTTGTAAGCTTCTCAAGATCCCTTGAGAGGTAAAGCCTGGTGCGATTCCCACGTATCAAACTTAAACCAATAATCACAAGTAAGTGGCTTCTTTAAGAAAGGTACACCACTTACAAGGAAACAAAGGCAAGTTTTAATCTTTTGTTTGGGAACTTATTATGTTCACACCCCCAGTTAGTAGTTGTTCTGTCTTGGTTTGCGACGGTTTATTTTTATGTAATTATTATTCACAAGAAAAGACGAATGTTTTTGGGTTTTTGTGTATGGGTAAAAAAAAACTTTTGGACAATATTTTTGGTGTCGTTTCGTTTACCAAAATCGTATCTCTTTAAGAATTACCTTAAAAGAAACACTATAAAGAAAACGTAACAATCTGTTTTGTTTGTTTTTTATTTTTTTCGTGTTGTTAACATTTTAGGAAAAGTGTTAATGACGTTTTTGTTTTATGATTAAGATTTACAAAAAGTGGTGGAGTTTATACAATGATGTGTGAAAAATCACTAATCTCTAAAAAAACGTGTGCAGATACGCAGCAGCCTCCCCGGCAGCGGCGCCAAATTTTGATTGGTCCTAGAAGGTCAACTAAATTGACCAGGTGACTGGTCAACCAAGTCAAACGTCTCAGACCAACTATCCAAGGAGTATAGTGAATCCCCGGGTCGTTATGTCCTGACGAGGCGTGCAATTGTATTTGTGAACGTTTTAATTGATCGGGTGATTTAACAGAAGTGTTGGGAATTGGATTATTATGATTACACTACGAGATTGTCAAGGAAAATAGCTTAGAAACACTTTATTAACAATTATTGATTATCAGATAACCTAAAAACGTGATTTAACCTAAAAACGCGCGTTTGATTTTAAAATAAATGCGAACGCGCAATTTAAAAAGTGAAACGGGAGTAAACAAAGTCCTACGAATGTGAAAATTATATTTTTACAATCCTAATGTTATAAGAAAATTTTTCGAAAATTAAAATTATTTTTACAACTATTTAATTAATAACTATTAATTAATTACTAATTATTAATTACTTTTTAATTAACTAAATTATCCTAAATTACAAATAATTATGAAATTTAACTAGAAAAATGAAAATTGAATTTAGAAAAATCTAAAATAATATAAAACTAATTTTAAAACAGAAATTCTATTTTTCCTACTTTTTAATTAATTATTACTAATTAAAACTAATTATTTAATTAATTAAAAATAAATTAAATTATAAAAAATACTAAATCAAATGAGAAAACTCTGAAAAAATTCCTAAAATTACTAAAAGATGTCAGGAACCTAAGAAAAAATTAAAATTAGGAAATGCTTATAAACAAGTAGAAAAATAAGCCAAAAGGCTTAAATAGAAGCTATCACTTTTTTTATTTTTGGTTTTTCTTTGATTTTCTTTTACAACTTTTCTTTACTACTAAAATGAGGAACTTTTTATGAAGGCACTTTTACTGAAGCTTAATAATAAGCTGTGTGAAAAGCTTAAATTTGGACAAAAGGTCCAATAAGCTAGGAGAAATGGATTTCTTGATCCAAAAAGCTACAAAGTAACTACCAACTGATGAATAAGCTATAAGCAACTAAGTTAACTAAAAATAAACTGGAATAACTAAATAAGCACTAGTAACTAAGCCAGAATCAACAATAAGCACTTATGCTAGCTTACAAGGGCCAAAAGGCCAAATGGTGGCATATGCAGCCTGTTGTGGAGTGATCAATGGTTCAAAATGATGGTTGGTCTAAGGGGATGGCCTGGTGAGCTATCCAAAGAGCCAAGAACCAAATCCTAGATCCCAAGATTGAGCTCTGTGTGAGCTTGTGAAATGGGATGCACACACTGAGTTAATACAGTGTAGGTGTTGGACAGGTGAGATATAAGGGGTAAATAAGCACTATGCCAACAAGCCAAAGTATGAAATAAGCTCAGAAGTGTAAGGATCTACTAACAAGCTTTCTTAAAATCCAAATAACTAAGGATGGGGTCCAATGGGTATGTTTCAGTAAGCAAAAGAACATGGTGGAATGTCCTGGTGTAGAGGAGTGTTCATGCCCTGCACCCTCAAGCAAACACTTGTATACTCCACATAAAAATTTCCAAAAATAAGGTGATTATGGATTCCTATAGATTAGGTGTAAGACTACAAGCACAACAAATTTCAAGCCCCCATTCTCATCCAAAAATTCAGGAGAAATCACCCAAGAAATGAGATTTTGAACTAAATTTCAATTTTGACTTTTTATCAATTGCAATATGTTGACTGAGGTGAACTTTGGTTGGGAATAATTGATTGAAAAAGTTGTTTTGGCTTGTAATGAGATTGAATTAACTTATTTTAACACTTTATGAGCTTGGAATAATGGATTGAACATAAAAAAAAAAAATACAGATTAGCAGTTAAAGGATTTTAAATGGAGTTTTGACTTTTTACTAAAAACCTACCAAGTTTTTGTTTGAACTGACCTATATCTAACCTAAGAATGATATTAAAACAAATTCCAACCAATTCAAATAACCTAATCCTACTCTTAAAGCTTAATCCAAACACCCCTTAACAAACTGATTTACACTAAATTTCAAAGCAAAATAAGGTTTTAAACTTCAAAGGTGATTTCTAAGCTTCTAATAAGCTATTATCTATTAAAGGAAAGCATATTTGCTCAGGAAACAATAATGAACAAGAAGAAATCTCAATTTAGCAATCTAAGCTTAAATGGAACAGTGGGTATGCAAGTGTGAACTAAAACATATAATAACAATAACAAGGACTAATTAAGCTAGAACTACAATTAACTTAATTAAATTAAAATCAACAGAGCAGTGATGATAAATCCTAGATGTAACACACTATGTTTAACAAGAATATAAAAAATTCTTACAATTGAGCCAATGCCAAGAACCAAGAAGAACCAAGAACATTATCCTATGCTCCCCTGAGCAATAAACCACAATCCTTCCATGCTTCTTCAACCTGTCATCTTCAGTATTACCTATTTTTGATTTTTTCTTTCTTCCTTATATTCTTCTCTTTTTCTTATTTAGTCTTTCCTTTTTTTTCTTTTAGTTATTGAATGCTACTGTAAGGTTAGGAAAGCTGAGAACAACATTACAAGCCTTTAAGCTAGGATTAAGGAAATTCAAAGAAATGATGAAACAGTTAATAAACTTGGGATTTTAAAAGAACTAGAATTCTTGAATTGATACTGAAAAAGTCTTACAAGATACACTAAAAACTGAATTGGAAATAAGATTA
This sequence comes from Artemisia argyi, assembly GCA_030686995.1. Classification (NCBI taxonomy): domain Eukaryota; kingdom Viridiplantae; phylum Streptophyta; class Magnoliopsida; order Asterales; family Asteraceae; genus Artemisia; species Artemisia argyi. The sequence continues at coordinate 17,585,879 of CM060676.1, forward strand.
AGAAAATTACTTTGCTAAATTAAATTACTTAAAGACTACATGCCCTCAGGCTTACAATCAGGTACTATATATACAAAAAGGTAGACAAATGGAACCAGGGGGAATTTTTCTTCTTTTGTGCTTTTTGTCTGGTGTGAGACATCTTTGGAAAGTCTTCTGTGTCACCTTAGAGTAATATCCCCCCATTGGATTAGCCTTGACATTATCTTCACCCTTGATTCAATTTTGATGCCCTAGTATTAGTAGTGAATTGCTGAGTTGGAGGGGGAGGTAATAATTAGTGTTGGGTTGACTTTGGTGAGGAGGTGGAGTAGAGTAGTTGGGTAGGAGAGGAGGGGGGAGACAAAGATGTTGGGTGTGGTGTTTGGTTATGGCGGCAAAAGGGAAGGAAGGGGAAGGGTTGACCCTTTGACCCTGGCGTTTTATTTATAAAAAGGGTGTGGGTTTGTAGTGGGCTTAGGAGGAGTTGGGCCAGGGGTTTATGGATCAGGAAAGTGGATCAAGGGTGAGTGTTGGGTGGGTTTATGTAAAAGGGTGGTATTAAAGGGTCCATTTGTTTTGTAGTATTTATTAAGCCCAAGGATTAATTTTGTATATTCTGAAAACACAAGGGCCAATGTTGACATCATTCCAAACATGCTATAAGGACCACTTTTGTCACATTAAAATTTCCACAAGGATCTTTGATGTAATTTTCCGTTTTAAAAACTCCCAGGGACCACTTTTGCCAAATTTCAAACTGCGGGGACCAAACTTGTAATTTTTCCAAAGTTTTCACCCAAGGACTAAATTTGATAATTTTTTACTTTTAAAAACCTTGGGTTGACTTTTCTTTCATAACAAATGCTCAAGGACTAGTTTTGTCAATTTTTGAAAGTTAGGAGACTGAAACTGCCAATTTTTGGGTAAAGGGGAATAATCCTGCACCCCGGTAAAATATATAAACCAGAAAACATTGAAGTACAATGGATGAGGGTGACATCCCTCATCTTAGTCCCTTAGGACACTTACAGACTCTCATATAACTCTCATATAAACTGCTAATTGTGCAAACTTTGTTCGTTTTTCATTGTTTTTACTCATTTTGCATCTGAAACGTATAAAATACAATCCCTGGGATATTTTTAGTATTTTGATGCATTTCTGAGTGTTTTCGGATGTTTTGGCAGTTTAAATACGACAAAAATGATGAGTGTTTGAGCACTCATCACTAACTTACCAAATATTAGACACACTCCCCTTACACCTTTTGACAAAAATACATTTCTCTAATCTAGAACCTAATACAAGAAACGATACAATCTTTTTTATTTTTATTTTCACTTCACACGTTTTATAAGGGATATGACCGAATAAGTGCATATCAATTTGAGATACGTATTCCTTCTTGCCTAAATAACAGAACACGATATTCCTTTTTACATGCACACGCTTTGACAGCTCTTCATCTCATCACATATCCTTTTCATCATCACATCATCATTCCAAATAAAAAGTTTATAGCCCTAAACCTAACGATTAAATTATGAACCAACCTATATCTCATGTTACGTTAAACCTTGTTCGAGTTTTGGAGTGTGGCTGTTGTACGAATGGTAGGTTCGAGTTTTGGCGTGTGCTCAAGGTGAAGTCGATTGGTCCATAACAGATTCTGGTTTGTGTGTGGAGCTATAGGTTGGGTTCGATAGCTTGAAGTTTAAATTTATTGTTCGCGATTTGTACAACAGTTAATTGTTTGTATGAGTCTCGGTTGTAGGTTCGATCATGTCTAGTTGTTCGGCTTAAAACTCATCTCGTTGAATTAGTGTGTGCGTTCTTATTAAGTTTCGATATAGTCTCGTTTAGCCTTGAAGTAATTCATGATCTATCATCCTTATCTCGTTAAAACAATATATTCATACGTAAATATTCGAATATGAGAATGTTGCATGAAATCATACAATACTACACATAAGTTTTACGTAAAGAAATCTTGCTATGTGGTAACATGATCTTTATATATTTAAACCATAGCCAATTGTAAGAAAGTATGTAGTTTTATACACTTCAAAGTAAACATTTTGGTTACATAAATTACTTAAAGGAATGATATTGGTGCATGGCTACTGTTTTATAAACCATTCATGAGAAAAACAATTATGAAATAATAGTTATCTAATTATAGGATTAATAGAACCTATAAGATAAAGTATGGAAGGCAAACAACTAATACTGATTTGTGTGATTCATATAGATCGAGAATAATACATTTGAGCTTGGAAATTTATAGCCTCTAAGGTTGGGTCAGTCGTGTGTATATGATGGTAGAGTGCATGCATGCTAACTTATCTTACGGGATTGTACTAGACTAAAATGAAGTCAAGAATACTACGTTAATATAACTTGTGAGGCGGCGAAGTCCTAAATCGGTCATTATGAAATTAATTTATATTTTAAACCCTAAAGCCAAACATTTGATATCTATATACCTTAAACTTTGATAATTTACATATGTAATCCTAAACTTTACTAAATGGACATAATAAACCCAAAACAACTATATCATCATTATTAAACCTTTAAGTTTATTAAATGGTCATTTATTACTCTAAAGTATAAGTTAGTAAATCGGGAAACTTACTATAATTAGAAAGTTACTATTTTTGGAAAGTTACTAAAAATATAAAGTTACTAAAAATGGAAAGCATACTATAATTAAGTAATCTAATTTAATGTGAACGTTATGTAATACTTGGTATGTAATTCGTATAGGTTTCGTGAAGCAGGAGTAATTCGTTTCATATTCGTTCGTATGACTTTCTCTTTGGTTTGCTTTTGGTTAAGGTACAGATATTCTGACCTTCTCACATGTTTCTCATGAACTCTCTCTCTTATCTTAACCCTTGACTTGTGAACCTTGCTATGTTTCCCTTGAATTGTGAACCTTTGATATGACCCACTTGATTTGAACCTTTGCTATAAACCATATGCTATGATTCCTTGATTTGAACTTTGATTTGAACCTTGACTTAAAGCTTGATATAAACCTTGATACGATATACTTGATATGGAAACTTGACTTGAACCACTTGATATGAAACTTGAACTTGGACACTTGATACTTGACTTGACCTTTGACCCACAGTTTGAGACTACGAGCTACCACTTGTATACTAGGCATGGGGGTTCCATGTCTGTGTCACTAATGCACCAATGGCATGAATCTAGGGTAGGAGAGTGATGACCTATCCCGTCCCATTACTTGACTTGTTACAGAGATGAAGATATTTGGCCGTTTGGGGCGTATAGATGCATCCTAGATTTGCTTACTAGACTTGATGGATATGCCATGACTTGACTTGATATATATATACTTGGTGACTGATAGTGTGTGTGATACACGTCTTTAATATCTTGGGAGTTCGCGACTCCAACCCTTGAGGCACCCTCTTACATTATACTTGGTATCCCGAGGTCACCCCTCCGGATACATGGCTACTTGGTTACTTGAATTGACTTGACTTGGGCTCATGATGGATTACTGTTTCCTTTACCTTTATTCATTACTTATTTTATAACTCCTGTTATATCGTGCATTAATTTCCTTTACTTCACTCACCTTTCATTATCTTATTATTACTGCTTTGTTTCCTTTATATCTGTTCACTGAGCTCTCGTAGCTCAGCCGCATTTTATTTTCCTGCTGTAGGTTTTAGTAGGAAGCTGGGTTATGAGTGGAGAGCACCTTGGACTTAGATGACTAAACTTTGATAGATATTCTGGATTAGAGATAACTAGAAGCATTTGCATCTTCAGACTTAGTATTTACTGTTGTTCTCTTTTGTAATCTTGTATTTCAGATTTTTCCTTTGTAACCTTTGAGATTTCTTTGTATTACGTATGTTGTATGCTTATGTTTACTTTGATATGTCACCATAACGTAATAGTTCTACCCTTATCGGGTTGGGGTGTTACACTTATGATTTTCTGAATATCACTTGTGATTTTCTGAATATCTATCACTTGTGATTTTCTAAATATCACTTGTGATATTCTGAGTATCACTTGTGATTTTCATGTTACAAAACATTAGTTGAAAATCACTTTTGATATTCAAAAAATCACTTGTGATATTCAGAATATCAATATCACATAATATCACTTATGATATTAAGAATATCATTTGTGGTACTCAGAATATCACTTGTGATATTCTGAATATCATAGAATATAACTTGTGATATTAAGAAAATCAATTATGATATTCTGAATATCACAAAATATCACTTAGTATGCTCCAAATGAGGGGTAGTATACATCAAGGGGGAGCTTTCGTAGTTTTTTTGCTTTAACAAAAAGGGGGAGAAGTGGGATATAAACTCACGCTAAAAACTTGTCGAAACTAGTTTTTCACATAAAATGAGTTTATGTTTTGTCATCATCGAAAAGGAGGAGATTGTTGATGCAAATAATGTCTAAAAACGTTATTCTCGTCTTTCGATATCTCTATGTTTTGATGATAACAAAATGTGAAAACAACATACGTCAAAATTAACGTAAACAAGTTTTTAGTCGAAATATCCGATTTCCACATTAATCATTCTATGTAAGAACAAACAAATTTACAACTTGACAAATGATCAAAGAAATGAATTTGTGTTTCGAACTTCACATTTTTAGCTTGACAAAACTTTCTTTTCAAAAATAAATTTTACAAATTATTTTTGAATTATAAAGAAATATTTTATTTAGGAAAATCATTTCAAAAATATTCCCCAACAACTATTTTTTACCCGAACCAGCTCCAAACTCCCCCAAATAAAATTTCACCACTTAAGGTAAAAAAATGGAGCGTGTTTGTCTGGCACGGTACCACTAAATTTAGTGGCACCGTGTGACATTTAGTGGTTCCATCCCCTTTAAAACGGTCGAATTTCCAGAGTCTATAAATACCACTTCATTTCCCAGATTTTGGCCAACCTTTCACACACATAACTTTATGGTTTCCATCCTCTTTTTCTCTTTACACTTCTTAGATCATTAGTTAGTTTTCTTTTGTTTAAAGAGTGATTCTTTCATCCAACCAAGAATCATCTACATACATCTTCTAGTCAAGAGAAGAACACAAAGTATCAAGAAGATACAAGGTGTTGGTGTCATAGAGTAGTGCACTTGCATTACAAGTTGTCTACTTGATTGTATCTTGATATACGTCAAGTATATTAGTGTTTCTTAGTTATTGTGTTGATCATTGTGATCTTGTTGAGATCTTGGGGATCTCTTGAGTGTTGATTGATAGAGTATTGATCAAGTGGATCAAGGGTAGATTGTGAGGATTGTGTGGATCTTGTGAAGATCATGTAGATTGTGTGAGGATCGTGTAGATTGTGTGGATCTTGTGAAGATCGTGTAGATTGAGTGAGGATCTTGTTGATCGTGTAGATTGTGTGAGGATCGTGTTGATCGTGTAGATTGTGTGAGGATCGTATGGATCGTGTAGATAGTGTGAGGATCGTGTTGATCATGTGATAAGATAGGATCGTGGTAGATTGGTACTAGCTAAGATTAGTACTCGACATCTAGCTTAGTCTCGGAAAATAATGTAAGCGACGTTGTACGGTGTTCTCCGCCTGAAGGGAGTCTTGTTGATATAGTGCTTACAACTCTCGAGTGTGGTACTCGAGGAGTGGAGTAGGGCAAAGAAGCGCTTCGTGACCGAACCACTATAAATCTCGTTGTTTTGATTTGATCTTTCCATCTCTTCTCTTTACTTACTTATTGCATATTAGTATTAGTATAGTATTGTGTTCATATTGGTGTTGATTGGCTTTACATACAATTGAATCTACGTTTTTCAAAGAGAAATTTTTATAACTAAAGAAAATAAGTCGGTAAACTATTCAACCCTCTTATAGTTTCTCACAATAACCATTTCCATTAATTACCGTTTGATCTAGATATGATATATTTGTTTATCTTCTTTTATTTTCAATGATTCATGTGATATAATTTGACCCATTGATGCTTGTTTTGCAACCTCGCAAAAGGTTTTATCTCTCAAGGTATCTTGAGAGATTTTGCAATCCGCCAGGCAGTGTACCTGACTGTTGTAGTGTAGTAAATGGTAGGTCCAGGGGATTGATCATTCTCTAGGGGAATAGTGTCATTAGGATTGAAGTGTAGGTCAACTAGGTCTAAAGGTGAGGGATGATTCTTTTTATATTTTTATATTTTAAGTAAAGCAATTAAAATCTCGGGTATTGGAAGAGTGGGCGGAATTAGTTGCTTGTCAACTAACCCAAAATTACTACTTAAACTAAAAATAATAAAATAAATGCCAAGAAAAGTAAATTTGGTGGACTTCTATGTGAGACAAGTGTGTTTACTTAGATTTCACTACTCCCTAGTTATCTCTTATTAATTTATTAAGTTGTCACAATTGTTTAGTTGAAGGATTGTATTCCTTAATACCGGTCGTGGGTGCGTGTACGTCCTTCTCCAACTCTATGAGTATCTATTTCTTCTGATGACGACACGTTTAGTATCCTATCATAGAATCATCAACATCTACTCATGCATTGAATACAATCAATAAAACTGCAGCACACATCCGATTACGTTTCTTAAGACATTCAAGCTTATTACCATATAGGAGATTAGCTAGTTTTCTTAAGCCTAACGCGAGTCAATCAACCAAACAACTAATAAAAAATCAACAATCAATAATTAATAACTAGGTTTCATTAGATCTAAGCAAACACTAAGAAATCAAAGCTAACATGTTAATGTAAAGAAAAGACAAACAATTAATCAAACAATACATAGATTGTGTGAGGATCGTGTAGATTGTGTGGATCTTGTGAAGATCGTGTAGATTCAGTGAGGATCTTTTTGATCGTGTAGATTGTGTGAGGATCGTTTTGATCGTGTAGATTGTGTGAGGATCGTATGGATCGTGTAGATTGTGTGAGGATCGTGTTGATCGTGTGGTAAGATAGGATTGTGTGGATCGTGGTAGATTGGTAATAGCTAAGATTAGTACTCGACATCTAGCTTAGTGTCGGAAAATAACGTAAGCGATATTGTACGGTTTTCTCCACGTGAAGGGAGTCTTGTTGATATAGTGCTTACAACTCTCGAGTGTGGTACTTGAGGAGTGGAGTAGGGCGAAGAAGATCTTTGTGACCGAACCACTATAAATCTCGTTGTCTTGGTTTGATCTTTCTATCTCTTCTCTTTACTTACTTATTGCATATTAGTAGTAGTATAGTGTTGTGTTCATATTGGTGTTGATTGGCTTTACATACAATTGAATCTACGTTTTTCAAAGAGAAATTTTTATAACTAAAGAAAATAAGTCGGTAAAATATTCAACCCCCCTTCTAGTTTCCCACAATTGGTATCAGAGCTACGTTAGAAAAGTTTTTAAAGTAAACTGTATTTTAAAACTTGAATCGATCAATGGATTTCGAAAAATATCAAGAAGGACAATCTATGCAAAGACTACCACTTTTTGAAACCGATTGTTTTATTTATTGAAAACAAGATTCGAAACGTATGTGAAATCAAAAGACATTGATCTTTGGCGTGTTATTACCGATGGTGACTTTCAACATATTGAAAAGGATCCGATTACTAAAAACGATAAAATTATTCCTTATGATCAACAAAGCGAGGATCTTAAAAGAAAACTAGCCAAAAATGATGAGGCTAAAATGGTAATTTATAATACTTTGACGAAAAAGGAATTTGAAAGAATTTTTATATGTAATACGGCAAAAGAAATTTGGAAAACTTTGTTGGTCACACATCATGGTAATAATCAAGTCAAACAGAACAAGATTGATCTTCTTGTTCAACAATATGAACAATTTTCCATTCCGGAAAATGAAACAATAGATAGTGCATTTGCTAGATTTAATACTATTGTTACTAGTCTTAAAGCTCTTGATGAAGGTTATTCTAGCAAGAACTATGTTAGGAAGTTTCTTAGGGCCTTACATCCAAAATGGAGAGCAAAGGTCACCGCCATTGAAGAATCAAAGAACTTGGCGACACTATCACTTGATGAACTAATAGGTAACTTGAAAGTTCATGAAATGATAATCAAGAAGGACTCGGAGATAGTCAAGGGTGTAAGTGAGAAAGTTAGGTCTATGGCATTGAAAGCCAAGAAAGAGTCTAGTGATGATGAAAATTCAGATTCCGATAGTGAAAACGAAGAGTATGCACTAGCGGTTTGAAACTTTAAGAAGTTCTTTAGAAGAAGAGGTAGATCTACTAGGCAATCTCAAGACGTGAGGAAGTCATTCTCTAAGAACCAAGATGATAATAGAGGAAAGAGCGATAGGAAGTGTTTTAGATGCGGAGACCCAAACCACCTCATTGGAGAATGTCCTAAGCCACAAAGATCAAACAACCAAAGAGCCTTTGCAGGAGGTTCTTGGAGTGATAGTGGTGAAGAAGAAGAAGGGGAGAAGCCTAATGACGAAACATGTCTCATGGCTCAAGTTTCTAACGAGGTACATTCCGACTCTTCTTACTATAGTGATAATAATTCGTCAATAGATGATAATAGGCTATGTGATGAATATAATAAATTATGTATGGTAAGTACTAAAATTATAACTAGGAACAAAACGCTAAAAGCAACATTACATGAACTAGAATTACAAGTCTTATAACTAAGAGATCAATTTAAAAGAATTGAGAAAAATAAGCAAATAGATGTTGGATGTAAGTCATGTATAGATCTTAAAATAGAAAATGAAAAACTCAAAGAAAACGCCATTAAAATTGTTAAGTTTGAAAAAGGAACACAAGCACTTAATGACATTCTTGAAAACATTAGGTATAGTAAACATGCTGGAGCGGGTCTTGGATTTGACCTAAATAAGGCATCTACTAGTGAAATTAAGCAAGTAAATTTGTAAACTCAGATGAGATTAGTTCAGGGAATGATGGCACCACTAACATTAGCGGTACCGTGGATCCGTCACCTATCAAAGTCAGAACAGGGTCAATCTTAAAAAATAACTTGATTCCTAAGCCAAGTCACATAGTAGTTAATAATGTTGAAATACCTGTAGCTAGTATAAAGGATGTAAAAAGGTTCAACAAACCTGTGTCGTCTCCTAAACTTGGTCCTAGTAAAGCTGATCGTAGATCAAACACTCCTCCTCCTCCTAAAAGAACCAATACTCCCAAACCTCGAGATAGAACTCCTCTACCGAGAGGCAACTTTAATAGACAAAGTTATCCAAGTCACTACCCTGTCACTTGGAACAACTTTTGACAACAAAGTTATTTACCATAGGAAATTTGTCCTCCATTCCAATATCCAAGCCAAATGCATGATATGCATGAGATGTTCAACACTAACAACCTTGGACCTATGAGATATTGGGGACCAAATGTTTGAGTCTTATCTTACTAGACAGTTATGCTTGAGAATCAACTTGAAATCCGACTAAGGATCTATTCAATGGAAGCACAAATAGTGACGGAGAATTCAAGCTATATCTCATCTCTCTAAGCATAACAACGAGGATAACATCATAGGCTAAGGTAAGTTTTCTCAAAACCCCCTCTCTATGTGACTAGTTATTCATGTAGTTTTCTTGGGATCTTTTCTATGTTAGCATTAGTATAAAGGACATGAAAAGTGTTTGTCTAAATGGTTTCAATCAACAAGGAGACATATGTTGTACAATCTCCAAGACTTGTTGATTTCTTAAACCATATCATGTTTCAAACATGAGTATACCATGAGAATGGTGAATGACACACTTTTCATGAAGAAATAAAATTCACATTACCTCATTGTTCAGAATATATGTGGATAACACTATATTAAACTCATGTCGTCCTGAAATGTTCGATGATCACCTTAAGATCATGCGTGACGAGATTGAGGAGAATATGATGGGTGAATCATTATTATTTCTTTGATCCTCTTTTAATAGTAAGTGCTAATTGTATTTCCTTGTGTGCGTGTATACTAACATATATAAATATATATTTATATATAAAAGTAAAGTTTACCTAAAACTATCTTTACAAACAAATATTATCCGTAGAGTTGGAGCTCACTGAAGACATTGATAGTGAGAATGCGGATAATACTTAGATACTAGGATATGATAGGTTAATTTATCACTCAGCAAGTAGGCCCAAAGTCATGATTAATGTCCGCCTTTAGGCTCGTTAGTAAGAAGATCTCAAAACTTCTTATATTAAAAACGATTGAATACATCATCTGATGTATTCAAGGCATTATTCATTTGGGAAAGTGCTCGATCCCAAGGAGTTTAGTGTAAAAGATTATTGTCTAAAGACTTCATGATACGTCATCATCTCTGTCTCTATGATGTTCAATGAGGAAACACCTCTTTCGATATGGAATACACATTGAACAACTTTGTTGACATTCCATCTCTAACTCACTCATGACTATTTATATATTTCATTGGAAATATTTAGGTCATCTTATCCCTATTTGTTTTCTTCGTTCAAATCCTTTCATCTCATTCCTGAAAACCTCCTATGACTATTTACATATCACTAGAAATATTAAAAGTCAACTCATCTCGTACATTCTCGTTGTGCTTTCCCGAGAATCACTCATGACTGTCTAATTATTTTATTGGAAATATTGAAGTTATTCCGCATATCTTTCCAACAGCTATTTACTCGTCTCCTCATATGTCTCGTGTATCATCATTCTTAGTTTAGTCTAGTTCATGTCATTGCAAGAATTTATTAGGCATAAATCTTTCCTCGTGTCAAAACGTCTCGCTCAATAAGTTAGATTTTTTCGTCAAAAACCAAAATTGGATAGAAAAATGCATTAGCAGTGGACGGCACCACTAAAGTGGTCACGACACCACCAAAATTAGTGGTACCGTGTATCTGATGAGACCCGTTTTTCTTCCTTCCTTCCCTCACTATTCACATTCAAAACTCAAACAAAAACCCCTCTTGCTGCCATAGCCGAACCCTCAACCAAAAACTCAATTACATACTTGATAATCAAGATCAAGGCATTGCAACTAAATATATTCAACCATTACATCTTTATTAACATAATTTGTAAGTCAATTGTACCCAATTTCTTTTATTTTAACTCTAGGGTTTGCTCATCATCATAAAATCGAATTGGAGCATTTCAAAATTTATTGAATTATTATAGAATTAGGACTAGGATTAGACAATGTAGAACAAATATGATTCCCCAAACATAGGATTTGTATTAACCCACTTATATCATTCACTCTAGGTCAAAATTTTGCTATCAAAATTCGAAATAGATTATGTGTCTCTAGTGGAATCATATCTAGGATTCTTGAAAAAGGATTAGAAGTGATTAGCACTCAAGCTTTTCAATGTTAAAATTGTTTTGGCGCCAAGCCGACGCATTTGCCAAACACCCCAATTCCATTATTTTTTGATAATGTTCACACGACTAGGTTCACGAAATTACTTTTCTTGCATTGTTGATACAAACTAAAAATGTTTTCGCATGCATACATGATCTCACAAATATGGGTCGAAATACATAACTAATATGTATTATTCGACATATTTGATTGAGCAAAAGCAAAGTCAGGAGTGTTTGGGTAATTTCATTAGTATTATAGTAAAGATGAAATTACTACACCTCCACATGGTTTGCATATAGGCACACACTAGAGAATTGATAACTCGTAACACAAAATAGATAAACTTATATACTTATAAAACATTATTTTATTTTATAGGTAACAATGTCTCACAATGATTATCAAGACACCAAATGATACATTCCTAACCTACTCGATGACGCAAACATTCCATATGAGCAAAAAGCTCATCTTCAAAGAGTCCAACATCGATATATACACGAAGGGCGTATAGTCGATGCTCATTTTATTGCGTTGGATGGCATTGAGGCATGCTTTCCAACAATTGGTTTTGATTGTTTTTACACAATAAACGATCAAATATATCCACGTTTCATTCTCGAGTTCTATAGTCGTGTCCGAACCTTCAATGACATTAATTGTAATGTCTTCTTAGACTTCTGGATCAAAAACCAAAATATAACACTGTCCATCACCGAACTTGGAAACATTCTCGGCGTTCCATCTTATGGTCAATGTGTCTACATAGAAGACCATTCCTTAGAGTCACTTTACTTTAATATAGAAAGTGAAGGTCCGTATCTAACTGAACTTCCTGATATTCAAGCTATTAAACAACACGTGTCAATCCGTCGTGAAGTTCATACGCATCAAAGGCGTGATGGGACAATTTTAAATCTTGATCCAAATCGGATCTATCTTAAGGAAATCCTTCCTGACCTCAGAAGTTGGGAACTTCTCCTTCATGAAAATGTCATCAGTCTCGCCGGCAATTGAGATCATGTTCTTGCATGTCTAGCCCACATGCTCTTCTGTCTAAGTAATGAGGTTCCTTACAATCTCGCATACTATATGGCAAGAGAATGGCTGATATCACTAGTACAGATTTGGCCTTTTGTCACACATAGCGTATTTCGAATGGTCACACAACAACATATTTACGTGACTAAATGTACCAGCCTTAAGTAAACAGCCACACTTGATCCGACTTGTGTGACCATTTCGTAAAATATATTTCACACATTGGTGTATATATGTGACTAGAGGGTAACTGGTAAATATTTTTTGACATTTTAGTCACTTTTAATTCGGGACGTGTGACTGATACAAATCAGCTCGAAACATTAGTCACACTATAGTTATACATATGTGACAAATATATGTCACACAATTGAACAGTGTGACTAAAAACGATATATGGTCACATGAGGTACTTGCGTATGTGGCTAAATTATATAGTCAAGTTTGTCACACATTATATAAACGTGACTGCTATTCTTTGCTGAATAGTTAGCCACATATGAATTTGAAATGTGTGACAACTAAAAATTCAGTTTGAAACGTTAGTCACGATATGCATTTAAGAGTGACAAATATATGTCACACACTTGAAGAGTGTGACCAAATGTCATATATGGTCACACTAAACCATACAAACATGATTAAGCATAACGAAAATTCGATACATATGGTCACATAAGTTAATATGTGTGTCTAAAGTTTAGTGTGTGTTTGCTTTCCAAATCCTAATGTGTATAGTCACATATATTTGTAGCACGATCATGTGACTATAGGCTTTACAATAGTCACACCATATCACAAATGTGTATCTAAATCATGATTATGGCCACGTTATAAGGGTATTATATGTGACCATTAACCATGTACACATTTCTCCTTGTAACATAAATGAAGTTGTTGTAGTCTACTTAAATTATGTTAATCATTACCTAAAAATAGATTTAGTTAGTTGTAAAATGAATTTAGATAGGATTGTTTTATTTTTTAAAATTTTACAAAGATTTGTTGTTTTAGTATTGTAGTTTAAAATGTTTGTAACAATCATTCAAAACTATAATGTAAAAGTTATAATCTAATTAAAATTCTTGCATTTACAAATGAAATAAAGTTAAAACATCAAGTTAAACGAAATGAAGTAGTTGTAATCTACTTTAATTATGTTAATGCTGCTTGGCATAACTTAGTGCTGCTAGGCATAAATTAATGTTGCTAGGAAATTTTGGGATGTGTATGTTGGTAACCCAAATGTTTAGCATTTATTACCCAAACACGCCTGAAACACATTTTCACATGTAATTACCCCGCCTATTTATATGCTATAACCCAAGTAACTTCCTCATTCATCCAGTAAACAAAAATAGTAAAACATAAATTGTATCAAAGGGTGTAAGAATGTCTCAATTTGGGCTTCTTCAGGAACTTGAAGCGGCTGCTAACTCAACTGAGTTACCATACCAAATGACGGTGTATTTTGATAGGGAGACACAGCGTGATGTGAAGTATGCAAAAGATTTGTTTAAGGCATATCAAGAGTTGCTTGATATTGTTATTCAAAGGAACAAGTACATGGCTGAAATGGAACTTGTGCGTCCTTCGGTGCAGATGTTCAAGTGCTTGGAGTATTTTAAGAAGCTTCAAAAGTCCGACGTTATCGAGCTTTTGGAATTGAAGAAGAAGATTGCCGAAGCGAAGCTCAAGCTTTTCAACAAGCACGCATTTGTCAAGGGACTTTAGAGTTTCTTTCAATGTTTTTTATCAACCATGTTATGTTCCTTTGAATTTTAATGTTATGTTTTTATCATGTCATGATATGTTTTTTTTAATCAATTTTAATGTTATAATATTAATTATGTTGCCTGCAAGTAGATATACTAGTGAAAACTGCAAATTTTTTCATTGCCATAGAAAAGCTTGACTTTTTGGAGTCCAAATCCATTACAATAGGCTAAATTACACAAACAACTATTGTAATAGCAGTAGTAACTTAATAATAGCATTAGTAACTTTTGTACAAACAACAGAGAAGATACAATTCTCTGTTTAATGAAAACAGAGAAGCTACACCCCTGCTACCTCCAAACACCTTATCTTCTTTTATTCTATTCTTGCATTTGTCTCTCATACTGAGCATGAATTCTTTCGATGAGATCTTTAACTACCTCTGTAATTTCTTCACATATGATCTTTTTAGATATCATCACAGCAAGTAAATTAGCACTCAAAGGATATTCTTTTTCTGCAAGCATAAAAACATCAACTCCACCTTGTGTTGATAACTGATGTACATGGCAGCTATCATAAAACTTCCATGAAGTTGAGAGATCATAAATTGGGAAGTTCCTATAGATATCAGCTGGAACAAGTTCATATAACCTGTGTAACTCAACCCACAGCTCTTGCTCTTTCACATCTGGCTTCTTGATTGTTTTGAGTTTTTTTTAGCCAACTCCCATAATCTGTCTAAGTCTTCTCTGTCACTTCTTCATATCAATTCCTGAAAACTTTTGCACACTTCTGATCCTCCACCAAGCCTAATTATCTTCCAAGCCTTTCCAAATTTATCTTTGTAAGTCTCCCAATCTATGATTGGATGTCTAGATTGAATAAGATCAGCATATAATTTTTCAGGAACAATCACCATCATCTAATCAAGAGAAGAGCTGTCTTCATTTCTCTTTGAATCATTCTTCTTCTCAGCATGCTTGTCTTCAATGATCTTTTGTTTCTTTGATGCTGTTTCTTCTGTACCCATGGGGATAAACTTCTCTTCAATATATCTCTTGCAGTGGTAGTATAGATGTGCAATTTCGTCATATGACTTTCCCATGAGTTGATGAGGTTTATAAAAACCTTGATTCTTTAAGTATGTTTTCATTACACTCATGAGCGGAGACTTTGTGGTATTTATTTTCCTCTTCTGACTTTGACCTTGCTTCATTGACTTACTTCGCTGACTCAAAGCTAATTCTACACCTCTTTCATTTATCAAATCAGCAAGTCTTTGTACTCTGTTATCATCAGTTAAAGTCTTATCTTTGTAAAGTTCTACAATTCTAGCCTGTAGAACTTCATCCTCATCAATAAAAGCTTGCATTTTTTCTGCATGAGCTCTTTTTTCTCCTTTTCTTGAAGAATGATGCTACTTGCTCTTCTGTTTCAAATTCAGACACTTTATATCTCCTTTTGTCATCCATGAATTTAGCTATTTCAGCTTCATCAACTCTCTTTGCAACCTCTTCAGCAGTAGAAACTTTAGCAGTTGAAACATCTTGTACCACCTTGGCCAGTTGTTCAACATTACTAGTAGCAGCAGTTTCTCCCAAACTAGTATTAGTCTCCACCATGATCTTTGAAGCTTGTACAATATTTTCACCTGGAAATTCCACTACCTGCTGTTTATTTACATCTTCCAAAACCGCTTCATTACCCTCATTGTCAGCAACTACATAGTCATCATCTATATTATCACCACTATCAATCCCAATATCCATATCCACATGCATATCAGCACAAGCACCTTTAGCATTTGTTGTTTCCTCCCCTGAGACTCTGCTTTCATTCCTCCCCTGTTTGGGAGGATTCTCCAAACTAGCAGCCTTAGAAGAACTCATCCTGTGTGCTATGCCCACCTTCTTCAAACGTCTGAACTGAGTTTTTCTTGAGCTCTGTTGACTTTCCAAATATCGAAGTCTCTTTTTCAACTTTTTGATCTTTTCACCTTGTTTTGTTGTGCGCTTTTGGAGGCCAAGAACATCCTTTTCTAACTGGGTACAATTGTCCTTCAAATCCTGTATAAGCTTCATTCTAGCCTCACGACTTCGGCTTGTGTTACCTAGCCCGAGAGATGGATCATTGGAATTGACAGTTTGTACATCAGTATCCATCAATTCATGTGTTTCAGATCTACCCTCATCACTTCGGGATGTGTTACCTTCACTGAGAGGTGAATCAACGGCTGTATACTCAGTCTCATGTATGTTACCACTGGCTTGCTCTGCTTCTAAGCTAGCAACAGAAGTGGCAGCCCCTTCCATGACATCCTCACCCTTTTTTTTGTGGAAGGTTCACCATATATGGAAAAAGTGGTGTAACCCTTCCTGAAAAATCCTTGCCATTATTTTTCAGATTTGAAAATACTTTCTTTTGTAGTGAGGTGGCATAAAAAGTTTCTCTATGTATCTTAATAGTAGTCAATTGATTTGGAATAATAAGCTACAAAAACCTTGGATATAATAAAGAGTTACCATCATCATCCAAGGTCTTGATCATACCATCCAAAATCATTTTTGAAAAATTAAAAGGTTTTCCTTTACTAAGGCATATCACTGCTGATGACATGGTAGTACCAAACTCATTCCAACCTGTTATTTTAGGACTCAAACAATGTAAGAGAGTATGAATCAAGAATTTCCACTGAGATGAGAAGAGACCTTTGTAAAATTTTAATCTATCATTCTTCTTCTCATACCCCATTTTTTTCAAACCTTTGAAAATGGCGGCATTTTCAAGACACACAATCACTTCATTATCTGGTAGGTTAAGAGATTCCCTAATAGATGACTCAGTTATGAGTATATCTTGGCCATCTACCTTAGCCTTAATATGTTTTTCTTCATTAAAAGTTATGACCTTAGCAGTAGCCCAAAACTGCTTAATAAAAGAAATACATATAGGAGGATTCACAGTTAATGCATACCTAATAGGGGTAGCATTCAAGAAATCGATTATCTGTGTGAATCCTTCAAAACCATCTGGTTTCTTCAAAAAAAGTAACCATGTTGTGTCTGTCAACAAATGTACGTTTTGATTCAATTGGCAACACCATCTTGAATTAGGGTTTTGTGATTTGGGTATTTTGAAAATGATTGATAAAAGATGTTAGTGTTTGTGATTATAGAGAAATTATGTGTGCGTGAAACTGAATTATCAATTTGATTGGGGATTTAAATTGTTAAGTGTAAATGTTACCAATCCACCCCTGCACTCTCAGTTCTACCAGTACAAACCCACCTGAAATAACGTTTTCTTAGCAGCAGATTTATTTATTTTTTTATTTTTTTAGTGCAAAGGGTGAATCATTATATTAATATCAACATGTAGAGAAAATTGAGCAATGACAAAAGTACGGGAATTAAGATTAAATATTTTCCATTAAAACTTGAAATGAAAAATTACAAAATAATGTACAAAACCAGCTGCAGTAACGTTTTCTTAGCAGCAGAATCTTTTTTAGTGCAAAGGAAGAATCATTGTATTAATATCAACAAGTAATGAGAAAATTGAGCAATGACAAAAGTACTGGAATTAAGATTAAACATTTTCCATTACAACTTGAAATGAAAAATTACAAAATACTGGAAATAAAAGTTACACATTCTAAAAATCTACTAATCTAATTTTGGAGATTTCTCCGGGTCAAATGCCATATGTGCATCTTCGTAATCCAACCCATCAAACTCCACATCAGACAAATCATCATCATCCAATGTCTTGTACGCCTTGGGATGTTGTTTGAGAGATGGTTTCTTTGTTGCTTTGTAT
This sequence comes from Artemisia argyi, assembly GCA_030686995.1. NCBI lineage: Eukaryota > Viridiplantae > Streptophyta > Magnoliopsida > Asterales > Asteraceae > Artemisia > Artemisia argyi. Next base: position 17,603,821 of record CM060676.1, read on the forward strand.
TCCTTTTCATCCTCAGCATGTTGTTTGATAGATTGTGTTTTTCATGCTTTCTTTCTTTCAGCAGCCCATCAATTGTACCACGCATTTCCATCCAATTTAAATTTTTTTACACTTTTTGCCGCTTTATTTTTTGAAGCAGACTTGCTTGAACCTTCTCCCTCAAACCATTGTGTTGATCTCTTGTTGTTTGCAGACATTGTTTATGAATACTTCCTGCAGGTTTTTGTTTAGAGATTTGATAAACTAGGATTTGTGATTTGAGATACACATGGAAACGAGTATAAAAAGGTGATATGGGAAAACCAAACTACCTATGTTTAATGCAAGAAAGGATTGATGTTTCCCACAAGTGGCTTGAACCTTTTCAACATCTTCGGGCCAACCATGATCCATTGGGACGAGCGTTTGCCAGGGATCAATGCTTATATATAACTCTTGACAGAACTATATACATATTAGTCGCCAACAAAGACTAGTCACAATGGAACATGATTGACCTGAAGAAATCTGCAAAATTTCATGATTGACCTGATCCAAATATCCCTTTGGAAAGTAGTCTGACCATGGATTTGCTGCAAAAGAATTAAAAAATATATTAAAATTTTAAAAACTATAGTGTAAATGAAATAAAAGATAATGTTGCAATTCAGGGTGTGTTTGAAACAACCTTTGTTCTTGGAACTAATACTTGATAATTGTTTCTGTATTTTGGCAAAGAGCAAAAATGAATCAGTAATGGATAAAACACCAGAACAACTTTATGTTCATACTTGAAAGTGGTGGCTTTTCATCCATCGCGGATACTTCTTCCATCTTTGATACTTGGTTGTTTTAGCCTAAATATTCGCACACACATATGATCACTTTTTTTCCTTATTCTCTCAATACAAATGCAACATGATTCTTATATCAAAAATACATCATACATATATATATATATATATATATATATATATATATATATATATATATATATATATATATATATATATATATATATATATATATATATATATAAAGCAAACAGAGTGATACAAACAATCTACAAATGTTGAGTAAAGAATAGAGTCTAAGTAACATCACTCTACTTGAATGCGATAATGAAGGAGTGTGGCCTGTCATGAACAATACACACTATATCATTATCGCATTGAAGATGTCTCAATGATCAGGTCAGATCTATCTAACGATGTAGATGGGTTCCATCGCTTTAATTGGACCCCGTTTTCTAACGATGTTTAATCTTGATTATTGAAAGAACCATTAAACATCGTTAGAAAATGGGGTCCAATAAAAGTGATGGAACCCATCTACATCGTTAGATAGATGGGCCCTGATTATTGAGCTTTAAGTTCTTAGCAACCAAATTCTTACTATCATTTATATTCCTCACTTAAATGTGATGAACATACATATTAGTTATGTAGCTCCTACGACATTAGAGAGCTAATCATGAATCAATGAAATCATATTAAATTTATATCAACAATTCAATGAAAATATTTTCATTGTAACTAAATACATGTAAAAACTCTTTAAGTTGTTGATATGTTTATTGTACTTCAACATAATCCTAAGATAAAATAAGCTAATCCAAGCAAACCTTAATATCTCTTTTGCTCTAACTATTCACAAAAACAACACAGCATGTTCTTCCTTATTCTATCAATACAAATTATACTTGATAATTATTTCTGTATTTTGACAAAGAGCAAAGATGAATCAATAATGGATGGACAACACCAGAACAAGTTTATGTTCATACTTGAAAGTGGTGTCTGTCCACCCATCATTGATACTTCTTCCATCTTTGATACTTGGATGTTTTAGCCTAAATATTCGCACACACATCCGCCACTTTTCTTCCTTATTCTCTCAATATAAATGCAACATAATTCTTATAACAGAGAGTCAACCTAATCCTAAGATAAAATAAGCTAATCCAAGCAAACCTTAATATCTCTTTTGCTCTAATTATTCGCAAAAACAACACAGCATGTTCTTCCTTATTCTATCAACACAAATGCAACGCAATTCTTATAACAGATAATCAACCTAAGCCTAAGAATAAATAGCTCTAATGGGGTATTTAGATTATATTCATTTGTGATCTTATCAGCTTTTTGAGATTTGGGATCAAAACCTAGATCCGAGTGAGTTGTAATTGTGAGTGTGAGAGAGAAAGAGAGGATTATGGAAATATGTGAAGTGTGTTTGATAAGTTTGTATATATATATATATATATATATATATATATATATATATATATATATATATATATATATATATATATATATATATATATATATTACTGTAGAAGTTTAATAGTGAAGTGTGTTTGATACTCTTGGTAGGGGTGTTCACGGGGCGGTTCGGTTCGGTTAGTTGGAAGATTTTAACTATCCATCGTGGGCCAGGTAATTTATTTATATTATATACGGTTCGATTCGGTTAACCACGGATATCTAAAAGTAAAAACCAAAACCGAATGCTAGGTTTGTCAGTTTCTCGGTTTTTTTGAACACCCCTAATACTTGGTAGGGGGTTACAGGGGCTGAAGAATGGGAAAGGTAGCGAAAAAATGTGCTTGGCAAAGCATAATTCAATAACCCATTACCCAATAGTGGGTAATGGATCATTACCCAATAAATTGGGGGGGCAGGGGTTGATCTTCTTTACATTTCCCTTTCCCGACCATTAGCTTACACTTTCCCTTTCCCTTTCCCAAGTTTGAACCAAGCGCACCTGGCCTTTAGTGTATTTTGTATTTAAAAAGTCGCCCATGTGAATTAGCCATTATAACCGGTCATGCATGGTTTCCATTACACTATAAGCGACTACAACCCAATGCACATGACCCACGACCCATGTTAATTACCCATTATATTTTCGATCACATTGAATGTATTGGTTGATAACATGACACTATAAGCCACTACAACCCAATACAGATGACCCATTACCCATGTTAATTACCAATTGTCAACAGTCATGGATTTGTCATAACATGACACTCTAAGCAACTATCCACCTAATGCATATGACCTATATGATCGATGTCAAATACCGATTAATTAATGAATGTGACCAGTGATAACCTAATGCACATGACCCATGACCCATGTGAATTAGCCATTATCACCAGTAATGCATGGTTTCCATTACACTAAAAGCCACTATAACCTAATGCACATGACCCACGACCCATGTTAATTACCAATTGTCAACAGTCATGGATGTGTCGTAACATGACACTCTAAGCAACTATTCACCTAATGCATATGACCCATATGATCGATGTCAAATACCCATTAATTAATGAATGTGACCAATGATAACCTAATGCACATGACCCATTGATGAGGCGAAAAATGAACCACTTTTAGGGGGTCATTTAAGCCCGGAATTTAATTTATTTGATCAAATATTGCCCTAAATCGTTCCTTTTGTGATTTTAGGTACTTTGGGAGTGAAATCTGGAAAAGAAGGCATTTTGGATGTTTTTGGAGCATAAAAGTGAAGAAAATGGCAAAGTCTCAATTTTCCAAGCTGGGAACAGTAGGTGACGGCGTCAAGAAGGAATTTCTGACGGCGTCAAGAGTAATTTCCATGACTTTCCATGACGACCCAGTACAGATTTGACGGCGTCACAAGGTAGGGCGTCAAGAGTAAAATGCATGATGGCCTGGAAAATGCTAACACATGACGGCGTCAGAAGTAGATCAAGGCAGTCCGAGAAGTATTTTGGCGGCGAGATGACGGCGTCACAAGATTTGTCTTGACGCCGTCAGATCCTATTTCCTATATATAGTTTTCTAATTTTCACATTAAAAAGAGAGAAGTTTTGGAGAAACCCTAGGTCCGAACTTAAGACGAATTTTACAGGTTCTTCAAGGGTTCTTTGCCCTTGATCCCTTTCATGTGTAATTGAGATAAGTATTCTTTTAATTCAATCAATATGTCTATTTGTTGGTTGTCTATATCTTGCTCTTATCTTAATTCCACCATGCTAGGCTAGATCTATCTTGTGTTTGCTTAGATCTAATGAAACCTAGATGTTATGTGTTGATTACTTGTTTATGGTTGTATTGGAAGAATGATTTCGATGTTAGGCTTAAGAAAACTGGCAGATCTCCAATTGGTAACATGCTTGAACGTCTTAAGAAACATGAACCGATGTGCACTAGGTTTTATTGGTTGTATTTACTGCATGAGTAATTTCTAATGATCCCATAGGAGTGAAGTAGGCACTCATAGGATTGGGGAAGTAAGTGTGCCACCCCATGAATGGTATTAAGGAATACAATCCGTCATCCACGCAACTATAACAAGTAATTAACGTGTAAAAGATGTCTAGGGAGTAGTGAAATCTAAGTAAACACATTTTCTCCACTTATTGCTCACAACCTTAGTTAATTTAGTTTTATTTTCATTTTTAGTATTTTATTTTAATTGCATCTTTAGTATTGGGTTAGTTGACTAGCAACTAATTCCGCCCAAATCCTTCAAACCCGAGATTTTTACTTGCTTTCTAAAAAATATAAAAATACAAAAATAATCTTCCATCATCTTTAGCACTAGTAATTAGGTTTTCTAATCCTAGCGACACTATTCCTAGCTGAACGATCAATCCCCCGGTACTTGTCACTATACTATACTACAACGATCAGGTACACTGCCTGGTGGGGGTTGTAAGCTTCTCAAGATCCCTTGAGAGGTAAAGCCTGGTGTGATTCCCACGTATCAAGTTTTTGGCGCCGCAGCCCGGGGAATAGTTATTGTCTAGGTTAGAATTTCTTTTTTTATTAGGTCTACTTGCTAGATTCCTTTCTAATAAGATTTTATTTTTATTTTTTAGGTTTCTTTAGTCTATCTTCTTCTTTGTGTCTTTGTTCGTAACTCTTCACCACCCGACACCATGGACAACTGGAACATCTTTGAACCCGTCATCCAACCACAACAAAACCCACCACTAGAACCCCTTAGGCCCCGAACCTTAGGAGAGTATTCCCGACCTAGCCACCAAGGCTATCGAAACACCATTGAGCTCACCGGAGCCAATGTGACCCCCTTGCGATCCGACACCATCCGGTTGGTTCAAAGCGGATGTGCATTCCATGGACTTCGTTCCGAAGATCCAAATCAACATCTTAAGGACTTCCTTAAAATCGTAGATTCTATAGACCTAAGTGTTGAAACTAGAGAGACTACCCGATTACACCTATTCCAATTCTCTCTACGGGATCAAGCTAGTCAATGGCTTGAGCGTTTACCCGCGGAATCCATCACCACATGGGATGATCTCACCACTCGTTTCCTTGCTCAATTTTTCCCACCGGGGAGAACTACTAAGCTTAGAAATGAAATCTTGATGTTCCAACAACGTCAAGGTGAAACTCTTTATGAAGCATGGACTCGTTTCAAGGACTTACTCCAAAAAGTCCCTCATCATGGCATAGATCTTTGGCTCCAAGTCCAAATCTTTTATGACCATATCGATCTCTCCACGAGGCGAACCATTGACCAATCGGACGGTGGTAAGCTACGTGATCTAAGTGCGGAACAATCATGGGAACTCATAGAAGATCTTGCTCTCTATGACAACAAAAGTTAGAATGATCCCCGTGATTTGAACAAAACGGTCAAGGCAATATCTTTGCCTTTGAACAACTCTAGCACTCCCGACCGTAGGATCATGGAACTTGAGGACCAAGTCAAGTTTCTCATGAAATCTTACGAAGCTCCTAAGCCTTCAAGCCAAGTGAATAAAATCACTTCTTCATGCGAATTATGTAGTGGTCCCCATGACACTCGTGATTGTGTGGAACTCCCCGGAACAGCTTTTGCGGACTACGCATCCTCGCGTACCGACAAAGCGGGAGATAAGTGGTACACTTTTAAGCCCGAGCCAAGCCCTTACGGTGATTCATACAACCCCTCTTGGAAAAATCACCCAAACCTTAGGTGGAAACAAAATCAACCCAATTCTTCCAATCCGCCTAATCGTTACCAACCAAACGGTCCACCCTCCAACCGTACTTTCAACAACAATCCTTCCAACAACTATGGTAGTACCAACAATCTTGAAGGATTGATGTCAAAATTCATAGCATCTCAAGAAGCCCGCATAGCTAGGTTTGAAACCGAATTCAACCAACAACAAACGGAGATGACCAATAAGATAGACAACTTGTTGAAAGCCCTCAACAACCAAGCGTTAGCCACACCTAGGAAAGATACTAGGGACACCAATAGTGGAACCCAAATTACGGACCCCTCATCATCTAAACATGTCCACTTTGTCAATGTTGTCACCATTAAGCCAATGGATAAGGAAATAGAAGAGAGTGACAAGGATGAAGTTAGAGTTGAAACCGAAATTAGGGATGAGAGTAGGGAAGTTGAGGTTAATAGGGGAGAAGAATTAGAGGAAGTAGAGCCTAAAGAAGAATACTTTGATAAGATGCCCACCAAGGAAGAACAGGAATACCATAAGGATTTATTCGATAGTCCCGAGAGACCATATATCCTTGGCACACCCCTTATCAAAATGGGAGACCCCTCTAACATTAACATACCATGCAACATTGGGCATATGCATATATGGAAAGCTTACATCGATCCTAGATCTCCCGTGAACATCATGACTAGGACCTACTACAATTGGGTAATGAAGAAGCAACTTGATTTTAGAATGATGCCCAATAAGAATTTGATAAATAATTTTGCAGGAAGAGTGAAGGGATTGCATGTGATTATAGGCAATCTCACTTATGAGATAGATTTTATGATAGTAGAGGACACTCGCCCAGTGATAGATGCTTGCCTAAGCCAAATAATATTCGGGAAACCATTTGTTGAGGCCACTAGGATGAGTTATTACCCAACTTTAGGTATAGTTAGATTCAACGAAGAGAATGATGAGGTTGCCTACCAAATGCCTTACAAAATTGAGCAATACCGCCTTCTCTCTAATTTCGAAAAGGAGCACAAGCAAGCGGCTTATTATAGGAATGATGAGGATAGACGTAGAGGAGTAGAGTATGTGAGAAATAGGATGCTTGGTTTCTACAAAGAATGCTTGCAACTAGGTCCGGAATACAAAACTGGTTTAGAAGACGACCTAGAAAGTGAAACCAATGATGAGATCACGTAGTAACCCATGACCTTGAGTCTAGCTACAAGACTCGTAAATAAAGAAAAGCGCTTCTTGGGAGGCAACCCATGCTTTGTGTGATTTTCATTTTATTTGTTTGTTTGTTTTGTTATTTGCTTCCGTATGCATGCTTTATTTTTATTGTTGGTCGATCATGTTTCTCAATTAAAATGTGGAAATACTTTACTTTGTTGTTTTGGCTTAGTCTTAACTCCACCTAAAGGTATTTTTGCAAAAGATAAGTGTAAGGGGAAACCCCAAATATATTTTTAAGAAACAACTTGATCATGATTCTCCACAATATTAAATGAACATATATATTCGTATTTGTTAGAGTCAAATGCTTGTATTAAGTCATAATGAAGTTTTGCAGAATTTTCCAGGAAGTAGAACCAAGTTTTTCCAGAAATTTTCCGGAAACTTAACATAAGAATTTCTGCAGGTCAATCCTGACAGCGTCACGAGTTTACTCTTGACGGCGTCACGGGTAAAAAAAAATCTGGAAATTTTACCGATTTTGTTTTTCTAACGGAGTCTTATGGTTTTTGTGAATTATTAAGTTTTATAATCTCCAGGAAATCTGCAAACTTCATTCCACAAGCATTATATCTTACTTTGTTTTCTAGGATTTAGTAACTTATATAGGATGCCGCCGATTTTATGCGAGGTTGTCTTGTCTATTTTCTCAGGATTTACAGGTTACGTATGACAAGAAGATGATTTATATTCTGGAAGGGAAGCTTTGATTGTTCATTTTCTTGGAGGAAGATTTAACATGGCCACCTAAGTATCCATACCGAGTGAATCAGGGGAGTATTTGATTTCATTCTTTTTACTTTTTTACTTTTACATTCTTTACTTGAACATTGGGGACAATGTTCATCCTAAGTGTAAGGGGAGGGTAAAATGATGATACCTTACATATGCACTTTCGCTTGAGTTTGCCTTGTTTAATGGTAGGTGTGTAATAAAACTATGAGAAATACTTGTTAGTGCAATTTTAGCGCCAAATTTAAAATTTTTTACAACATTTAGGAGTGAAACTTTAGCCATAGCAAGCGTCTCATGGATAGGAGATTGTATGACTAGCACATAACCGTATATTCAGAAAAATTTTCCACCCAAATATGTGAGGTTCGCCTTTAGATTTGATAGGAAAAGCATTTACTATTAGTGCTTATGAGTGTACCGGTAGCATTTAGATTCTAGAACTTGCGTTAGTGATGCATCCCGAGACCACTAGTGAGACTACATTCGTGTAGTAGGATTTACTACATGATAAGAGGCATTAGGATCACCCTTGTGTTAAACCCGTATTATAATTAATTGACCACTTAAGTCATATTGCTTGACTACTTAAGTCAACTAATTTTTCCCACACCTTAGCGTTGTACTCATTTTTAGTACACGAAACCCCTAGTACACCCCTCCGAGCCTATCTTTTCGTTTCTAACTTTAAGCATTTTACTTAAAGGAAGAATTTGTTACACCCCACTTAAATGTACACCCAAATCGCCTTAGCCTTCCGTGTATGCGCTCATTTTTAGTGCATTATTGTTATTTGTTAAACCCTAAGTTAACTATCTAATTGATTACATGGTTGCTAAGTCGAGTCATATCCTTGTACATATTGTTTTGGGACGATTGGGACTCATGGGTAAATTACTTATTTATGGAGTAATGGGGAAGAACATCATTTATTACCCCTATACGTACGTTAATCTTAAAAGTGCTCCAAGTGTTTTGATTATCTTAATTCGAGTCATTAGATTAGTTTATTGTAAAGTATGTAAAGATTCAAGTGTAAGGGGAATGTTCATTCCCTATGATGTATTATTTTGGATGGTAGGGTAAAAGTGTATTCAAAAAAAATATATATATATATATATATATATATATATATATATATATATATATATATATATATATATATATATATATATATATATATATAGAAAAAGAAAAAGAGAAAAAACATACGGACTACCATCCCGTTTCATTCTATGTTCATTTTAAGTTTTGTTATTTTTCATATATTAGCCTAAGTCGAGTCTAGTCTTGGCTTAGCAACGCCATATTGTACATGTAATTGACCAAGATTGTTAACTCGCCACTAGTAAAGACTGCCTTTATCCAACAAAACCGTGTATTTCATATCCCTACACCTAACGTTACAACCCTTTAAAAGACCTCTTTGATAGTTTATCCTAGGTGCTTACGCCATGTGGTGGAAGTTTGATCCTTTCCCAAGCCTATGGTAATCTATTTTGCTATGACAGGTAGTGAGAGATATCTTCCGTTTCCATATTGTAATTTATACTTTATTACACCCGAGAGATGTGAGTATCTAAACACTATTTGTGAGGTGCTTGTGTATGACCTCCGTGCTTGTCTTTGGTCTTTAGTGGAACGATTATTTGTTGTAATTACTTTTATATTAGTGTTAAATAACCCCTAACTTGTATTTTGACTAGAATAAAAGCGCATTTGCTTGAGGAAAAGCAAATCTCAAGTGTAAGGGTATATGATGAGGAGAAAAATGAACCACTTTTAGGGGGTCATTTAAGCCCGGAATTGAATTTATTTGATCAAATATTGCCCTAAATCGTTCCTTTTGTGATTTTAGGTACTTTGGGAGTGAAATCTGGAAAAGAAGGCATTTTGGACGTTTTTGGAGCATAAAAGTGAAGAAAACGGCAAAGTCTCAATTTTCCAAGCTGGGAACAGTAGGTGACGGCGTCAAGAAGGAATTCCTGACGGCGTCAAGAGTAATTTCCATGACTTTCCATGACGACCCAGTACAGATTTGACGGCGTCACAAGGTAGGGCGTCAAGAGTAAAATGCATGACGGCCTGGAAAATGTTAACACATGACGGCGTCAGAAGTAGATCAAGGCAGTCCGAGAAGTATTTTGGCGGCGAGATGACGGCATCACAAGATTTGTCTTGACGCCGTCAGACCCTATTTCCTATATATAGTTTTCTAATTTTCGCATTAAAAAGAGAGAAGTTTTGGAGAAACCCTAGGTCCGAACTTAAGACGAATTTTACAGGTTCTTCAAGGGTTCTTTGCCCTTGATCCCTTTCATGTGTAATTGAGATAAGTATTCTTTTAATTCAATCAATATGTCTATTTGTTGGTTGTCTATATCTTGCTCTTATCTTAATTCCACCATGCTAGGCTAGATCTATCTTGTGTTTGCTTGGATCTAATGAAACCTAGATGTTAATTATGTGTTGATTACTTGTTTATGGTTGTATTGGATGAATGATTTCGATGTTAGGCTTAAGAAAACTGGCAGATCTCCAATTGGTAACATGCTTGAACGTCTTAAGAAACATGAACCGATATGCACTAGGTTTTATTGGTTGTATTTACTGCATGAGTAATTTCTAATGATCCCATGTTAGGAGTTTTTAACGGCTCGACATAGGAGTGAAGTAGGCACTCATAGGATTGGGGAAGTAAGTGCGCCACCCCATGAATGGTATTAAGGAATACAATCCGTCATCCACGCAACTATAACAAGTAATTAACGTGTAAAAGATGTCTAGGGAGTAGTGAAATCTAAGTAAACACATTTTCTCCACTTATTGCTCACAACCTTAGTTAATTTAGTTTTATTTTCATTTTTAGTATTTTATTTTGATTGCATCATTAGTATTGGGTTAGTTGACTAGCAACTAATTCCGCCCAAATCCTTCAAACCCAAGATTTTTACTTGCTTTCTAAAAAATATAAAAATACAAAAATAATCTTCCATCATCTTTAGCACTAGTAATTAGGTTTTCTAATCCTAGCGACACTATTCCTAGCTGAACGATCAATCCCCCGGTACTTGTCACTATACTATACTACAACGATCAGGTACACTGCCTGGTGGGGGTTGTAAGCTTCTCAAGATCCATGTGTCACCCATGACCCATGTGAATTAGCCATTATCACCGGTAATGCATGGTTTCCATTACACTAAAAGCCACTCTAACCCAATGCACATAACCCATGACCCATGCATGTTAATTACCAATTGTCAACAGTCATGGATGTGTCGTAACATGACACTCTAAGCAACTATCCACCCAATGCATATGACCTATACGATCGATGTCAAATACCCATTAATTAATGAATGTGACCAGTGATAACCTAATCAATGCACATGACCCATGACCCATGTGAATTAGCCATTATCACTAGTCATGCATGGGTTGCACCGGCTTGGTAGGTGTATACCATTTGTCACAGAAACTAAGAAGCAAGTATCCAGGGACCTTCTGATTGATCCCAAATGGTCAACCTAAATTGACCAGGTAAATGGTCAACAATGTCAAACGTCTAAAACCAATGCTCCGCGGAATATAGTGTTTCCCCGGGTCGTTATGTCCCGACGAGGTGTGAATTGTAATCAAAACGGTTTCGTGATCGGGTGAATTTGGACAGAAAGGGGTTTTGAGTTATTTGAACTAAGGAATATACGAAGAAATAGCTTAAACAAGCTATATGAATAAAACAGGAAAGTAGGAAAAACCAGAAACGCTTTAAACCTAAAAACGCGTACGTTCAGTTTTAAGTAACGTGAACGTACAAAATAAAACGCGAGTTTTAGCAAAATAAAATACTTACAAAAATGAAAGTCACATTTTTACAATCCTAATAATAAAATAAACTTTTTAGAAAATTAAGATTAATTTTTACACTATTTAATTAATTATTATTAATTAAATACTATTTGTTAATTACTTATTAATTATTTAAATTAAACTAAATTATAACTAATTATGAAATTACACTAAAAATATGAAAAATAAATTTGGAAAAATCTAAAATATTATAAAACTAATTTTCAAACTTAAAATATATTTTTCCTACTTTTTATATAATTACTATTAATTAAAAACTAATTTAAACTAATTAAAATTACACTAATTAATAGGAAAATGTAAAATAAGCTTGGAAAAATAAAATTAAAACTTACAAATGTCTAAAATAATATAAAACTAATTTTAAAACAGAAAATATATTTTTAAAACTATTTAAATAATTACTATTAATTATTAACTAATTATTAATTAATAAAAACAAATATTAATTATTAAAAATACTAAATGAAAAGAGAAAAATATGAAAAATTTACAGAAATTATTTTACAACTATATGAACTTAAGAAAATTATAAAAACAGAAAGTTCTTAAGGAAAATAAGCACTTATGCAATAAGCTTCTTAAATAGAAGCTATCACTTTAGGTAAATTTGGCTTTTTCTGATTTTTTTTCTTTACAAAACTATTTAAATACAAAAAAAATGAAACTTTAACAAAGGCACTTGGCTATAAGCTCAAGAATAAGCACTACAAGTGCTTATTAGCTTGACAGTTGACTTTGGTCAACTATCAAAGCTAAAAGCTTGGAGATAAGCTTTTAAGCTGAGACCAGGTGATGTTTTAGATACACACAAGATATATGAACTGAAATTAAGCTATAACAAAGAGAAAAATCTACTAAATAAGCTTAAACAAGAAAATAAGCAATTCCAAGAACTGCCTCAACAAGCAGGCATGCAGCTTAATTTAAACCCAAATTCAGCTTATGAAATAAGCCAGGATGGACAAACTAAGCTTGGAACCTTAGAGACTGGCTTAAGAGCTTTCCAAAAAGACCAAGCTCACCCTGTAGGGCCCACAGGGGAGCTTTTGAGAAGCTTGTGAAGCTGGCTAATATACACTGATTATCAGGGTTCTGAGAAAAATGGGACAAAGAACAAGCTCCTTGCATGCTTATCAAATAAGCTTGCAAGCCAAGGACAAGCTCAGAACCTTGAAGATAGGTACCTGAGCTTTCCAAAAAGCTAAAGATCACACCCTAGATACAATTAATAAGCTCACAATGAGCTATTAAACTAGGCCCATTCATACTGACCACTCAGTGTTTATGTTGTGATGTGAGAACTTTGAGAAGCAAATATACGCACACCAATAAGCAGTAAAGAGAACAATGAACACATGCATAACAAGCTGACCAGTTAGGAAATTCAAAACAACAAAAGCTACAAGCTAAGGTGCAATATTGAACATGTGAGGGACCTATGAAATATGAACAAAAGCTGTGTAGCAGGGCAGATATATGGAAAATAAGCTAAAAGATAAGACAAAATAAGCAGTTAAACAACATAGGTAAAAATAAGCAAAAATATACTGATGAAGATAAGCAACTAAATATTTATAATCTAAAAGCACAAGCCTAGAAACTTAATATTGAACCCTACAGAAAATCTACAAGTTATACAAAAACCATCAAAGCTGCAATTTTGACTTTTTCTAATATGAACCTAAGTTGACCTTTTTAAGTTTTAATTGATGATTATTGAATTATTATGATATACTAAGACATGATATGATGAAATTAGACCAAATAACCTACTTGTACACTGATATGGGTGGATTACTACCCCTGAGCCTAAACAGTTAACCCAACATGATCCTAAAACCTAGATTTTGACTTTCTTAAGCTTAGGGTGCCATTTTTATGATGCCTGGACCCTAACTAAACCTTATGCAGTATGATTACACCAATACAACACTAAAACAACAACAAGAGCACAGGTAGGCAAGCAAATCCAAACACCCTCTTAATTGAACTGATTTTAGAAAAAAAATGATTTAGGCTAAACTGAGCTGAAATACTAATTGCATACTAACACAAAATCTATATTACACTAAAATTGAGCTAATAGATGCAGATTTGAGCACTAAAATAAGCTTAATGAGATTTGAGCAAATTGACTAGTGAAAATGCATAAACTGAGCTTGTACTTGAGAATTGAAACTGAGAAAACTACTGAAACCTTTTCATTAACTTAAAAAGCTTGATACAACTTGAACATAAAACTGAATTTTAAAAGTTTACAATGGAAAATTAAAGTTTACACTACGAAATGGTCTAAAGACAATTGACAAACTATTCTTCTCTTTTTTTCTTCAATTTATAGATCCTGGAGCATTCTCTTTCCTTCCCACACCTCTCTAAGCCGTTGGATGCATCAAATCGATCCCCATCGTTCAAATCCCATTTGGCGGGAAAACGGGTACAAGAAATTTTAGTGGGTTTGGTGAGTTGTAGGTGGGAGTATTAAAGGGGGAGGGAGTGTTGGTGAAAGTATTAATTGGAGTGGTTTGGTTTGGTGAAAAGTTGAGAGGAGGGGGGAGACCAGGGAGCGGGTTTTGTGGAGGTTGAGGGTGATGAACAGTGGTTGTGGGGTGAGGGTGTTGGTTGACTGCTTTGACCCTGCTTGTTTTTATTAAAAGGGAGTGGGCCAAGTTAAGTGGGCTTGGGGGGTGTTGGATCAGATTTGGCATTTTGGGTTAAGTAATAAAAAGGGTCCAAAGGGTTAAGTAACTAAATCACAAGGACCAATTTTGTAGAAACTGAAATTCCCAGGGGCTGTTTTCCCAAATCTCCAAAGTAACAATAAGGACCATACTTGCATAGTTTAAATATCCAAAACCCATTTTTGCAATTTTTGTTTTTCAAAATTTCCCGGGGACTAAATTTGTAAATTTCCAAACCTCGGGGACTAAACTTGCAATTTTTTGAAAATTTCACCCAAGGACTATTTGTGATACATTTTGATTTTCCAAGGGCAAAAAATGATTTTCCTTTCAAAAATATCCCACCAGGGACCAAATCTGTCAATTACTGAAACTCCAGGGACTAAAACTGTAAATTCTTAAAACTTTTCCAATTTTTCACCAAAGGACTAAATATGACAACTTATGATTTAAAAAGGACCTTTGGTGATAATTTTCCATATTTTGAATATCTAGGGACTAGTTTTGTAATTTTATGAAAGTTGAGGGACTGGAACTGCCAATTTTGCAAACTTTGTACGTTTTTCGTCTGTTTTTACTCGTTTTGCATCTAAAACATATAAAACACAATTTTGAAATATTTTCAGTATTTTGATGCATTACTGAGTGTTTTTGTATGTTTTGCAGTTCAGATTTAACAAAAAATGATGAGTGTTTGAGCACTCATCAATCCCCCACACTAAACTATTGCTAGTCCCTAGCAATACTGTTTTGAAAACTTGATGGATTTTAAACTCTTTACCAAAAGCCATCACTTCTGGAGTAGCCAGGTGTAAGAACTGTGGCACACCTGATAACCGTGTGATTTTGAGCAAACCACCAGCTGTCAACGGATTTGAGTAATCTTTACCAAAAGCCGTTTGCTTCTGGACTAGCCAGCTCTTGATGGAATAGTCAACATCTTGGTGAGCTGATTATCAATTATGGATTTTTCACTGCCTTTACCACAAGCCATAATCTTGCGGGCTAGCCAACTCATTCGCGTTTTAGGATATGGGGAGTTGAGGAACCATACAATTTTAGGCAAATTGCAAGCCGTAAACGGATTTGAGATGTCTTTACCAAGAGCCGTTTGCTCCTGGACTAGCCAATCCCTTTTGTCGCTTAGACAAGGCGGACTGATTACCACAAAAATTTTAAAGCATAGTGAAAAAAATTTTGAAAATTTTTTGAAATTTTGGCTAAAACGGGGGTATTATATAGTAAAATGTGATAAAATTTGCTAGAATTGCGAATACCCCCCCCCCCCCCCCCCACACTTAGCATGAATATTGTCCTCAATATTCAAAATCCTGGCTATTATGCCGACATTTTGAACGTAAAAGGGCAACATTACAATCTAAGCGTGGAAAACACCATTTTGTTTTTTCACTCTATTTGTAACCATAGCATGGGGGACTCCCCCACACTTAGGGTGAAAACCCTATAAGTATGATGTGGAAAAAACAATCTCAATCGGACTTTCATTCAAGATGTTTGGACAAACATTTGAAGCACGTGAAAGTTCCACACCGAAGAGATATAATACCGGCTCAAGATAATGATACATGAAAATGCCAGGATCAAATATAGTGTCTTCATTCCCGAAGGAAAGAAGAACAGGAGAAGTCACCCTGTAGGTGAAGAAGGGAAGAAAGATCTTGATGACAATCAAGATTGATTCATCATCATCAGAAAGAGAATTCATGATTGATGTATCATGAATCTCATCAGTAAAGCTCATATGATCTAGACAAATTATGGGTGGGAGGGTTGGGATTTTGATATCAATCAAATTCTCATGGTTGAGAATATTTCCCTCCGGAAAACAAAGATTAACTTTGTCTAGATCAAAGTGAAAATTATCATACTCCGGTGGAGATATGATATGAGCGAGTTCACCGGAGAACTCCTCAAAAGTGAATGAATCATAATCGGGGAGAGAAATTTGAGAATGAGAAGTGGTACTGCCACTACTCTTCTCTCCCATATGATCAAAGGTAAAGGCTTCAAATTCCGGTATAGGATCATCGGAAACAATGTCACTATCCTTTATGGGGATAGGAGATGAAATAGGTTTCATTTTGAAAGCCTCGATTTTAGAAATGAGGAAATCGACATTCAATAATGTTGCACGAAGTGCTTCATCCTTGATTTCAGTGTCAATCTCGTCATTCTCTTCTTCTAAGCTGACTAGCTTAGAAGGTAATTCTTCCATATAAACGATGTCTCCACAAGATAACGAATTGTCATCAGTAGAATCGGAGAACATCTCATCATGATTAGATGGGAAGAATAGAGGAGGAGGAATATCACACATATGGTCAAAAGTCCACTGTGACTCTCTCGGGATTGGGACAAGGATCTCAACACTAGACTTTATTAATTCGTCCGATTCCTTATTAGGAATAGTGCTAAGATGCTCATCCCCCATGATCAGAGAGTGAGTGTGAACTTCGGGTGTGATAACAGCAGACTGAGGGAGATAAGAAAGACTAGCACACATAGATTTTATATTTTTCATGTGTTCTTCTGCTAGCAATTCTTGCATACTCTTATCTCCCTGTGCTTCCACGGAAGGAATCTCAACTGATGAACTGGATGAATCTTTGTAATATTCCTTCATTTGAATAGAATCCTCATCATCATCCCTATCATGAATAAAACGGAACAAAGAGCTAGATTTGGCTGCTTTTTCTTTTGCATATGCTTCCCTAACAGCTTTTTCAAAAGCATCTATGGAATCAATTTTAGCAACCTGCTCTTCCGTCAATATTTTAGCCATGTATTTCTCATGTGAATTAAGAGTAAATGAAAATTGCGGGGGTGGGGATTTGTCAAAACCGGAAGGTTGACATTGATAATCATCATGAGGACCCCCACAATTTACACAAGAAACACTGGGTGCATTATGAAGTTTTGTGGTACCCAACTCCTTAAGTTCTTTCAATATCTCAAGAGCCTCTATTATAATGTCAGTAACAGAAGGAGTTGTGTGAATCATTTGGTGCTGTGGAGGTGGGTCTGAAAACGAATAGTCGTAATTGTTACAAGGAATTGGATTCCTTGTTTGACAATCCGAGCTAAAGTGAGGACCTCCACAGTACTCACAACAGTAAAACTGTTGAGTTTGGCTTGGTGTATTTTGATACGAAGCATCATTGAAATTTGGGTAATATGATTCTTGCTCGTATGAATGTGATGGGTAATCGAAAAAATTTGACGAGTCGTTGAATGAGTTTTGATTAGGATCATAAGCAAATGAATTACTCGACCCACAAAACAAACAACTCCCGTTTTGAATATCATTACCACATTGCACACATGTACACCAATGACATGGAAAACCGAAAAGTGGCTCACCACAACCGACACAAGGAACAAAATCTGGAGGTGGGACAAGTGGTGTGCTCTTAGAGCTAGCAATTTCCACCACTTCCGTTATGGTCTCGGGTTTTGGTTCTTGATAAACGTGAAGGTTAGGTAAGTCGTTCTTTTCAGTCTCTGCCCTAAGCTCAGCACGTATGTTTGACAAACTTTTGACCGTAAACCGTGAAAGGTTAGGATCAATTCTTGAAGGTTTAGGAGCAATTGTGAGCTTAGATTCTTGGACAACCGTAGGTTGGACGTATTTTGCACTTCCATCGTCAGAGGGAAGTACAGGGTCCTTTGTCACCTCGGTTTCTTGATTCATTTCCCTCACCGGAGAGGGAATAGGAATCGAAGGTCCATCATAATCACTACGACATCTCGATATTTTTGACAAGGCCATAAGTTTTTCAATTTTGCTCTCAAAGGCCCATTGCTCAAAGAAATCGTCATCGAGAGATGTCATTTAGAATTATACATGAGAGGGGTATAAGAAGGTAGAATCAAACGGATAGAGGGTAAAGAAAAATATTTTTGGGTTTTTATGGAAAAATATGAACAAGGATGAATAAATATACAGGGAGATGAATTCCAAAATCACTAATCAGAAAACCGTTTAGAATAGCGCGCACACCTCCCCGGCAGCGGCGCCAAATTTTGATTGATCCCAAACGGTCAACCTAAATTGACCAGGTAAATGGTCAACAAGGTCAAACGTCTAAAACCAATGCTCCGCGGAATATAGTGTTTCCCCGGGTCGTTATGTCCCAACGAGGTGTGAATTGTAATCAAAACGGTTTCGTGATCGGGTGAATTTGGACAGAAAGGGGTTTTGAGTTATTTGAACTAAGGAATATACGAAGAAATAGCTTAAACAAGCTATATGAATAAAACAAGAAAGTAGGAAAAACCAGAAACGCTTTAAACCTAAAAACGCGTACGTTCAGTTTTAAGTAACGTGAACGTACAAAATAAAACGCGAGTTTTAGCAAAATAAAATACTTACAAAAGTGAAAATCACATTTTTACAATCCTAATAATAAAATAAACTTTTTAGAAAATTAAGATTAATTTTTACACTATTTAATTAATTATTATTAATTAAATACTATTTGTTAATTACTTATTAATTATTTAAATTAAACTAAATTATAACTAATTATGAAATTACACTAAAAATATGAAAAATAAATTTGGAAAAATCTAAAATATTATAAAACTAATTTTCAAACTTAAAATATATTTTTCCTACTTTTTATATAATTACTATTAATTAAAAACTAATTTAAACTAATTAAAATTACACTAATTAATAGGAAAATGTAAAATAAGCTTGGAAAAATAAAATTAAAACTTAGAAAAGTCTAAAATAATATAAAACTAATTTTAAAACAGAAAATATGTTTTTAAAACTATTTAAGTAATTACTATTAATTATTAACTAATTATAAATTAATAAAAACTAATATTAATTATTAAAAATACTAAATGAAAAGAGAAAAATATGAAAAATTTACAGAAATTATTTTACAACTATATGAACTTAAGAAAATTATAAAAACAGAAAGTGCTTAAAGAAAATAAGCACTTATGCAATAAGCTTCTTAAATAGAAGATATCACTTTAGGTAAATTTGGCTTTTTCTGATTTTTTTTTCTTTACAAAACTATTCAAATACAAAAAAAATAAAACTTTAACAAAGGCACTTGGCTATAAGCTCAAGAATAAGCACTACAAGTGCTTATTAGCTTAACGGTTGACTTTGGTCAACTGTCAAAGCTAAAAGCTTGGAGATAAGCTTTTAAGCTGAGACCAGGTGATGTTTTAGATACATACAAGATATATGAACTGAAATTAAGCTATAACAAAGAGAAAAATCTACTAAATAAGCTTAAACAAGAAAATAAGCAATTCCAAGAACTGCCTCAACAAGCAGGCCTGCAGCTTAATTTAAACCCAAATTCAGCTTATGAAATAAGCCAGGATGGACAAACTAAGCTTGGAACCTTAGAGACTGGCTTAATAGCTTTCCAAAAAGACCAAGCTCACCCTGTAGGGCCCACAGGGGAGCTTTTGAGAAGCTTGTGAAGCTGGCTAATATACACTGATTATCAGGGTTCTGAGAAAAATGGGACAAAGAACAAGCTCCTTACAGGCTTATCAAATAAGCTTGCAAGCCAAGGACAAGCTCAGAACCTTGAAGATGGGTACCTGAGCTTTCCAAAAAGCTTAAGATCACACCCTAGGTACAATTAATAAGCTCACAATGAGCTATTAAACTAGGCCCATTCATAGTGACCACTCAGTGTTTATGTTGTGATGTGAGAACTTTGAGAAGCAAATATAAGCACACCAATAAGCAGTAAAGAGAACAATGAACACATCCATAACAAGCTGACCAGTTAGGAAATTCAAAACAACAAAAGCTACAAGCTAAGGTGCATTATTGAACATGTGAGGGACCTATGAAATGTGAACAAAAGCTGTGTAGCAAGGCAGATATATGGAAAATAAGCTAAAAGATAAGACAAGATAAGCAGTTAAACAACATAGGTAAAAATAAGCAAAAATATACTGATGAAGATAAGCAACTAAATATTTATAATCTAAAAGCACAAGCCTAGAAACTTAATATTGAACCCTACAGAAAATCCACAAGTTATACAAAAACCATCAAAGCTGCAATTTTGACTTTTTCTAATATGAACCTAAGTTGACCTTTTTAAGTTTTAATTGATGATTACTGAATTATTATGATATACTAAGACATGATATGATGAAATTAGACCAAATAACCTACTTGTACACTGATATGGGTGGATTACTACCCCTGAGCCTAAATAGTTAACCCAACATGATCCTAAAACTTAGATTTTGACTTTCTTAAGCTTAGGGTGCCATTTTTATGATGCCTGGACCCTAACTAAACCTTATGCAGTATGATTACACCAATACAACACTAAAACAACAACAAGAGCACAGGTAGGCAAGCAAATCCAAACACCCTCTTAATTGAACTGATTTTAGAAAAAAAAAATGATTTAGGCTAAACTGAGCTGAAATACTAATTGCATACTAACACAAAATCTATATTACGCTAAAATTGAGCTAATAGATGCAGATTTGAGCACTAAAATAAGCTTAATGAGATTTGAGCAAATTGACTAGTGAAAATGCATAAACTGAGCTTGTACTTGAGAATTGAAACTGAGAAAACTACTGAAACCTTTTCATTAACTTAAAAAGCTTGATACAACTTGAACTTAAAACTGAATTTTAAAAGTTTACAATGGAAAATTAAAGTTTACACTACGAAATGGTCTAAAGACAATTGACAAACTATTCTTCTCTTTTTTTCTTCAATTTATAGATCCTAGAGCATTCTCTTTCCTTCCCACACCTCTCTGAGCCGTTGGATGCATCAAATCGATCCCCATCGTTCAAATCCCATTTGGCGGGAAAACGGGTACAAGAAATTTTAGTGGGTTTGGTGAGTTGTAGGTGGGAGTATTAAAGGGGGGAGGGAGTGTTGGTGAAAGTATTAATTGGAGTGGTTTGGTTTGGTGAAAAGTTGAGAGGAGGGGGGAGACCAGGGAGCGGGTTTTGTGGAGGTTGAGGGTGATGAACAGTGGTTGTGGGGTGAGGGTGTTGGTTGACTGCTTTGACCCTGCTTGTTATTATTAAAAGGGAGTGGGCCAAGTTAAGTGGGCGTGGGGGGTGTTGGATCAGATTTGGCTTTTTGGGTTAAGTAATAAAAAGGGTCCAAAGGGTTAAGTAACTAAATCACTAGGACCAATTTTAAAGAAACTGAAATTCCCAGGGGCTGTTTTGCCAAATCTCCAAAGTAACAATAAGGACCATACTTGCATAGTTTAAATATCCAAAACCCATTTTTGCAATTTTTGTTTTTCAAAATTTCTGAGGGACTAAATTTGTAAATTTCCAAACCTCGGGGACTAAACTTGCAATTTTCTGAAAATTTCACCCAAGGACTATTTGTGATACATTTTGATTTTCCAAGGGCAAAAAATGATTTTCCTTTCAAAAATATCCCACCAGGGACCAAATCTGTCAATTACTGAAACTCCAGGGACTAAAACTGTAAATTCTCAAAACTTTTCCAATTTTTCACCAAAGGACTAAATATGACAACTTATGATTTAAAAAGGACCTTTGGTGATAATTTTCCATATTTTGAATATCCAGGGACTAGTTTTGTAATTTTATGAAAGTTGAGGGACTGGAATTGCCAATTTTGCAAACTTTGTACGTTTTTCGTCTGTTTTTACTCGTTTTGCATCTAAAACATATAAAACACAATTTTGAAATATTTTCAGTATTTTGATGCATTACTGAGTGTTTTTGTATGTTTTGCAGTTCAGATTTAACCAAAAATGATGAGTGTTTGAGCTTTCATCACCTTCCCGATCATATGTTTTCCGGGATCGAGAATGTTTAAACTCGGATTGAGCTTGACTCGAAAAGCTCGATTTATCTGTAAAGATGTGTTTTATTACAAAAATTAATTTTGAAATATAACCTAAGAATTGAATTTGGTTCGACTTCAGCTCGAAAAGCTTGATACATTCATAAATAAGTATTTACACTTAGTACACTTACATATTAAAAAAAAATACATATTTTATATCGCTTACAAGCTCGAGAACTCAACAATAACTCGACTCAAACTTATATACGGTTGAGCTCAACTCATTAAACATTTCGAGCTCATTTGATAGGCTTTCAATCTCCAAATTTTTAGTATAGCGCTCAACATCCCGCCCCTTAATTTTCCCCAAAATTTCAATCTCCCGCTCCGCTCATATGGCGCCCCTTTTTCACCCAAAATCAAAACATTAACACTACTAGCTTAGTCAGATCTATCTTCTCTCTATTCATCTCTTCTCCTTCTCTCTAGAACCGACTCACACCACCGCCACACTTCACCGCCTTATCTCGCCGTGGTTCCACCAACCATCGCTCCTCCACGCTATCACCATCATCAAGACAAGGGAACTTTATGGGAGACTTTGTTTGCTTCGGTTGTTTGGTTCGAGATAACCACCAGCATCACAGTCGAGCCACCATCACCCTCATCTCACCTATCCTACTCTGTTCATGGGTATGCTCAAACACATATTTAATTTATATTTTCTTAAATGTGTAATCGAATATAAAACGATTTACATTGATTTTTGTGGATTAAACTAGCCTAAAACATGTTTTTGATTATAAATTCGTGTGGTGGGAATCGTTGCAGTTAGACTTATTAAGACAAAATAGTTTTCCTGTTTATTGGAATGGAGACAATCGACGTGTTCTAAAAGGCCACTGTTTTGCTCATAAAGGGAGTCTTGATTGCTTTCCACTCCGGGAGGATGTTGCTGAACAGTTGGAGTTTGCTTATCGCAGTTGCGTAAGTTATCTATCAAAAGATTAACATAACATCTGTTATATAGGAAATTAACTCAAATATGGTTGCTTTTTGTCAAACTGTTTCATTTGTACCAAATGTTAGTGATTTGCTTGCTTGGTAATGTGTTTGACATTTATTCATTCCACGTTTGGCACTGCATAAAATTGCAACCAATTGTATACTATTTGTTGCCATTTGATATGCAACCCGTATGTTTGTTTTTTAGGCTAAACTTATATTTGGGACATCTAATGTTGTCGTCTTTTATGTTAGCAATAATCACATTACTTGTTTCTTGCAGGGGCTACATGCTATTTTCACGGGTGAGGATGATACATGGGATGCCTGGCTAAAAATTCCCTCAGATGGATTTTCTAGCACACTTCATTTTTGAGGCGTGGGTATGCTCCATCTCAGTCACCAAAGCCAACCAATGTATATTTTTACGGTTTCATGGTTGGCAGATCTTATATTATGCAGCGTTATTAGTGCCTTAGTTTCTTACATTTCCCATATTTTTTTTGCAGAAAGAAACTGGCATTAGACTCAGATGTAAGCCATTTTTTATGTTGTTAACAATTTCATTTTCTAATGATAACACCATTTTATTTCTTAATTTATATTGCAGGTGACCACTCCAATGGCCATTGAAACTTTGGAAAACGTACCAGTAATGGAAACAGTGGTAAGTAATAAAACATCCACCTTTGATTTTTTTAGTTTCACGTACATGACTAATGTACCGTCTTTTATATATACATTTAGGAACCTGTTAAAACTATCGGACATACGAAAATGCTTAAGCCACGACAAACCGGTTCTATAGGTTACACCACCAACTATGATACCAAATATTAGTGAACAAAATACAGGACTAAAATTAGTACCAACGAAGCGAAAACATTTGGTCTCTAGTGAAACCTTGCAAAAGCAAGCTAAGGCGGCGAAGAGTCAACAGGTTTTAACTTATGATAGTTGAGAATTTGATTATATACGACATTACAATTTTATATATATTTGCTTCATTTATATACATTCGATTTTTATTGAATTTGAAATACAATTGTATATATATTTGCTTCATTATATATATATATATATATATATATATATATATATATATATATATATATATATATATATATATATATATATATATATATATATATATATATATATATACACATACTAGCAGTAGTAACTCTGCTCCAGCAGTACTAACGTGGTACTAGTATTAACTCTCCTATCATGTTTGTACGGATAGTTGAACCAGTGGCTCATCTAGTTCTGTTATGTTGTGAGCTTTGACATGTTCTAGTCCTGCTCTCATCCTGATGTGTTGATATGCAGCAGCCTACGTTTTCAAGACTTTTATATCCAGATGATGAGATTAGATCAATGGGAGAAAAACTTGTAAGTTTAACTGCAAATTTTATTAGTATGTTCATTGTTTTGGATTAAAAGTCTTCATGATGTTGTTTGAATTACTGCTGATCATGTTTGTGTTAATATTGCTTAGATGGATTTAGTGCAGCTCATGAACTTCAAAGAAAATGTGGCCAAGTATTTACTACTGCTAGTACAAAAGTTACTACTGCTAGTTAAATTTGGTACTGCTCAGAGATTAAGACCACTCGAAGTTGCTACTTGCTTATGGTAAAGATTATAGATACTTATAAAGAAACTATTGTAAGCCGACTAGGACTCCTTGGTGTATAAAAGGATGTCCAATTTTATATTTTGTTCAGTTATACATTCCAATTTTATTGTATTTGAATTTGTTTTGATATATATTTGAATTGTTTTGATAT
The DNA here is from genome assembly GCA_030686995.1 of Artemisia argyi. Lineage (NCBI taxonomy): Eukaryota > Viridiplantae > Streptophyta > Magnoliopsida > Asterales > Asteraceae > Artemisia > Artemisia argyi. The sequence goes on from CM060676.1 coordinate 17,628,916, forward strand.
ATATTGATTTTTTAAATGTGACTAAAAGATGCATATAGTCACACTTATTAACACTTTTGGTCACTGTTTGCTTTAGTCGTTGTGTGACTAAATATTACCGAAGGCCACACAAACATAAAATTCATGTGGCCATTGGATGATCTATAGTCACACAAAATACACATTTCTTCACTTTAAACAGCATATGGTCACACTTATTTACACTTTTGGCCACTGTTTGATTAATGGTATGTGACTAAATACCCAAAACAAACATGCTTTGTGTGACTAAATATTACAAAAGGCCACACAAACATAAAATTCACGTGGCCATTGGATGATCAATAGTCACACAAAATACACATTTCTTCACTTTAAACAGCATATGGTCACACTTATTAACACTTTTGGCCACTGTTTGCTTAATGGTATGTGACTAAATACCCAAAACAAACATGCTTTGTGTGACTAACTATTACAAAAGGCCACACAAACATAAAATTCATGTGGCCATTGGATGATCAATAGTCACACAAAATACATATTTCTTCACTTTAAACAGCATATGGTCACATTTATTAACACTTTTGGCCACTGTTTGATTAATGGTATGTGACTAAATACCCAAAACAAACATGCTTTGTGTGACTAAATATTACAAAAGGCCACACAAACATAAAATTCACGTGGCCATTGGATGATCAATAGTCACACAAAATACACATTTCTTCACTTTAAACAGCATATGGTCACACTTATTTACACTTTTGGCCACTTTGTGTTAAATTGTATGTGACTAACTCCAAAAAAACAACACCCATTGTGTGACTAAATCATCACAAACGTCACATTTATTGTATATTCATGTGGCCACAGGATGGGAAATAGTCACACAAAATACACATTTACTTGAATATATCATCTCAAATGTCACATATATTATATATTTATGTGGCCAAAGGACGAACAATAGTCACTCTCAAAAAACATTCGTGTGACTATAAGATGTTTACGGTCACTGATAATGACTAATCTAACAAAACTTGTGCCTAATTTGTCACACATATTCGGGGTTTTGGTCACTCTTTTTCGATGGAAAAGGCCACGAACTCAACAATGTGACCATATGCCACCTACGGTGGCGGGACCTTTAGTGACACACAACGAAAAAAACGTGTGTGACTATATGCATATCGTCACACATTTTTGGCTTGACCAATACAACTTTTTGTACCAGTGTATCCATAGTCGGTCTAATAAAGTCATGCCATATGGTATGTTACTTACTCGTCTAAATTGGTGGGTCATGGCCCACTTCCCACACCTTGAAACCATCTACTATTCCCTCGTCGATCCTACCATGAAACCTCTCGGTGGACCACAACGTCGCACAAAGCAACATAGTGATAAAGGGTTACCACGTGGTCATAAATCCACTTCCGACGCCACCTTCTCGTCCTCCTCGTTTCATCATGGTTCGTCATCTCATCCCATGGATGAAGATGATGATGACATGAATCAAGAAAGAACTTCTCATGATTGGGTTCCTTCTCGCGACACATACTTTCGCAATCTTAACACATCCGACTTCAGAACGACATCCGATCTTGACTTTAGAGAGACTAATCTAACTAGTCTCATGCAAAGACAAACCGTCATGATGAATAGACAAGTGTCGATGCACGAGCAAACTATCAAAGGCTTCAAGTCTATTGGAAAGGCAATTAAAGGCATCGAGAACAATTTGAAGAAATTAGGGAGGTCAAGAAGATAAAAACAATATTTAACTATTACTAAGTAGTACTTAGTCTTACTATTCTATGACTTTGATTATGACTTTATAATATTAACCTTGCATGAACTATTTTGGGTGTGTCTTATCATTTTACCACCCAAATGTAATTAATCAAGCTATACTCTTGGTTAAATTTGGTTTCATGATCTTTGCTTAACTTTATTTTCTTACATGCTACTAGATGATCATGACATGTTGACTCCTCCCAAACCAACCAGTCAACCGGGTGCAGTTGATAGGCCCACCTGGGAGAAAAAGTCAAGTGTTTTAAAATTTGTGGAAGTACAGGGAAATCCTCGGGTCGTTAAGTCCCAACGAGATTGAAATTGTATTTTGAACGTTTTTGGGAATGAGTGGCACTGAGGACAGTAACCAAAGATGATTGGGTTTGATTTTACACTACTGATGATATGATGGAAACAGTATATCACAAAATAAGTAAACAGATATGTATACAGCACAAATCAGAAATCAGAATAGAATACAGACTGAAGAAAAGGTGACTTTTAAACAATTTGAAACTAAAGGGGGTGCAAATGAAAATTTTACAAACTTAATTATAAAAGAAAATGAAATTAAAAAGAAAATTATTTTTTGATTATTTGATTATTTAATATTAATTATTAAAACTAATTAACTATTTAACTTTTTAATTAAAACTAATTAACTTAAAAACTTAATAATACAAATTTAAACTAGAAAATTGCAAAATTGATTCCTAAAAATATAAAATGACTTAAAATAAATTTAAAAACTAAAAATACTTAAAATAAATATAAAAGAAAATTATTTTGTGGATTTTCTATTAATTAAATACTAATTATATTAATTAACCTATTTAAACTATTTTATATTACTAATAATACTAAAAATGACTTAGAAAATTGAACAAAAGTTTATAAATCTAATTAACCATCTCAGGAATCCTAAAAAATTATAAAAAGTTTCTAAAAATTATATTTAGACTATTTTACTAATTATTTACTTAATTGTTAATTAATATCTAATTTAACTAAATTAATTAAGAAAATTAAAAAGTGGACAGTAGAATTTAAGAAACTATTTTCTAAAAATCCTAAATGATTTATAAAACCTAGGAAAAATATAAAAACCTACTGTTGTTAAATAAAAATTAAGAAAACTATTTAATTACTAATATTACTTAATTAATTAATTAAACAAGTAGGGTTGGATCAGTTGGAAAACCCCTTGCCTCTTAACCTAGAGGTCAAGTGTTCGATCCTCACTCCCTACAAAAGGCCGGAGGTCCTTTTCTACCTTGGGTAGAACCGGAAGCAGCCTCTCTACCTTAGGTAGGGGTATGGTTGTCTACGTCTCAACCTCCCCCATACACCGTGGAGGACGGTATTGGGAGTTACTTTACTTTACTTAATTAATTAATTAAATTATTATTAATTCTAATAATTATTAAATTAAAAAAAGAAAAATCTAAGAAAATTACTGAAAATACTTTAAGGTAACAGAAAATTAAGAAAAATATAAAAATGATGAAATGCTTATTAATAAGCTGAAAAGAAAAATTAAAAAGATAAATCCTATTAAATAGAAGCTATCACTATTTTTAAATTTGGTTTTTTGTTGGTTTTTCTTATTGACAGATGATAATAAGCTAAAAATAAGTAACTTTTGTGAAAAGACTTTTGAAATAGCTTTATAATAAGCTATGAGCACCCCCTTGTGCTTAACTATTAAGAAAATAGCTTATTAGGACTTTGTGATTATTGAAAAAGCTGAGAAATGAACAACTAAGCATAAACAGATGATTGATAACTTGAAATAAGCAATTGGGAACAATTAAGCACTCTGGATAAGCTATTATGAAACAAATAAGCACTTATCAAAACACAAGGCCTAAACAGGCCAAACCAAGGGGTTTTGGACCTCTGTGGGGTCCACAGAAGTCAAGGGTAGTCCAAAACAAGGATTGAACCTTGAAGGTGGACTGGAGGGCTTCTCAATAAGCCAATAAGCTTGGCTTATGGCTTATTATTAAGCATTGGGTAGGCTTTGGAACTTGGTCTCAAACACTGAGTGACTCAGTGTACACAGTCAAATGGGATAAGCTTCTTGGGACTTGCAGCCCTATCAAATAAGCTCCAGACCCAAAAATAAGCACTGACCCTTGAAGTTGAGCTTATTGGCTTTCCAAAAAGCTAGGGTACAGGTTGTGGGGTCCACTGGGGTAGTCACAAAAGAACTTGGAATTATGGCCAAAAACCTGTGCACAAGGCATACACTTGCCCTGCAGGTCAAAATAAGCTATTACACAGGCTTTAATAAAAATCCTAAAAATAAGATGATGGTAGAAACTTATAGATTAGGTGACAAATATTAACTTCTGAAAAGATCAGGGTCTCAATCCTAACACAAAAATCACAATAAATCTCCCAAATTTTGGATTTCTGAAACAGGTATACTTTTGACTTTTTGAAATTATGAACTTAGGTTGACTTTTGTGAGATTCTACCTAGATTTAAGCATTGATTATGTTGAATTAAGCTATGATAAGACCTAAGTAAGCTAGAACAACTACTTTTGGAAAGATTTGATGAGGTTTGGATTGAAATCTCTTAACAGACAACAAAAGGGATTGAATCAAAAGCTATTTTGACTTTTTAACAAACAAGGGTAAGATTTTATGGTTTGACTGAACTAATACAACTCTAAGTGACAAGTAACAACCACAAGCATCAACAAAAACACCCTAGATCATAGATAACTCAGTAATCCCAAACACCCTTTAAAAAAATATAGTTTTATGACTTTCAAAGAGTTTGACAGATTAAGACCAAGCAATAATTTCTATGGCTTATATTGTGATGAAATAAGCTGTTTTAAACACAGAAACAACAACTCTAACAAAAAATACACAAGAATCTCTAAAATACTAATTTAGACAGTAAAAATGAAATATAAGTAAACACCAATTTTAATTAACAAGCTACTGAATTAAAGCAAGATTAATACTAACTAATACTAAACAAGCATGAATAAGCCAAATAAGCAGTGATATAAGCTATGCTACAGTAGAAGTTTAGAAATGAGATTATAGGCTTACAATGTGCAATCCTGCCAAAATCATGAACCAAGGACCCATAATCCAATCCTATAGGTTTCCACAAACCTCTAACCCAGGGCCATCCAACATTTACCCTGCTCCAACTTGAATCACATGAAACTTGAGTGTTTGACTTTCGTTGACTTTTTTTTGGTGTTTTTGATTTTTGATACTAATCTGACTTTTAAAGTTACTAATATCTTATATAAGCTATTTAGGAGCTTATGTGATCCTAAGAGTCCATAACTTTACACAGAAACAGTAAAACAAGCTTAATAATAACTATGAAATCAAAGAGAAATTGCATAAACTAATTTGAGAAAGAAAGCTTTAATTCATTGATTGAAAAAGAGTCAAAGTACACTGATATTACTAAAATTACACTTTAAAAGCTTAAACTTGCACTAGAAATTGAAAGGATATTAATTCGACAATACAATTACAATAAGAAACTACTCACTACTTCTCCTTGCTTCTCTTCCTTTTATAGCTGAGCATTAGGGTTTCTGAACCCTCTCTGATCAAATCCCATCTCTTTCTAGCCATTGGATTGGCTTCACTTGATCTCAACCATTAATTTGGTTTTTGGCGGGAAATTCCATTTTGGCTTTTTATCTGTATTGCGTGTATGGGGAGGAGAGACATTAATTGGGGAGGTGATGTTAGGTGCAGAGGGGCGTAGGGAGGTGATGATAAGAGATTTGCAAGTGGTGGTGGTGGGAAACGGTGGTATTGCAGAAGAAGGGATGGTTTTGGGGGGAAGGGGTGGTTTGGTCAAACGGGGTTTGACCGTTCATTATTTAGAATGGTTTTTTGAGTTTTGTGGGTTAAGGGTTGGGCTTGGGGTAAGGGAGTGGGTTGGGTGTGTTTATTGTTTGGGTTGGATTTGTATTTGGGGTGTTTTAATATTTAAGGGTCCTGTTTGGTTTATTACAAGGACCAATTTGTAACATGCTGAATTTTAAGGATTGGTTTTGTAATTTTCCCTAAGTATTCACAAGGTCCATTCTTGTCATGACTGAATAATTCAAGGACCAAAGTTGATTTTTCCAATTTTGAATTTCCCAGGGACCAAATCTACCAACTTTGCAAACTTCAGGGACCAAACATGTAATTTCACCAAAATTTCCAACCAAGGACCATTCCTGCCATAGATGAGAAGTACAAGGACAAAAAATTGTTTTTCTCAAAGTTTTTATATCCCAGGGACCATTTTTGTCAATTTTTTAAAGTTCAGAGACTAAACTTGCAATTTTGTGAAACTTTGCACCAAAGGACTAATTATGTTTATTTGTGATTTAAAAGGACCTTTGGTGACTTTTTCATGTTTTTAGAATGACCAGGGACTAGTTTTGACAACTTTTGAAAGTTGAGGGACTGAAACTGCCAATTATGCATACTTTGTTCATTTTTCATCTGTTTTTTATTATTTTGCATCTGAAACATATAAAACACATTCCTGGGATATTTTCAGTATTATGATGCATATTTGAGTGTTTTTAGATGTTTTGGCAGCTCAGATTAGGTAAAAATGATGAGTATTTACACACTCATCACATGTACTTAGATTATCTTATATGCATGCTTCTAGATGATTATTTGCATGCCTAACTAGTAGCCTATTTAGTAGATTAATCACATGATCATGTTTGTTGCTAGTCATGTGCATGGTTTTAAAAATCATGTGATTATTCTTGAGTGGATTGAGGTAATGGGGTTATTGCAAATAGTTCCCCTAGAATTACCCATTAAGTAGCCTAAAACCTGCAAAATTGGAAATTTTGCCACCAGCAAGTCACGGCACCACTAAATGGGCTATGGCACCACTAAATTTAGTAGTACCGTAGGGTATTTAGTGGTACCATACCCTGGAAATACGAATTTCAGTATTCCTTTTTTTGCTTTTTGACCTATTTTCCCTTAGAATTCTGCAACCTTGAGCTGATCCCTATGATCACTGATAAGGCGAAAAGTGTACCGCTTTTAAGGGGTCATTTAAGCCCGAATTCGTGATTATTTGATCAATTACTACCCTAAATCGTTCCTTTTGTCATTTTAGGTACTTTTGAGAAGAAATCTGGAAAAGGAAGCATTTTGGACGTTTTTGGAGCATAAAAGTGAAGAAAACCTCAAAGTCTCAAAATCCTTACTGGGAACAGTGCCTGACGACGTCAAGACTTCACACATGACGGCGTCAAGCTTGGCAAAAGAGGTGGAAGTGAAAAATACACGTGATGGCCCAGAACATTTTTAGTGCAATTGACCTGACGGCGTCACCAAGGCCGTCAGGGTCAAAATGTATGTGACAGCCCAGAGCTTTATTCCTTCTTGACGGCGTCAAGATTGGATCTAGGCAATACGATCTTTAATTTGGCGGCGAGTTGACGGCGTCCGAAGCTACAACGTGACGCCGTCAAGATGTTTTATCTATATATATTTTTCCAATTTTTCATTGTAAAGTGGTGGAACATTAGGAGAACTTTGGAGAGCTTAAACCCTAGAAGAATTTTCTATAAAAATAAGGGTTTCAACCCTTGTTCCATCCATGTTTAATTGAAGATAAGTTTTCCAATAATCATACGATATGTCTATGTGTTGTGTGATTCTATCTTATGCTTGTCTTTCTTTTAACATGCTTGATGAGGCGAAAAATGATCCGTTTTTAGGGGGTCATTTAAGCCCGAATTCGAATTTATTTGATCAAATATTGCCCTAAATCGTTCCTTTTGTGATTTTAGGTACTTTGGGAGAGAAATCTGGAAAAGGAAGCAATTCGGACGTTTTTGGAGCATAAAAGTGAAGAAAACGCCAAAGTCTTAATTTTCCATGCTGGGAACAGTAGGTGACGGCGTCAAGAGTAATTCTCTGACGGCGTCAAGAGCAGAAGTCCATGACGACCCAGTACAGATTTGACGGCGTCACGAAGGTAGGGCGTCAAGAGTAAAAAGTCATGACGGCCTGGAAATGATTAAGTCTTGACGGCGTCAAAAGTAGATCAAGGCAGTCCGTGAATAGTTTTGGCGGCGAGGTGACGGCGTCACAAGTTTATTCTTGACGCCGTCAGACCTATTTTTCTATATATAGTTTTCTAATTTTCACATTAAAAGGAGAGAAGTTTTGGAGAAACCCTAAGTACGATTTTGGTGCAACTTTTACAGGTTTTTCAAGGGTTCCAAACCCTTGATACCTTTCATTGTAATTGAGATAAGTGTTCTTTTAATTCAACCAATATGTCTATGTGTTGGTTGTCTATATCTTGTTCTTATCTTAATTCCATCATGCTAGGCTAGATCTATCTTGTGTTTGCTTAGATCTAATGAAACCTAGATGTTAATTATGTGTTGATTACTTGTTTATTCTTGTCTTGGATGAATGATTTATATGTTAGGCTTAAGAAAACTGGCAGATCTCCACTTGGTAACATGCTTGAACGTCTTAAGAAACATGAACCGAGGCGCACTAGGTCTTTATTGGTTGTATTTAATGCATGAGCCACTGTTTACAATCCCTATAGTTGTGCTGGGCATGGTGTAGGAGGAGATAAGAGCTCATAGAATTGGGGAGTTATGTGTGCCACCCCATGAATGGTATTAAGGAATACGATCCGTCATCCATGCAATTATTACAAGTAATTAACGTGTAAAAGATGTCTAGGGAGTAGTGAAATCTAAGTAAACACATTTTCTCCATTTACTGCTCACAACTTTAGTATAATTTAGTTTATTTTCATTTCTTGTATTTTATTTTGATTGCATCTTTAGTATTGGGTTAGTTGATTAGCAACTAATTCCGCCCAAATCCTTCAAACCCGAGATATTTAATTGCTTTCTAAAAAATATAAAAATACAAAAATAATCATCCCTCACCTTTAGAACTAGTATTTAGGCTTTCTAATCCTAGCGACACTATTCCTAAGCTGAACGATCAATCCCCCGGTACTTGTCACTATACTATACTACAACGATCAGGTACACTGCCTGGTGGGGGTTGTAAGCTTCTCGAGATCCCTCGAGAGGTAAAGCCTGGTGCGATTCCCACGCATCAAGTTTTTGGCGCCGCTGCCGGGGATTGTCTATCTTTACATTTATTCCACAACTTTCGCAATAGAGTGCGGCGCCATCAAGTTTTTGGCGCCGCAGCCCGGGGAATAGTTATTGTCTAGGTTAGAATTTCTTTTTATTAGGTCTACTTGCTAGATTCCTTTCTAGTAAGATTTTTATTTTTATTTTTAGGTTTTCTTTTAGTCTATCTATTTCTTTGTGCCTTTGTTCGTAACCACCCGACATCATGGACAACGGGAACATATTTGAACCCGTCATCCCACCATAACAAAACCCACCATTAGAACCCCTTAGGCCCCGAACCTTAGGAGAGTATTCCCGACCTAGCCACCAAGGCTACCGAAACACCATTGAGCTCACCGGAGCCAATGTGACCCCCTTGCGATCCGACACCATCCGGTTAGTGCAAAGCGGATGTGCATTCCATGGACTTCGTTCCGAAGATCCAAACCAACATCTTAAGGACTTCCTCAAAATCGTAGATTCCATAGACCTAGATGTTGCAACTAGATAGACAACCCGATTACGCCTATTCCAATTCTCTCTACGGGATCAAGCTAGTCAATGGCTTGAGCGTTTACCCGCAGGATCCATCACCACATGGGATGATCTCACCACTCGTTTCCTTGCTTAATTTTTCCCACCGGGGAGAACTACTAAGCTTAGAAATGACATCTTGATGTTCCAACAACGTCAAAATGAATCTCTCTATGAAGCATGGACTCGTTTCAAGGACTTACTCCAAAAAGTCCCTCATCATGGCATAGATCTTTGGCTCCAAGTCCAAATCTTTTATGACCATATCGACATCTCCACGAGGCGAGCCATTGACCAATCGGCCGGTGGTAAGCTACGTGATCTAAGTGCGGAACAATCATGGGAACTCATAGAAGATCTTGCTCTCTATGACAACGAAAGTTGGAATGATCCCCGTGACTTGAACAAAACGGTCAAGGCAATATCTTTGCCTTCGAACAATTCTAGCACTCCCGACCGTAGGATCATGGAACCTGAAGGTCGAGTCAAGTCTCTCATGAAATCTTACGAAGCTCCAAAATCCTCAAGTCATGTAAGCAGAATCACTTCCACATGTAAATTATGTAATGGTCCTCATGAGACTCATAACTGCATGGAGCTTCCAAAACGTGCTTATAACGAATTCACATCGTCACACGTGGGACGAGGCCCTCGAACTTCTGACGAGGCCTATGAGGCATGGAAGGATAAACCTAATTTCAGAGGGTACCAAACGCGGAGCGTATCCTTCAATGACTCCTCACCACTTACTTGGTCCGAGCATTTTCTCTCACAAAGCACTCCTAGGCAGAGCTGTGAAGATGCCTTGCGAAAGTTCATTCTATCTCAAGAATTACAGCTCTCCACGCTCGAGGCTAAATTTAGACAACAGCAGGCTGATGTGAACAACAAGATTAGTAATCTGTTAACTGCTATCAAAGAGCATGTTGTTAACAAGCCCGTTCACGTTGATGAGGTTAAATCTGTTACCATTATGAGTCCACCAACCCCCCCTGTGAAAATAAAAAGTCCTAGCAAGTTATTCAAACATCTATCCCCTAAAGGAAAAGAACCTGTCAACCCCCTAGGACCAACCCATTTCGTAAACACCATCACCACGATATCTGCTTTTACACCCAACTCAACCCAGCAACAAACTAACAAATTTGGTCATTTAGCTAAAGATGAGACCTTAAGGGTAGACCACAATTCGGCCAGAAAACCTACCGACTCGTCCGAGCAGTACACCGCGCGAGAGTCTGGCAAATCGGATGAAGAGAAAGAGAGATCAGAGAAAAATGGAGAATGTTACTAGTGGGAGTAGCGATAGGACTAAGGAAGATAACCATAAAGTTTTCAAGATCTCCTGCACCATTAAGGAAAAGCTCCTAACCGATAGTCATATTGATCCTAGCTCCCCAGTCAACCTAATCCCCCTTTCCTTATACCATGAGACCTTCCCAAAACGCATTGCGTGCGAAAGGGTAATGAATAATTTATCAATCAGGGTCGGAGAGCTTGTTTACAATACTGACCTCACCGTGGGCGATGATGTAGACCCTTTCACCAATCAAACGTTAACCAACCTTGTTCTTGGGAAGCCATTTATCAATGAATCAGGAGTGATCCTTGATGAGAAAGATGGTAGCGCATTATTCACCAATGGTGTTAAGAAGGTAATTTTCCGTAGGGGTAATGAGGAGGTGTACGAGTATCGTCCTTCCCTTGAGGGGAATTTATATGGGTCGAAGGATGGGGAGTCGGAGAAGATAAGACGGCGTAATCCGAATAATCTCAAAATCCCCTGCATGATTGGTTATGAGTACTTCGATAACGTCTACATTAGCGTATTCCTGCCAAAGAATTTTATGTCCTTATTCCATTATAACAATATCTGCAGATGGGGAATGATTTACAAGGGAGAGAAAGTGGTTGGTAAGGATCATGAAATCCAGGTGTTTGTAGGAAATATGGCATTTACTATGGAATTTACGATCGTGGACAACATCGAAGACTATGTCGACCCTAGATTATCAAAAATTGTTTTTGGAGCGCCATTTTGCGAGATCACTAATCTGATAATTGATGATCGGAACGGTATTATGACCTTCGCTAATGGGATTAGGAGGGTTTCATACCAAACGCCATACAAGAGAAGAGACCTTAAGGAAATCGATTGTGATGGGCTTGATAAGATAAGTTCCCAACTTATTCTATGCGATGAAGATGTTCGGAGAGGGTGTAAGGACACTTCTGATTTATCATGTGGATTCTTTAAGGATGTTAGTAAGCTTGGTTCTAAGTATCGAAAAGACATCTTCAAGTTCGAAGACCCGAAGTACTTACACTATGAAAGCGATACTGGTTTAGAAGACGACCTAGAGAGTGGAACCAATGATGAGATCACGTAGTAACCCATGACCTTGAGTCTAGCTACAAGACTCGTAAATAAAGAAAAGCGCTTCTTGGGAGGCAACCCATGTTTTGTGTGATTTTATTTGTTTATTTGTTATTTGCTTCCGTATGCATGCTTAATTTTTATTGTTGGTTGATCATGTTTCTAAACTAAATAGTGGAAATACTTTACTTTGTTGTTTTGGCCTAGTCTTAACTCCACCTAGAAGTATTTTTGCAAAAGATAAGTGTAAGGGGAAACCCCAAATATGTTTTTAAGAAACAAACCGATCATGATTCTCCACAATATTAAATGAACATGTTTATTCGTATTTGTTAGAGTCAAATGCTTGTATTGAGTCATAATGAAGTTTTGCAGGATTTTCCAGGAAGTAGAACCAAGTTTTTCCAGAAATTTTCCGGAAACTTAACATAAGAATTTCTGCAGGTCAATCCTGACGGCGTCATGAGTTTACTCTTGACGGCGTCAAGTGTAAAAATCTGGAAATTTTACCGGTTTTGTTTTTCTAACAGAGTCTTATGGTTTTTGTGAATTATTAAGTTTTATAATCTCCAGGAAATCTGCAAACTTCATTCCATAAGCATTATATCTCATCTTGTTTTCTAGGATTTAGTAACTTATATAGGATGCCGCCGATTTTACGCGAGGTTGTCTTGTCTATTTTATCAGGTTTTACAGGTTATGTACGACAAGAAGATGATTTATATTCTGGAAGGGAAGCTTTGATTTTTCATTTTCTTGGAGGAAGATTTAACCTGGCCAACCTATTCTCCATACCGAGCGAATCAGGGGAGTATTTGATTTCATTCTCTTTACTTTTTCACTTTTACATTCTTTACTTGAACATTGGGGACAATGTTCATCTTAAGTGTAAGGGGAGGGTAAAAAGATGATACCTTACATATGCACTTTCGCTTGAGTTTGTTTTGTTTAAAGGTAGATGTGTAATAAAACTATGAGAAATACTTGTTAGTGCAATTTTAGCGCCAAATTTAAAATTTTTACAGCATTTAGGAGTGAAACTTTAGCCATAGCAAGCGTCTCATGGATAGGAGATTGTATGACTAGCACATAACCGTATATTCAGAAAAATTTTCCACCCAAATATGTGAGGTTCGCCTTTAGATTTGATAGGAAAAGCATTTACTATTAGTGCTTATGAGTGTACCGGTAGCATTTAGATTCTAGAACTTGCGTTAGTGATGCATCCCGAGACCGCTAGTGAGACTACATTCGTGTGGTAGGATTTACTACATGATAAGAGGCATTAGGATCACCCTTGTGTTAAACCCGTATCATAATTACTTGACCATTTATGTCATATTACTTGGCTAGTTAAGTCAACTAATTTTTCCCACACCCTTAGCGTTCTACTCATTTTTAGTACACGAAACCCCTAGTACACCCCTCCGAGCCTATCTTTTCGTTTCTAACTTTAAGCATATTACTTAAAGGAAGAATTTGTTACACCCCACTTAAATGTACAACCAAATCGCCTTAGCCTTCCGTGTATGCGCTCATTTTTAGTGCATTATTGTTATTTGTTAAACCCTAAGTTAACTATCTAATTGATTACATGGTTGCTAAGTCGAGTCATATCCTTGTACATATTGTTTTGGGACGATTGGGACTCATGGGTAAGTACTTATTTTATGGAGTAATGGGGAAGAGCATCATTTATTACCCCCATATGTACGTTAATCTTAAAAGTGCTCCAAGTGTTTTGATTTTCTTAATTCGAGTCATTAGATTAATTTATTGTAAAGTATGTAAAGATTCAAGTGTAAAGGGAATATTCATTCCCTATGATGTATTATTTTGGATGGTAGGGTAAGAGTGTATGTCAAAAAAAAATAATAATAAAATAAAATAAAATAAAATCGAAAAAATCAAGAAAAAAAAATAGAAAAAGAAGAAGAGAAAAAACATACGGACTACCATCCTTTTTTATTCTATGTTCATTTTATGTTTTTGTTATTTTTCATTTATTAGCTTAAGTCGAGTCTAGTCTTGGCTTAGCAACGCCATATTATACATGCAATTAACCAAGATTGTTAACTCGCCACCAGTAAAACTTCCTTTATCCAACAAAACCGTGTATTTCATATCCCTATACCTAACGTTACAACCCTTTTAAAAGACCTCTTTGATATTTATCCTAGGTGCTTACGCCATGTGGTGGAGGTTTGATCCTTTCCCAAGCCTATGGTAATCTATTTTGCTATGACAGGTAGTGAGAGATATCTTCCGTTTCCATATTGTAATTTACACTTTATTACACCCGAGAGATGTGAGTATCTAAACACTATTTGTGAGGTGCTAGTATATGACCTCCGTGCTTGTCTATTGGTCTTTAGAGGAACGATTATTTGTTGTAATTACTTTTATATTAGTGTTAAATGACCCCTAACTTGTCTTTTGAGTAGAATAAAAGCGCATTTGCTTGAGGACAAGCAAATCTCAAGTGTAAGGGTATATGATGAGGCGAAAAATGATCCGTTTTTAGGGGGTCATTTAAGCCCGAATTCGAATTTATTTGATCAAATATTGCCCTAAATCGTTCCTTTTGTGATTTTAGGTACTTTGGGAGAGAAATCTGGAAAAGGAAGCAATTCGGACATTTTTGGAGCATAAAAGTGAAGAAAACGCCAAAGTCTTAATTTTCCATGCTGGGAACAGTAGGTGACGGCGTCAAGAGTAATTCTCTGACGGCGTCAAGAGCAGAAGTCCATGACGACCCAGTACAGATTTGACGGCGTCACGAAGGTAGGGCGTCAAGAGTAAAAAGTCATGACGGCCTGGAAATGATTAAGTCTTGACGGCATCAAAAGTAGATCAAGGCAGTCCGTGAATAGTTTTGGCGGCGAGGTGACGGCGTCACAAGTTTATTCTTGACGTCGTCAGACCTATTTTTCTATATATAGTTTTCTAATTTTCACATTAAAAGGAGAGAAGTTTTGGAGAAACCCTAAGTACAATTTTGGTGCAACTTTTATAGGTTTTTCAAGGGTTCCAAACCCTTGATACCTTTCATTGTAATTGAGATAAGTGTTCTTTTAATTCAATCAATATGTCTATGTGTTGGTTGTCTATATCTTGGTCTTATCTTAATTCCATCATGCTAGGCTAGATCTATCTTGTGTTTGCTTAGATCTAATGAAACCTAGATGTTAATTATGTGTTGATTACTTGTTTATTCTTGTCTTGGATGAATGATTTATATGTTAGGCTTAAGAAAACTGGCAGATCTCCACTTGGTAACATGCTTGAACGTCTTAAGAAACATGAACCGAGGCGCACTAGGTCTTTATTGGTTGTATTTAATGCATGAGCCACTGTTTACAATCCCTATAGTTGTGTTGGGCATGGTGTAGGAGGAGATAAGTGCTCATAGAATTGGGGAGTTATGTGTGCCACCCCATGAATGGTATTAAGGAATACGATCCGTCATCCATGCAATTATAACAAGTAATTAACGTGTAAAAGATGTCTAGGGAGTAGTGAAATCTAAGTAAACACATTTTCTCCATTTACTGCTCACAACTTTAGTATAATTTAGTTTATTTTCATTTCTTGTATTTTATTTTGATTGCATCTTTAGTATTGGGTTAGTTGATTAGCAACTAATTCCGCCCAAATCCTTCAAACCCGAGATATTTAATTGCTTTCTAAAAAATATAAAAATACAAAAATAATCATCCCTCACCTTTAGAACTAGTATTTAGGCTTTCTAATCCTAGCGACACTATTCCTAAGCTGAACGATCAATCCCCCGGTACTTGTCACTATACTATACTACAACGATCAGGTACACTGCCTGGTGGGGGTTGTAAGCTTCTCGAGATCCCTCGAGAGGTAAAGCCTGGTGCGATTCCCACGCATCAATGCTAGGCTAGGTTTTTATTGTGTTTGCTTCGATGTAGTGAAACCTAGATGTTTGGTTGATGGTTTGTTTATAATTGTTGTGGATGATTGTATTCGATGTTAGGCTTAAGAAAACTGGCAGACTTCCATTGGTAACTTGCTTGAACGTCTTAAGAAACATGGTCGGAGGTGTACTACGGTTTTTGGTTGTATTTAACGCATAAGTGAATTCTAGTGATCCCATGTTAGGAGGTTTTAGTCGGCTCGAAATAGGAGTGAAGTAGGAGCTTATAGAGTTAGGGAATATTGTACACTGCCCTACGACTAGTATTAAGGAATATAATCCGTCATCCATACAATTGTAACAAGCTAATCAACCAGTAAAAGATATCTAGGGAGTAATAAAATCTAAGTAAGCACATCTTTTCTTATTATTGTTTCCACCACATAATTACATTAGTTTATTTTCATTTCTTTATATTTTATTTTGATTGCATCTTAAGTTAATTGGGTTAGTTGACTAGCAACTAATTCCGCCCACTCCTTCAAAACCCGAGATTTTACATACTTTCATAAAATATAAAAAATACAAAAAGAATCATCCCTCACCTCTAAACCTAGTAGGCTTTCTAATCCTAGCGAACACTATTCTTGAGTTGAACGATCA
The DNA here is from genome assembly GCA_030686995.1 of Artemisia argyi. NCBI lineage: Eukaryota > Viridiplantae > Streptophyta > Magnoliopsida > Asterales > Asteraceae > Artemisia > Artemisia argyi. The sequence goes on from CM060676.1 coordinate 17,645,293, forward strand.
ATCCCCCGGTACTTGTCACTATACTATACTACAACGATCAGGTACACTGCCTGACGGGGATTGCAAGCTTCTCAAGATCCCTTGAGAGGTAAAACCTGTTGCGAGGGTGCAATCCCGCGTATCAAGTTTTTGGCGCCGCAGCCCGGGGAATAATTATTGTCTAGGTTAGAATTTATTTTTATTAGGTCTACTTGCTAGATTCCTTTCTAGTAAGATTTTTAATTTATTTTTATAGGTTCTCTTTAGTCTATCTTTTTCTTTGTGCCTTTGTTAGTAAATTAAGTTCATTGACTATTCCGTTTGCCATTATGGAGAACGCGAATCCGCCCTACTACCAACCACGAAATTTACCCACTCCAAATGACATCTTGATGTTCAAACAACATCACGATGAACCTATCTATGATGCATGGACTCGTTTTAAAAATTTACTCCGAAAAGTCCCTCCTCATAGTTTCGATCTGTGGTCCTAAATTGAAATATTTTACCATCGTGTCGACCATTATACCATAATGGACATTGACCATGCCGTAGATGGGGACCTTTGGGGATTAAGTGCTGATGAAGCATGGGAAACCATAGAGAATTGTGCCCAACTTGCCAAAAAAATGGACAACCCAACAAGCGTTGTTACAGATCAATTGATCGCAAGTTTAAGGGAACAAGCAAGAAGTTTGTTTGCGGATAATAGGCCTATAGATGAGATACCTAGGTACATGGAGTGGTTTGATTCCACCATAATACAAGATGAACACATAGGTAATCCAGATATAATGGAGGATGAGGTGGATAATATATGCCCACTCAGTGCTCCACAAGTCCCACCATCATTTGAGGCATATACACCGCCCATGACATACCTGGAAGAAGTAGAAGAGACTACAGGAACCCCAATTGAGGTAGAGCCCTTGGACCAAACACAACTAGATGAAATAGGTTTGAATACTTGTAGTCACAACCTTTCTCTTAGTTCTAAGGAAGTTCCTAGTTTTGATGAACCGGAGCCTCAACCAAATCCGTTACCTAATCTTCCATCCTTAGATGAAAATTTAGGAATTGAAAAAGGTCTCGATCCACCAATCAAACCATATAGTCCGAGTAGTCTTAGGATAAAGGTGGTAGACTTTAAGCCATGTAGAGAGGAAGCCAATATAGGAGTGGAACATAACCTTACATGCTTACATCACCCATTCATGATTGATCACAAAAAACATTATGGGTTTAAACCGGGTTTATTAGGTCAAGATGGATTCCCAACTAGGAGTCTCTCGAAATTGATAGAAGATGATCCCTTTTTAGGAGAAAACTTCAACTCACCCATTGACCCAATTGAACTAGGTAAGGTTCTGATAAAAGGAGCATACCTCTTTAAGCATATAATTTATCCACCACTTTTTCCTCACGAGGTATACCTCCACCGAGATGGTGTATATCGCTACTTCCACCCGCACTTAATCCTAAGTGTAGGGAAAACCTCCCCTATTTCCGTTAAATAAGGGTAGAGTCAGGCTCGTGACTCGAAAAAAAACAAGCGCTTCTTGGGAGGCAACCCAAGCCCCTTTTTTTATTGTTTGTTTATTTGATTTAATTTGTTTTCGTATGCATGTTTTTATTTTTATTGTTTGTGGCTCATGTTTTAAAGTAAATTGTGAAAATGCTTTATTTTGTTTTTAACTTCATCTTAATTGCATATAAAGGTATTTTGCAAAAGATAAGTGTAAAGGAGATCCAAAATTTGTTTATGAGAACGAAATTGAGCATGAACCACAACAATATTAAATGAGCATGTATATTAGTATTTGTTAGAGTCAAATGCTTGTATCGAGTCATAATGATGTTTTGCAGGACTTTCCAGGAAATAAGGCATAAGTTTTTCCAGAAATTTTTCGGAGACATAAAATAAGATTTTTCCAGGAACATTCTGACGGCGTCAGGAGTTACAACCTGACGGCGTCAGGTACTAAAATTCTGAAAAATTTTGCGAGTTTTGTTTAAACCGGAGTCTTAAAGTTTTTGTTGATTCTTTAGTTTTATAAACTCCAGGAAATCTGCAAACATTCATTCCACAAGCATTATATCTTAATTTATTTTCCAGGATTTTTTTTAGTATATATAGATTGCCGCCAATTTTACGCGAGGTTTGCCTTAATTGTTTTCTCATGTTTAACAGGTTATATATGACAAGAAGATGATTTATATTTCTGGAGGGAAGCTTTCAAAGTTCATTTTCTTGGAGGAAGATCTAACCTTATTGACACACTATCCACACCGAACGAATTAGGGGAGTATTTGTTTTCATTCTTTTACCTGCTTTACTTTTACATCCTTTAATTGAACATTGGGGACAATGTTCATCCTAAGTATAAGGGGAGGGTAAATGATGATACCTTATAGGATACAATTGCACTTGAGTTTGTTTGTTTGATAGTAGGTGTGTAATAAAACTAAGAGAAATACTTGTTAGGGAGATTTTAGCGCCAAATTTAAAACTTTTTACAACATTTAGGAGTGAAACTTTAGCCTTAACAAGCGTCTCATGGATAGGAGTTGTATGACTAGCACAAAACCGTACCACTTAAAAAATTTTCCACCCAAATATGTGAGGTTCGCCTTTAGATTTGATAGGAAAAGCATTCATTATTAGTGCTTATGAATGTGTTGGTAGTATTTAGATTCTATAACTTGCGTTAGTGATACATCCCGAGACCGCTAGTGAGACTACATTCGTGTGGTTAGGATTTACTACATGATAAGAGGCATTAGGATCACCCTTGTGTTTAAACCCGTATCATAATTACTTGACCATTTAAGTCATATTACTTTGACTAACAAAGTCAATTAATTTCTCCCACACCTTAGCGTTGTACTCATTTTTAGTACACGAAACCCCTAGTACACCCCTCAGAGCCTCTCGTTTCGTTTCTAACTTTAAGCATCTTACTTAAAGGAAGAATTTGTTTACAATCCACCCAAATGTGCAACCAAATTGCCTTAGCCTTCCTTGTATGCACTCATCTTTAGTGCATTATTGTTATTTGTTTGAACCCTTAGTTAATTATCTAATTGATTACATGGTTGCTAAGTCGAGTCATATCTTCTACATATTGTTTTGGGACGATTGGGACTCATGGGTAAAGTACTAGTGTTATGAAGTAATGGGGAAGAACATCACATATTACCCCCATATGTGCGTTAATCTTAAAAAGTACTCCAAGTGTTTTGATTATCTTAATTCGAGTCATTATAATAGTTAATTGTAAAGTATGTAAAAATTCAAGTGTAAGGGGAATGCAAATTCCCTATGATGTATTATTTTGGATGGTAGGGTAAGAGTGAATGAAAAAAAAATCAATATATATATATATATATATATATATATATATATATATATATATATATATATATATATATATATATATATATATATATATATATATATATATATCCTAACCTATATAAAGCACAAGTTTGATTTCTAATTTTAGAAGGCAAAAATCAAGAAAAATCCCTCAAAACTACACAAAAACTACACGTGGCATTTTCATAAAAAATAGAAAGATTGCACAATTATTCAAAAACAAATCGACTAAACCAAAATCATAACCAAAAACCCTTTAAATAAGGAAACAATCAACAATTTTGGTTTCTTCTTTGTTTTGAACGCAATTCAAAAACATAATTCAAAATCACTTTTCTCAACTATATCAGAAATCAACAAGATTTGTAATTCTTCTAAGGTGATTGTTATTTTTTACGATTTTTTCAATTGAGAAAATTAGGTTAGCCGATCACTTTTAATGTATAATGAATTAGGGATTAGTTTTGTATGCAATTATGGATTATGATTATTGATTTTAGTTTTGAAACCAACCTTATTTGGTAGTGACCATATTCTTCTTTTATTGATTTGGTTCAATTTTATATTTGGGATTGATTGTAAGAAAGTTATTGTCTTTTAAAAATAGTTGTTTTCGCACACAATGTGTTCGATGAAATGCTTTCATTTACAAACTGTGAAATTGCTTTCATTAACAAACTGGCATATGCCTTCTTTATTTATTTTTTATAGGTAAACAATTCAAATCCTACTGAAGGTGAGAGTTAAGAAAATTACTGCATGTACTTGACCATCACAACGTTATAAAGGTAAAAAAAATTAGTTATGAATTTACATACATGTCCTTTCATAATAATAAATCGTTGAATGCAATCCATTCATGGCGTTATAGTTAAGTCGGTAAACGACGATGCTCACCTTTGAGTAAGAATATTTTGAAATACCACTAGAATTAAACTGGATATAGGATGTATTAAAGTAGTACTAAAATCGTTAATTAAGCATTCAACCTAAGTTGACAATTTAACTTGAACCATTCTTTTGACCAATTGATTATAACATGTATTTAGTTAATAGATGTGCATTGAGAGTTTGTGATGGTCAAGACTTTTTGTTTTATGAGTTAACATGTATTCAATTAACCATATATAAATTTTGAGTTACTTCTCTTGACTGGTTTTTTCATCAATCCATCTTTCATAGAGCCATTTGGACTCAATTTGATTGTGGTATCTTCTGATACTTTTAGCATTTTGTAAAAAAAATGCGTTTAACAGATTGCAGCTCATGATGGCCACCTTTGAATTAGAGTATCATGAAGGGTTAATGGTAAGTTCTCGCGTACCTCTTTTTTTTTCTTTTTCTTCTTATTGGTTGTCTGAAGCTTCTGATGAATATCACTACTATACATAACTATTGATAACGATGCAAAATAACATAAATAAGTGCTATGTTAGCTTTAGCGCATGATGTAATTAGATATCAACAAGTTGGCACCAGGGTAGCCTAAGAAAGGTGGTCACTGATATAAATGTAGTTATGGAACTATCCTTAACTTCCATCAATTCATTGTCTGAATATTATTATGATGATTCAAGTTGCAATAATCACTTTGGTAAATATATCTAAACACCCCTTATATGTCTTATCAAACTTTCTAGAATTTAAGATAAAAGTATATCTAAATAAAGTTAAATTTCGAGAAGTCAGCAGCGATTGTTCATTTTGGATCTTTTTATTTGTTTGGTTTGCATAAATGATGGTGTTGTTTACTTTTGTCGTGTGTGTTACAACGGTTCCTGTATATATAGCTGAGATAGCGCCTCAAAACGTGAGAGGGGGTTTATCCAGGTAGTTTACTTAAAAATATCAATTGTTAGTTCTTTAATTTAGATACCTTTATATGAGTGTCTAACATAATTTGTTATTTTCTTGCATCTATTAATCACTATTGGGATTATGCTTGCTTATTTGCTAGGACTTCTTGTAAATTGGAGAATACTTGCAATTTTGCGTATTTCTCGGAAACACTCTTATTAATTTCGTCCTTGACATTTTCTTCAAAACCTATCTTATCTGGTAACTGGACTAAAAAATTAATGTATTAATAGCAACATGATGACATAATTTATGTTTTGCACGAACACTGCCTTCTTTAATATTGATACATGGCCAATTTTTCATCTTTGAATCTCCTAGGTGGTTGGTAATCTAACTGAAGTATTTTATGTAAATTAGCTATTGGTTGGATAAGTTTACCTTTTAATAATAGACGATAATAAGCTCTCCAATTAATTCAAGCAAAAATGGGAAAGACAGATGATTTGGAAGCTTCTCTGCAAGTACTTCGTGGTTTTTATACTGATATTTCCCATGAAGTAAATGAAATCAAGGTCAGTCGATCTTTTTAAGTTGTCTAGAGATTTTTTTTTTGGAAAATCTGGTATACTTGCTTAAGTATAGGTTAATAATAAATATATACAGATATGTACATATGCAAACACACATCCATCCCACTATGTACATACTTGGTTGCGCATACACACAACCCATGTATGTGTATTCGTGTGTCGTAAGTGTTGTCATAAAAAAAACCTCATGAGCATATAATATGAATATTTAGATTGAACCCATGGAGCTTATAGTTAATAAACAAGTAATACTCATGAAGCATTAATTTAGATTGAATCCATGAAGCTTATAGTTAATTGTCGTATTTTGTTCATTTAAGTGTGATTAAAAACGTTATGGAAACTGATGCAATAGTGCCTTCTAATGATTGACCAAATTGTGGTGCTCGTGGAACACATGTGAGTTTCGCTTCTAAAAAAATTATTCTAAACTATCGTGAATGTGATTCACATTTTTAGACATGTCATAAAAAGATAAAAATGTGATTCAGATTCGAGGTAGCTATGGTTTCTTCTTTTGATATATAAACTAAAAGGGATATAGACACTTATGATTATTGGTTTAACATTCTTTAGACATCATGTATAATTTTAAGATGTATTGAGATCTCAGAAAATCCAAGCGAAGTTTAATTCTTTAAAATAACGGTTTACAACATTTCATGTCAATGTTGAATATACGACTTACATTCTTTTATCCTTTTTTTTTTTTTGAGTAAAGGGTTACCCCGACTTTTATCCTTACATCCATTTCATGTCCATGTTGAATATACGACTTACATTTTTTTATCCTTATATAACATACGTAGTGTGAATTTATTTGACCCAATTTCTACATACTTAAATGATTATGGATGTAATGGGAGTTTCCCAACTTGGTCGTATGTTTGCAAGTGACTACAAGCTTTTTATTGTATTTGTTTTTTTAAGAATTTGGGGGTTCACCACCATTGCAGGCCATTGGGGGTACTGTCATCATACCAGAAAATGGCAACCCTCGCAACCAGAAAAGTTTGCATCCTCATAACACCTCAACTTCCTGTATATTGCATATCAAAATGTTAATCCCAATTTGTGTCTATTAAGCAATGGAAACTTGGTTTAAACATACGTTTACGAATGTTACATATTACAATTTTTGCAGGTAAACACATACATGGCCCATATTAGGATTATAAGATGGTCTTGGTTATGAGAAACAAAAGAAAGGAGGAAGACTTTAGGTACATTCTCATTATCTTTCATATTATTTTCTTGAGAAAGTTGATACCATTTGCTATTTAAAAATAGGGCCAGTTAATTAACTAGATGCTAATATGGTATGTTTTATTATAGCGGTTTATACTTGATGCTTGCCTTGATACCACCTTAATCATACATCATCAATGAATTTGAATTCTTCTAATTTAATTCAGTGATAATGGTTGACATTATCAATGACCTTTTGAGTAAAGCTGGATATTTATGATAGATCTTGCCTTTTCTGTATGATTTTGTGCAATTTTGTGTCTATTTTATGCAACTATTTGTGTTTGAGTTGCCTGTAAGTGTCGTAGCTAGGCGTCAGCGCACATAGTGTAATGCATACCTCTTAGTTAACAAGTATTGATCCCTGCAAGTGTAAGATTAACTAAGTATACATTGATAAAAACAAAACAACTGACATTTGAATTTAGTTATGCTACATGTTTTAGTGGAAGTAAACAATAAATAATGCTTTCACCATATTAGTGGCACAATGTGGTGAACCGGTAAATCAGTGAATGATGTAATGAATCAATATCGGAAATTATAAGGAGATATCAGTGATATATTGATATATATAGGCGGTGGTATTAGTAGTATGCGGATATAATATGAGCAGTGATCGTGTAACACTCGAGTGGGTGGACAATAATCCATTTTATACACCTAGAAGAAAGAGATATGCCTCAAATAGACGTCCTGATCATGTAAAGAAAAAAGAAATTTTATGAACTATATGTGCAGGTACATATGATAAAGGCATTTTAGAATAAGGATATTTGACTGAGTCCATATTTTTTATTGGTGTGTGGTCGTGTGAAGTTCACTTTGCACACTACATTAAAATACACAAATCAATGTTAGTATTTTGTGGTCTATATGAGGGCATCACAACTAGCTTAACCAAAAAGAGTTGCCACTAACAATATTAGTAGCAATCCATTTTACTCTTTGTAAGTAGTTTTTGTTTTTATACGATATGTAATGCAAATACTTATAAGTATCGGAGGTGTTGTCTTTATTATTAAACCTTTCACCAGATATTCTATGATTTTTACAGTCGCAAAAAAGAGCTCTTATGTGTGCGTGTTTATTTTTTCTTTTAGTGACAATTGACCTGATCACAAAATGGTAAACTTTATGTGTATTTTAGCACCCCTATTATGGAGATAAATGATTTAGTTAATGAGTATTCTCAAAATCTTTGCCTGAATATCTCGAGCTTTATTAGTGTGTTGTAAATTAGCTTCTTTTCTCATCTTACATAGTGTAATGGAACATATTGATGTTATATAGGGGAATTAAAGAGGGTGATGTATGTGTAGTAGAGTAAACGCTTTCACTTGGGCTTTTTAGTCACTTCCATTGGAAGTGTAAATAAAAGTAAGTCATAAGGAAGAACTCAGACCCATTTGCACATCCCTTTTCTGGTGAACGACTTAATGAGGCTCAGAATATTAACCGCGCCCTATCTGTACTCGGTGACGTTATCTATGCATTAGCAAAGAGAAGCAGTCATATTCCTTATATGAATTCAAAGCTCACACATTCACTTCAAGACTCATTAGTAAATTCAAAATTCGGGTCCAATGTTCGGTATATATGCATGATATAAAGCATAAATGGTTGTTGCAGGTGGAGAATCTACGCAAAATTGATTCATACCCCACATCCCATTAATATAGAGCTACGCGAAATTAGTCGATAACCTGATTTGGAAGTTGACTAACCTTTTTTTTTTTTTTTTTTTTTTGAGTTCTTATAGCGAATGTGCTTACTAACAGTTGAAATTGATGTGTCTTTTGGTAGAATATTTCTAAGATGGTTATTGATCCCTTAACATCACTTTAAAACAATTATGATGATGTTGTACAGGCTGATGATATTCAAAATGAGGCTAATGAGCTTAAAAATGATTATATTTTACTAATATAATCTTAGGGTGTTTGGTCCTTGGAAGTGTATTTTAAAATTGATTATATAATTTTGAAATATTAGACAATTGGTTGAATGTGTGTAATGGTGAATACCCGGTGAATGTAATGTGCAATGGACTTGAGTTCTCGCAAGGCAAGGTATGCACCTATTTCTTTTTAGTACTTATATGCTTTAGATTTCCTACTTTCTGTGACAAAATTAAGCCCTTTTTATACTGAAGTATCATGTTGGTATTTCAGCATTTTCATGATTTTAATGAATTCTTTTTCTAGCAACTTTGTAAGTGATACGTGGGAATTGCACCAGGTTTTACCTCTCGAGGGATCTCGAGAAGCTTACAACCCCCACCAGGCAGTGTACCTGATCGTTGTAGTATAGTATAGTGATAAGTACCGGGGGATTGATCGTTCAACTCAGGAATTGTGTCGCTAGGATTAGAAAGCCTAAAAACTAGGTCTAGAGGTGAAGGATGATTCTTTTTGTATTTTTATATTTTTTTAAAAGCAAATAAAAATCTCGGTTTTTGGAAGAATGGGCGGAATTAGTTGCTAATCAACTAACCCAATAACTAAAGATGCAATCAAAATAAAATGACAGAAATGAAAATAAATCTAATTATACTAGTGTGGTGTAAACAATGATGGGAGAATTGTGTTTACTTAGGTTTCATTACTCCCTAGATATCTTTTACAGGTTGATAGTTTGTTACAATTGCATGGATGATGGGTCGTATTCCTTAATACTAGTCGTACGGCCGTGTACAATATTCCCTAACTCTATAGGATCCTACTTCACTCCTATGTCGAGCCGTTAGAAGCTCCTAACATGGGATCATTATAATTCTCCTACGCATTAAACCAAAAATCATAGTACACCTCTGATCATGTTTCTTAAGATGTTCAAGCATGTTACCAATGGAAGTCTGCCAGTTTTCTTAAGCCTAACATCGAATACAATCATCCGTAACAACTATAAACAAACAATCAACCCATAATTAATATCTAGGTTTCACTACATCTAAGCAAACACACAAAAGATCTAGCTAAGCATGTTAAATTGAAGACAAGTGTAAGATATATTCAAGCAACACATAAACATATTGATTGAATTGAAATAGTACTTATCTCAAATTGACATGAAAAGTTCAAAGAGTTGAAACCCTTGAAAAAGCTGTAAAAATTCGGACCTAGGGTTTCTCTCTCAATGTTGCACACTAATGAATGAAATTTGGAAAACTATATATAGATTTTACACGGTGACGGCGTCAAGAAGAAAATTCCGACGCCATCAACTCGCCGCCCATAATGAAATCGGATTTCCTAGATCCAGTTTTGACGTCGTCATGTGTGATTCTGTTCTGGGCCGTCACTAACATTTGGACCATGACGGCCTTGGGTGACGACGTCATGTCCCTAGTACAAAACTTTCTGGATCGTCACGTGTATCATCCACTTCCACCTCTTGTATTGCTCTTGACGCCGTCATTAAGAAACTTCTGACGCCGTCAGGTACTGTTCCCAGCAAGGAAAATTAAGACTCGGCCGTTTTCTTCACTTTTATGCTCCAAAAGCGTCCAAAATGCTTCCTTTTCCAGATTTCACTCCAAAAGTACCTAAAATGACAAAAGGAACGATTTAGGGCAATATTTGATCAAAATACAAGTCAGGGGTCATTTAACACTAGTATAAAAGTAATTACAACAAATAATCATTCCACTAGACAAGCACGGAGGTCATACACTAGCACCTCACAAATAGTGTTTAGATACTCACATCTCTCGGGTGTAATAAAGTATATATCACAATAAGGAAATGGAAAACATCTCTCACTACCTGTCATAGCAAAATAGATTACCATAGGCTTGGGAAAGGATCAATCCTCCACCACTTGGCGTAAGCACCTAGGATAAACTATCAAAGAGGTCTTTTAAAAGGGTTATAACGTTAGGTGTAGGGATATGGAATACACGGTTTTGTTGGATAAAGGCAATATTTACTGGCGGCGAGTTAATCATCTTGATTAATTACATGTATAATATGGCGTTGCTAAGCTAAGACTAGACTCGACTTAAGCTAATGAATCAAGAATAAGGAAAAGTCCATAGAATGCTATGCTTTGATAGCAAAGCCAACTAGCAGAGCCGAGGATCGGTGGGATGCCGTAGCTTTAAGAGATAAGGGCTGAGGCAATCGGAAAGGCTTTTTTTTAGGAAAGAGGCCCCCTCCTAAGTTGTAAAGGGGAAGTGCATATCTTTCTGCAACACTCTTTCGGCTTGATTACCCCCTAAGAGGAAGATATAGAAGCAGATTTAGTTGCAGGTAGGAGTGAGTCTACCCTGCAAAGCGGCTTCTCGCTTATCCCCATTTGGGAATGAGACTTTATCTACTCTTTCTTCACTCGCTAGGGAAAGATAAAGGATAGATGACTGAAAATCCCGCTTACCGGCTCAATATATCTCTCAATAGATTCGCTTGCCACAACAACCGGACAGGATAGGAGATCGCCCAACCTTCCAATTTCTCTTTCTGAAGCAACTATAACGGATGGGCAGCTTCCCTACCCACTAGGGATTTTTTTTTCCCCGCTCCAACTTCGGATTCTTGGAAATAATCCCCTGTTCTATGATTTAAGGTTAGGAGTTTCATAACATAAAATAAACATAAAATGAAACGGGATGGTAGTTCGTATGTTTTTTCTCTTTTCTCTTTTTCTTTTTTTTTCTTTTCTAATTTATTCGATTTTTTTTTTTTTTTTTTTTTTTTTGCATACACTCTTACCCTACCATCCAAAATAATACATCATAGGGAATGTACATTCCCCTTACACTTGAATTTTTACATACTTTACAATAAACTAATCTAATGACTCGAATCAAGATAATCAAAACACTTGGAGTACTTTTAAGATTAACGCACATATGGGGGTAATAATATGTTCTTCCCCGTTACTCCATAACATAAGTACTTTACCCATGAGTCCCAATCGTCCCAAAACAATATGTACAAGATATGACTCGACTTAGCAACCATGTAATCAATTTGATAATTAACTAAGTGTTTAAACAAATAACAATAATGCACTAAAGATGAGTGCATACACGGAAGGCTAAGGCGATTTGGGTGTACATTTAAGTGGGTTGTAACAAATTCTTCCTTTAAGTAAGATGCTTAAAGTTAGAAACGAAAAGATAGGCTCGGAGGGGTGTACTAGGGGTTTCGTGTACTAAAAATGAGTACAACGCTAAGGGTGTGGGAAAAATTTGTTGACTTTACTAGCCAAGTAATATGACTTAAATGGTCAAGTAATTATGACACGGGTTTAACACAAGGGTGATCCTAATGCCTCTTATCATGTAGTAAATCCTACTACACGAATGTAGTCTCACTAGCGGTCTCGGGATGCATCACTAACGCAAGTTCTAGAATCTAAATGCTACCGGTACCCTCATAAGCACTAATAATAAATGCTTTTCCTATCAAATCTAAAGGCGAACCTCACATATTTGGGTGGAAAATTTTTCTGAATGGTACAGTTTTGTGCTAGTCATACGACTCCTATCCATGAGACGCTTGCTAAGGCTAAAGTTTCACTCCTAAATGTTGTAAAAAAATTTAAATTTGGCGCTAAAATTACACTAACAAGTATTTCTCTTAGTTTTATTACACACCTACCATCAAACAAACAAACTCAAGTGCAATTGTATCCTATAAGGTATCATCATTTACCCTCCCCTTACACTTAGGATGAACATTGTCCCCAATGTTCAATTAAAGAATGTAAAAGTGAAATAGGTAAAAGAATGAAAGCAAATACTCCCCTGATTCGTTCGGTGTGGATAGTGTGGTAACAAGGTTAGATCTTCCTCCAAGAAAATGAACATTCAAAGCTTCCCTTCCAGGAAAATAAATCATCTTCTTGTCATACATAACCTGTTAAACCTGAGAAAACAAACAAGGCAACCTCGCGTAAAATCGGCAGCAATCTATATATACTAACAAATCCTAGAAAGCAAATTAAGATATAATGCTTGTGGAATGAATGTTTGCAGATTTTCTGGAGTTTATAAAACTAAAGAATTAACAAAAACTTTAAGACTCCGTTAGAAAAACAAAACTCGCAAAATTTCCAGAATTTTATACATGACGCCGTTATGAATTAAGCCGTCAGAAGTGACCTGCAGAAATCTTTATGTTAAGTTTCCGGAAAATTTCTGGAAAAACTTATGTCCTACTTCCTGAAAAATCCTGTAAAACATCATTATGACTCGATACAAGCATTTGACTCTAACAAATACTAATACACATGTTCATTTAATATTGTGGAGAATCATGATCAATTTCGTTCTTAAAAAGAAATTTAGGGTTTCCCCTTACACTTATCTTTTGAAAAATACCTTTATATGAAGTTAAGACGAAGTTAAACAACAAAATAAAGCATTTTCACAATTTAGTTTGAAACATGATCTACCAACAATAAAAATAAAGCATGCATACGAAAGCAAATAACAATCAAATAATTAAAAATCACACAAACATGGGTTGCCTCCCAAGAAGCGCTTTTCTTTATTTACGAGTCTTGTAGCTAGACTCAAGTTTATGGGCTATCGCGTGTCGCTTATGCTCACATACCCTAGGGTGAGCCATCTAATAGTCGCCTCATCTTTCTTATAATCATCATTTAACTCTAAACATCCGCGATAATACCTTTTATTCTTTTCATGAGGATATTTAAGCCCTTTTCTTTTATCATTCTCACTTAGCATTTCTAGGGGCGGATACCTACTACATTTTTCCATGGAAAATCCTTGAACCTAGGGTGTGCACGGGGCATTTGGTAGACAAAATCTTCATCCCCATCCGAGAATGTAATTAATCCTTCCATAAGTTTTTCATCAAGGTTGGTTAACCTTTTGAAGGGTTTCCCAAACACAACTTGGGTTAACTTACTATCGATAAATTCTCCTAGATTTTCCATAACCATGAACTCAACAAGATAAACAAAGCTTCCAACAAACACATGCAATGACATTGCCCTAGCAATAATATTATCTCCTTTGTATTCTAACTCATCTACCATGATTTTATTGTATTCACTACGCGAGATTATGTTCATTGGTAGAGATGAGTTGAGGTAGGCATCAAAGCTCCTAAATCCAATCTTACAAGGAAATTACATATTAAATGATCTATCATTCTCAATCCTTGTTCTAGGGTCGACATACCTAAGAGGGTCCACTTCATCTTCCATCCTATCCTCATTAATTAGGTCACCATCATCTAGGTCCTCATCGGAGTCCGAATAGTAGAAAGGACTAGCCCTATGGTCATCATCATGGTCAGACTCCTCCATCTCAGAATTATTGTCAAAGTGATGGTTAGGTGAGAGGTTAGGTGGGTTCTCATTTTCAACAAGAGGGATTGGGGCGGGTATTTGGAAAATCCTACGACGAAAAACACGAATAACAGGAATCAAACGATCAATGCTATTGTGATCCATCGAGATAGTTTACGATCAAAGGAAACAAAGAAATAAGATAGACTAAAGAAAACCTAAAAAATAAAAATAAAATCTTACTAGAAAGGAGTCTAGCAAGTAGACCTAATAAAGAGAAATCCTAACCTAGACAATAACTATTTCCCCGGCAGCGGCGCCAAAAACTTGATACGTGGGAATCGCACCAGGTTTTACCTCTCGAGGGATCTCGAGAAGCTTACAACCCCCACCAGGCAGTGTACCTGATCGTTGTAGTATAGTATAGTGACAAGTACCGGGGGATTGATCGTTCAACTCAGGAATAGTGTCGCTAGGATTAGAAAGCCTAAAAACTAGGTCTAGAGGTGAAGGATGATTCTTTTTGTATTTTTATATTTTTTAAAAGCAAATAAAAATCTCGATTTTTGAAAGAATGGGTGGAATTAGTTGCTAATCAACTAACCCAATAACTAAAGATGCAATCAAAATAAAATGACAGAAATGAAAATAAATCTAATTATACTAGTGTGGTGTAAACAATGATGGGAGAATTGTGTTTACTTAGGTTTCATTACTCCCTAGATATCTTTTACAGGTTGATAGTTTGTTACAATTGCATGGATGACGGGTCGTATTCCTTAATACTAGTCGTAGAACCGTGTACAATATTCCCTAACTCTATAGGATCCTACTTCACTCCTATGTCGAGCCGTTAGAAGCTCCTAACATGGGATCATTAGAATTCTCCTACGCATTAAATACAACCAAAAATCATAGTACACCTCTGATCATGTTTCTTAAGACATTCAAGCATGTTACCAATAGAAGTCTGCCAGTTTTCTTAAGCCTAACATCGAATACAATCATCGGTAACAACTATAAACAAACAATAAACCCATAATTAACATCTAGGTTTCACTACATCTAAGCAAACACACAAAAGATCTAGTTAAGCATGTTAAATTGAAGACAAGTGTAAGATATATTCAAGCAACACATAGACATATTGATTCAATTGAAAGAGTACTTATCTCAAATTGACATGAAAAGTTCAAAGGGTTGAAACCCTTGAAAAAGCTGTAAAAATTCAGACCTAGGGTTTCTCTCTCAAAGTTGCACACTAATGAATGAAATTTGCAAAACTATATATAGATTTTAC
Source organism: Artemisia argyi (assembly GCA_030686995.1). Lineage (NCBI taxonomy): Eukaryota > Viridiplantae > Streptophyta > Magnoliopsida > Asterales > Asteraceae > Artemisia > Artemisia argyi. Next base: position 17,660,855 of record CM060676.1, read on the forward strand.
AGGGTGACGGCGTCAAGAAGAATTCTGACACCGTCAACTCGCCGCCCATAATGAAATCGGATAGCCTAGATCCAGTTTTGACGCCGTCATGTGTAATTCTGTTCTGGGCCGTCACTAACATTTGGACCATAACGGCCTTGGGTGACACCGTTATGTCCCTAGTAAAAACTTTCTGGATCGTCACGTGTATCATCCACTTCCACCTCTTGTATTGCTCTTGACGCCGTCAGGTACTGTTCCTAGCAAGGAAAATTAAGACTTTGCCATTTTCATCACTTTTATGCTCCAAAAGTGACCAAAATGCTTCCTTTTCCAGATTTCACTCCAAAAGTACCTAAAATGATAAAAGAAACGATTTAGGGCAATATTTGATCAAATAAATTCTAATTCGGGCTTAAATAACCCCTAAAAACGGTTCATTCTTCGCCTTATCAGTAAGTTATATAAGTTTGAACCTCAAAACGGATAGGCGGAGTAATAGGTCAAAATAGGTTCTTTTTGTGTGGGGATTGACACAAATTAGTTTAATGTGAAAATATGATAACTTGAATAACCAATGTTTAAACATAAAAAATTTTAAGGGGATGTTTGTTTCACGGGTTGTTCGGAAAATATAATAAGTTTGGTGACGCAAAGATTTTTTTTTTTCTTTTACGGCATGTTCACAAGGATTTAATTTAGGGAGTCTTTGGACAAAATTACAAGACAAACAATCTGAATAAGATTTATAAAAGTCTGGACAGTAAGCTATTCTTTTTATTTTTTATTTTCACTTTAAAAATACCCCTTGAGTGATAAGGAATGTTTGCTTACTTGGGATAATGATGGCCGCAAACATGTACTTTTTCCCAAATCGAGGGTTTAACATTTGAGGTTTGCTAATTATAAAAACGGAAGTTTTAAGAAAATGGATAAATTTCATAAGTGAACTTCATTAGTTTGGTATACCAAAAACTGAAAATCCTAAGCAAGCTGCACTTCAGACTTGATGACGTTATGGAAACTGAATGTTTGCATTGGGCCTATCTTTTGGTCTGCTTTAAACTTTTTTAAAAGACCTGAAGCAAGGTCATGGTGTTATGTTAAAGGTAGTTTTGACATCTGTTGAGTATATTTTATTTTGAATCTTTTTGTTACAATGAACTTTATTGGCTTTGGTTTTTAATTCAAGGATGGCTAAGGGGACTTATTGCGGATTATAGTGTTCCTTTTTTGGTGGTTGTTTGGACGAATGTATCATACATACCAACTATCAATGTCCCGGAATTACCAAGACAACTAACAGGGTTCTTTTTTATGTTGGTTTGTTTCGCTATGAATATAAACAAAATCCAAGGCAAACGTCATCTCAGGTTGGTTTGTTTCTACAATGCCCTGTTTTTTCCCACGGTGAGCTATATATGGCGGTGTTAAGAGTAAAAAAACAAGCAAGGACTTAGATTACCTTTGTTGTCTACAAGAACGTATTGCATAGACTCTAAACAGTACTATTTCTTTGGTATTCAATGTTTTTGTTATTCCTTAAATACAATTTATCTTTTTATATATTCGTGTAACTCATTACATATTTGTTATCTTTGTTATGGTCTTTTGAGATAATCATCCGTATAAGTTACTCTAATAATATTCATTAAAATGGTTTCATAGAGCTAGCCAGCCCATCGGATATATATATATATATATATATATATATATATATATATATATATATATATATATATATATATATATATATGTATATATATATATATGTATATATATATATATATATATATATATATGTATATATATATATATATGTATATATATATATATATATATGTATATGTATATATGTATATATATATGTATATATGTATATATATATATGTATATATGTATATATATATGTATATATATATATATATATATATATATATATATATATATATATATATATATATATATATATATATATATATATATATATGTATATATATATATATATGTATATATATATATATATATATATATATGTATATGTATATATATATATGTATATATATATATATGAATATATACATACATATATATATGTATATATGAATATATACATATATATATACATATATATGTATATATATATACATATATATAGTACATATATATATACATATATATATATATATACATATATATATATACATATATATATATATATATATATATATATATATACATATATATATACATACATATACATATATATATACATATATATATATACATATATATATATATATATATATATATATATATATATATATATATATATATATATATATATATATATATATATATATATATATATATATATATACATATATATATATATATATATATATATACATACATATATATATATATAGAAAAAGAAAGAGAAAAACATACGGACTACCATCCCGTCTCATTTTATGTTTGTTTCATAGTTTGTTCGATTTTTATTAGCTTAAGTCGAGTCGAGTCTTGGCTTAGCAACACCATATTGTACATGTAATTAACCAATATGATTAACTCACCACCAGTAAATATTGCCTTTATCCAACAAAACCGTGTTTTCCATATCCCTATGCCTAACGTTATAACCCTTTAAAGGACCTCTTTGATAGTTTATCCTAGGTGCTTACGCCAAGTGGTGGAGGTTTGATCCTTTCCCAAGCCTATGGTAATCTATTTGCTATGACAGGTAGTGAGAGATGTTTTCTTTATTACACCCGAGAGATGTGAGTATCTAAACACTATTTGTGAGGTGCTAGTGTATGACCTCCGTTCTTGTTTTTGGTTTTTAGTGGAACGATTATTTGTTGTAATTACTTTTATATTAGTGTTAAATAACCCCTAACTTGTATTTTGATTAGAATAAAAGTGCATTTGCTTGAGGACAAGCAAATCTCAAGTGTAAGGGTATTTGATAAGGTGAAAAGTGTACCGCTTTTAAGGGGTCATTTAAGCCCGAATTCGTGATTATTTGATCAATTACTACCCTAAATCGTTTCTTTTGTCATTTTAGGTACTTTTGAGAAGAAATATGGAAAAGGAATCATTTTGGACATTTTTGGAGCATAAAAGTGAAGAAAACGGCAAAGTCTCAAAATCCTTGCTTGGAACAGTACCTGACGACGTCAATACTTCACACATGACGGCGTCAAGCTTGGCAAAAGAGGTGGAAGTGGAAAATACACGTGACTGCCCAGAACATTTTTAGTGCAATTGACTTGACAGCGTCACCAAGGCCGTCAGGGTCAAAATGTATGTGACGGCTAAGAGCTTTATTCCTTCTTGACGGTGTCAAGATTGGATCTAGGCAATACTGTGGAAAACTATAAGGGGGGGGGGGGTTGAATAGTTTTACGTCAATTTTTATTTTAAAAGAAAAACTTTGTTTGCAAAATCTTCGATTCTAGTTTTATGTAAGATCAATATATAACACTTATATATATACTAAAATCTATGAAAGTAAACAACAACAATATAAGTAAGTAAAAAGATAGAGATGGAAAGATCGCACCACAAGACAAAGGATTTATAGTGGTTCGGCTACGAAGCACATCTTCGCCCTACTCCACTCTCCGAGCACCTAACTCGAGAGTTTTCTTCACTATGTCAACAAGCTCCCTTATGGCGGAGAATACCTTACACAACTTTTGCTTACACCAATTAACGACACTAAGCTAGATGTCGAGTCCTAATAGTAGCTAGAACCAATCTCACACCACTACACACCTTCTTCACAACTTATGCACACCACTACTACTACACAACTTCACACAACTTCACTACTTCTTCTTCACAACAGTACTTTTTCTTCTCGCAACACTACTACTTCTATTCACAACTACTAACACACCTAGATCTATCTATTACACAACTTCTACACCTTTACAAATACTATACACAACTACTACTAATATTCACAAATCTACAATACTTCTTAATAAGATGTTGGAGGAGTATTCTTCTCTTACACTTTGAATGAGGATGGATTGGATCACTTGAAAAAAGAACTGATATGTTTATGATCAAAGATTTTAGGAAGATGATTTGAGAGAATTTGGACAGAAAGTTTTAGTGCAAAAGGTAAGGAAAAATTAAAGATTTGAACCAGTATTTATAGGTAAAACTTTTTTGACACAGGAGCGTGCCGACCCCTTTAATTCATGGCCAGCCCCCTTAAAATTAAGGGGGCGTCCCTTATAATTAAGGGGGCCGCCCTCCTATAACGGCCAGAAAGTTTTGTCTTTTCTGGAGAAAGTTTATTTTGGTGAAAGTTTAACTGAATTTGGTTAAAAATTTGAATTCATTTATTTATTATGAAATAAACATTTTCCTCTAATTACTAAAAGTGTTTTTCTAAATATATAAAATGTTTATACCATGTTGATATAAATAATGCGTAAAAACGTTTCTTAATATTTCTCAATATCCCTATGTTTTGACGATCACAAAATATAAATTCATTAAACGTAAAATCATTACGTAAATAAGTATTTAGTGACAAAATATCATTATATTCAACTAATTCACTTAAGGTATGAATAAACAAGTGCCTAATACATTTTATGATCAAAGGAAGGTTTATTTACTAATTACAAATTATATAAAATGGTATAAACATTTTATATATTTAAGAAAAACACTTTTGGTAATTAAAGGAAAATGTTTATTTCACAATAAATAAATGAATTCAAATTTTTAACCAAATTCAGTTTAATTTTCACCAAATAAATTTTCCCCATAAAAGACAAAGAAATCAGGCCGTTACAGTGGGCGGGCTCCTTAATTATAAGGGGCGGCACCCTTAATTTTAAGGGGGCCGGCACACAATTAAGGGGGCCGGCATACGCTCCTCTGTCAAAACTCTTTGCCTATAAATACTGGTTCAAATCTGAAATTTTTCCTCACCTTTTTCACTAAAACTTTCTGTTCTAATTCTCTCAAAACACCTTTCTAAATCCTTTGATCATAAACATATTAGTTTTTGTTTCAAGTGATCTAATCCCTCATTATTCAAAGTGCAAGAGAAGAATACTCTTTTCATCTCAAATCAAGAAGTATTGAAGATTAGTTGTGTAGCTTGTATTTATTGTAAAGTTGTGTAGTGATTGTAATTGGTAGATCTAGGTGGGTTTGTAAATCTAGTATTGAAGAAGTTGTGGTGTGAAGTAGAAGTAGTGTATAGTTGTGAAGTAGTAGTGTTGTGTATAAGTTGTGAAGAAGGCGTGTTGTGGTGTGAGATTGGTTCTAGCTACTATTAGGACTCGACATCTAGCTTAGTGTCGTTAATTGGTGTAAGCGAAAGTTGTGTAAGGTTTCTCCGCCAAAAAGGGAGTTTGTTGACATAGTGAAGAAAAACTCTCGAGTAGGTGACTCGAGGAGTGGAGTAGGGCGAAGAGGTGCTTCGTAGCCGAACCACTATAAATACCATGTGTTGTGGTTTGATCTCTCTATCTCTATCTTTTCTTTACTTTCATATTTACGTTATAATTATTTAGTTAGTTAAATTAAATTATTTGTGTTGTGCAAGTGTTGAAATTCACATAAATAAGAATCAAAGTTTTTATAAAACAAAGTTTTTAAAATCCAAATTGACGTAAAACTATTCAACCCCCCCTTCTAGTTTTCCACATACCATTTTATATAATTTGTAATTAGTAAATATACATTCCTTTGATCATAAAATGTATTAGGCAATTGTTTATTCATACCTTAAGTGAATTAGTTGGATATAATGATATTTTGTCACTAAATACTTATTTACGTAATGATTTTACGTTTAATGATTTTACGTTTAATGACTTTACATTTTGTGATCGTCAAAACATAAGGATATTGAGAAATATTAATAACGTTTTTATGCATTATTTATATCAACAATCTCCCCCTTTTTGATGATTACAAAATCTAAACTCATTAAATCAAAAATTATTATTTATGCAAGTATTTAGTGAGTTTATATCACTTCTCCCCCTTTTTGTGAACATCAAAAAGGTTATCCCGATGTTGTATTAGCTCCCCCTTGACGTGTACAACCCCTCGTTTTAAGGTTATAAGACAAATCGAGATATGGAATGTTTGCAAAAAATATTTAGAACATACAATATATATGATGCAATATATGACAAGAAAACATGTAAAAGACAAAAGAAAGTAAATCTCAACAAGCATTCATTATTCATAAAGTAGATTATGTTGAAAAACATAATCATTGTTACATAAGCATACATATATGCTTTTCTTAGCAAACTACATTAGATAATACTAGGTTGCCAACTTGAGGTCTCTAGTACTTGCTTGGAGATAGGAAACATGGAGCATGGATTTAGTGGAGGTAGACTTTTGTGGGAATATTGTTTGGAGAGTTTGGAGTGGTTGATGGAGGTGAGCTTGGAGCGGAAGAGTTGGATTGTTGTGTTTGTGATGGTGGTGGAGAAGACCTTGTGAGGAGATACTCAATCCAAGTGAAGTGCTCATTAAGAGCAATGGTTTGTTTTTGGAGAAAAATGCAACAAGGATAATTGTTGACATGCTTCTCAAGTGGGACAATGTTGTTGGATGGTGAGGATGGAGTGGTAGAGGGTTGATGATCCAAATTGCGTTGAGCAAGATGTAAGGCAAGTAGAGCACTAAGCTCATGAGCTTCTTTGAGCTCCTCGACGAACTTTTTATGTTCGGAGGAAGGTGAAGATGGTGGAGTTGGATTATTGTTAGGGATTGAGGTTTGGACATGTAGCATAGGATTCATGTCTTGATGAGAGGCATGAATGTGGTTTTGGGGTTGAGTATGTTCCTCAAAAGGATCATTTGGAAGAGTTGAGTGAGATGGATGTGGAGTATTGTTGGTGAGTGAGATAGTGAGGTTGTCATGTGGAGGTAAAATAAAGGTTTCATTTGGGTGAAGTGAATGTTTAGTTGTTGGTTGGTTGGGGACAACATCATTAATAGATGAGAATTTTTGACATGTATCAAGTTTTCTTCTCCACACGGGTTTGACGGTGATCCTTGCACCTCTTGTAGGTTTGGTTCTTGGGTGATTGGGGGATGACATGATGGCTTGAGTGATAATTAATGATGAATGTGGGTATTTATAGTGTGATGATTTGGTGTTTATGGAAGGATAAAATGTGGTGGATTTGATAAACAAAGAATGTTTGTGAATTTAGGGAAGTGGGGAATCAAAATAGGGTGAAATGGGCTAAAAAGCAGATGGCCGGCTCCCTTAATTAATGGCCGACCCCTTTAATTTTAAGGGGGCCACCCGTTATAATTATGGGGGCCGCCCAGTGTCTGGTTCCCAGATTGCCAGAAATGATATTTGGCAGAGATTTTTCCAGAAAGATGTTTGTTTTGAGGTTTGGTTTTGGGCAAGTCCATCTCTTTAGGCAACAAAACAAATATTATCTTGATGAAGTATGCATGGAAATTATATGTGTAGGCAACTAAGCATATAATATAGTTTCATGCCAAGACAATAATGTAAACGAACTAATAAGCAAGTCATGTATCCTAAGGCAACAAGTAAAGTATAAGGCAATTTAGTGAGTGAGAAACTAATGATGGAACAAATGTGACAAAGTGATACTTGACATTTTTCTAGTGTGTGCCTATATGCAACAAATGTGGAGATGCAATTGCTTCGACTTCTAATGCAAAGAAACACAAGTGTCCTAAGAAGCAATCCAAAAACTCCTTGATTCAATTTGCTTAATCCATGATTGCCAAGGATATATATTGGATTATATATTTTGACAATTGATGAGGCGAAAAGTGAACCACTTTTAAGGGGTCATTTAAGCCCGAATTCGAATTTATTTGATCAAATATTGCCCTAAATCGTTCCTTTTGTCATTTTAGGTACTTTTAGAGTGAAATCTGGAAAAGGAAGCATTTTGGACGTTTTTAGAGCATAAAAGTGAAGAAAACGGCAAAGTCTTAATTTTCCTTGCTGGGAATAGTACCTAACGGCGTCACAAGTTTCTTAATGACGGCGTCAAGAGCAATACAAGAGGTGGAAGTGGATGGTGCACATGACGATCCAGAAAGTTTTGTACTAAGGACATGACGGCGTCATAAGCTAACAAAGATAGAAACCAACACCAGTTGTTTTTGTTCTCAACATCTACTACTGCCCAAGCTATCGGATACATTTGATTATTAGCATCCCTTCCCATGGCAGTTAACAACTCACCTCCACACATATGAGTTATAAAACATCCATCTAATCCTATCACCCTTCTACAACCAGCTAGCCATCCATCTTTCACACCTTTGAAGCACACATAAAACCTATGAAAGTAGTTTGTACCATCTTTGTGTACATCCACATCAATATGACAAGTTGAACCAGGATTTGAATCAAGTATTGCTTGTCTATATTCCCATAGCCTCCTATAGTGTTCTATAAGGCCACCTTCATGCTCATACAAGGCACATTGCTTGGCTCTTTTACACTGCCCTGTACTTACATCTATACAAAATTTCTCCCTAATACTCTCTCTCATAGCCTGGTATGTCATTGAAGGATTCATGATGATTTCCTTTGCATAATGTCTGGCAATCCACTTAAATGTAACCAATGACCCTATATTGAAGTTTCTTGAACACCTATGATCTAAGTACAAGGTCTTAATCTGGAAAGACCTCTCACTACTCATCCAAGAGGCCCATAGCCTAAAGGGACAATGCTTGCCTTTGTGTTCTTTAACTTTCATTCTGGTCCACTTGACCTTAGGCTTAACTTTCACAGCAACTTTTCTAGGTGATTCACTATTAACTGCTATCTTACCTTTAACCTTATCATTCTCTTCCTGATCATTCCCTTCCTTATCTTTAGCCTTCTTCTTACTCTTCCTAACCCTGTCTCTCCTACCAGCACACCTACCCAACTCTAAGTCTCTCCCACAAAACACAAGCAAAGAGTTACTATCACTTCTATAATACCACAACTGGTAACCATGTTTTACACCATAATCAGCCAACAGATTTTTTAATTGTTGAGGGTTTTCAAATTTCATACCAAGTATTGGTTTATTTTCTTCCCAGGTGTTTCTGGATTATAACTAGGGTACTTAACACCTTTTTTAACCTTGAATCTTTCATCTATCATAGCATCATCAGGGTCATTCTCTTCAACAAAATATTTACCACTTAAAGGGGGTATAGGGTCATCTCTAATGTCTATGAAGTTACCCTTACCAACCAATTTGTTTAGAAAAGGGTCATTAACTGCCAGCCTTTCAAAAACAACATTTTCTTCACCTTCAGTATGAAAATCAATATTAGCAACCTCTACATCATCATCATCAGGTTCATCACTCTCATAATCACCCTCATTCACATTATCAGTATGCAACCTATCATTCCTAACATTCTCCATAACATCATAGTCAGCAAATTCAGTGTACAAATATATCTTAAAACCGTTCTCAAAAGCTACCTTCATAAAATCATTCATATCATCATCTATTTTCAGTTCCTAATTCCTCTAGTAAGAGTTGTACCAGGTACACGATAGTAGAGTCTCTTGGGAGGATTAAGCACTAACCTTTTGACAAGCTCAAACAACTCACCAATTGGCATCTCTTCAAATCGTACATCATTTATAACCTGACACTCACCTTCCATGTACTTCAGAGGATTTGGAACAAAAACCCCATCATGGTAGAGATTAACAGTAATGTCACCCATTGAATTGTGTTAATTGACCTAAAAATTAAAATTAGGGTTTTAAATTAATAACTTAAAAATTAGGGTTTCAACCCATAAAGTAATTGGGGAATTCAAACCATTGAATTGTTACTGATTTAGATTGTGCTTAACATACCTTTACAACATTTGTAGCAGGTTTATTCTTCAATCAGTCTTCAAAGTTCAAGTTGTGTGAAAGTGATAACTGAGTGTGTGGATAAGGTTTGAGTGGTATGAACGTTTTATGGAAGTCAAATACATTACATATGGACCAATGGGCTTGTGGTCCACTGGGCATGTCTTATTTAGTTAAAAAAAAAAAAAAAATTTAGTTAAGCGTGCCTAGTGGAGCGTAGTACCGGTTTGGGTGACCAAACCGGGAAGTCCTCCATTGTGGACCACTGCCCTGTCGGTACAATTTCAAAGTCCTTCAATGAAGGTTTCAACCCACAAGGGTTCGAATCTGGAGAAGGCAGGGTTTACTTCAATTAAAGTGTCGTGCCTTCGGGCGACTTAAGTTGAAGGTTTTCCCCCCATCGGGTTTCAAATTGGACTTGGATTTCCCCAATGAAAGTCAATTTTCAAAAAAAATACATTACATATGGTCAAAAAAGAATTACGGAGTATTAAAATCCAGCGAGTCATCATGGGTTTAATATATATATATATATATATATATATATATATATATATATATATATATATATATATATATATAAAAATAAAAAAAAAAAAAAAAAAAAAAAAAAAAAAAAAAGCGCCGGCGTGGACCAACTTACCGGGTAACTTGTTGATTCCCAGTCAAATTGCGTACATTGTACGAAATTTGAAAATAACTTGCGTACAATGATAATTTTGAAAGTTCCTTGCGTACATCGTGTGTTTTGGATAAGTATGTTACGTGTTTTCAGCTTTCACCCTACTTTTATATACTTCATGTTAGATTATATAAGCTGATATATTCTTAATAAAGAAAAGAAAATGCAGATCTATGTTTTAACTATAGTCTTAACATCACCAAACTTAGTTGAATGTAAACATCATTTATGTTAATTTCGAGAAAAATTTTCAAAAATGTCACATAACCCACATTTGGAGCTATTTTAAAACCTAAAATTACAACTTACGAAGAAAACGGAAACCCAAAAAGTATTTTAAGGTTTCTAACATAAAACGATACAAAAAGAGCTCTTTGAGCCTGGATTGTCGACTCGACTACATGCTATCTTTCATCATCCATTTCATCAATGTTGGTGCGAAATAAGTAATCTTCATTATCTAATTCATCTTGATAAAGGCATATAGATGGTGTCTCAACTTTACTCATATCTGTTTCGGAGTCTAGTGATCTGCATCCCTGTATATGTGTTGAGAATCAGAGTTTCAGTCACATAGTTCGCACACAAGGTCCTAAGCCTTTTATGCAAATGATCCTATTTCTAAAGGTTTCGCCAAATGAACAATAATGACTCTTAAAGACATCATATTTGACCTATTTTTTGTAGATGAATCATCAATCAAGTAAAACTACAAACATAAAAGATCATGTTAAGATAGAGCAGTCTTGGACAACAATGGTAGGTAGTAAGTATAATTATTTCTTTCCAACTTTGCATATATACAAAATCACTTATTTGCAGAAACAATAGGATCGTTTGCGGTATTAAAAATAAAAATAAAAAAATTAATTAAAAAATTAAAAAAAAAAAAAAAAAAAAAAAAAAAAAAAAAAAAAAAACACCTTATTGTAGATGTGGCAATTTCAACCCATTAAAGGGTAAATGGTTTAAATAGGTTTTACCGTGCTTGTTTTAGTGGGTCGGCACGTCCCATTTTGACCTGTACTAAAAAATTACTCAGTGTGACCCCAACTGTATATTGACCCATTACCCAACCAACCCATCTGCACCTATGATTTATAACTAGATCTCTCTTCAAAAATATATAAAGAATTGCGAGATTCACCGAGCTAACCTTCCTCAGAATATAAAAGAAGTAGTGGAATCCATCACCAAATGTAGAATACTCGATTGACCACGTAAACTCAGGAGCATTAAATAACGGACGCCTAAAGTGTGGCTGCAGAAAAACGATAATCATCAGATCATAGCAAGACACAGGTCATGTGTTTGATGAGTTTTTGTGTTTACTACCTGACCAAAAGCGATTGAGATGAAAATCCCATTGGGTTTTAAAACCCTATGAACACCTTGAAGCATTGCCATTGCCTTGTTAACAGCCTCTGGCCGCGGGTTCCAAGGGTCACCACTGTCCACGAACAAAACATCCTTCAAGTTTAAAAAGATATACACTTGACTTGTCAAGATTTCTAAGAGTAAACGTTTTGGTTATCACGCAAGTTGTAACCTTATATAATATCTTCAAAAAAACATGTTACTTTACCATAGTTCCTTTCTCTATAACAACATCAAACGATTCATCAGCAAAGGAAAGATTCAGCATGTCGTCTTCCATAACTTTAATATCTGCAAACAGAGATGACAATGAATGAGTACTTATGCCTAAATATTGCAGATAATAGATGGGAAAACGGGTAACGGTTACATGATTCGATGATGGCTACTTGACCCAACTTAAAATAATACAATACACAAACCTTTAAGGCCTTTCGATAACAGTCGTTTCTGCATTTTGGCAACTGCAACTGAAGATAGATCAATGGAGGTTAAATTAGTAATTCCTTCTTTATATAGCTCGTCACACAGTTGTGAGTTCCCACACCCGATCTCCAATACCTGCAGGAGTATATATACTTCAATTAAAGCGTTGTCAAGCATATGCGTATACAAAGTAAGAACCTTACAGAAGATGCAGGTTTGATATGTTGCTGAATAAGATGACGAAAATGGGAGTAATCTTTAAGCCACTCATAATGATCCTCAGAAGTAAACCTATCATTCCTGATGACAAACAATCCAATCAAATCAGTCGAGTGGATAAAAGACCAGAGAGGGAATAAGCAACTCCTTCAACCTAATAACTCAAGAACTGCGCATATTAACCGGATTATTCAAACTGCTTATTCTTCCTCTAATGATAACATACTTGGGGGATTGTTGGCTAAGCCTATAAAAATGAATTTAGCTTATCGTATTATCATGATACAAAACACTTGTTGAGAATATAACTTATTGAGTAGCAAAAAAGGGATTTAGGCTAATGCTCCTAAGAAATGGCTATTTTGCTAAAGCCATAAGCTTTTTCTGAAAAAGCTTAACCAAATTCCTGAAGCTTTAACATTCCCTTTTTGTGCTCTTCAATACGATATTAACCATTTCTCGATAATTATTTGGATAAGCTTATTGTATTTCGATGAGTAATCCAATAAACTAACAAGCACCTCAAATAACCACTTAGGGGTGTGGTCAGGGGAGAAGCCAGAAAGTTATCATCGAGGGGGCAAACTTTGATAATTTTTAGAAACTACACTACCACTTAGGGGTTCGTTAGGGGTGCAAATTACAAAAATAGCCACATATTTTGAAAATTTTACTACAATTTTTTCACTAGGGACACGTGCCCCCCCCCCCCAGTTCTAGTGGTAAAAGGCTCGTGACTATCATTGCAAAAGGGAGGGCACAAACCCCCATGGATTAGTCTGCCAAAAGCTCATAAACCATGAATAAAAAAAATAAAAAATAAAAAATAAATAAATAAATAAAAAAATCGTCTCAAATAAGCTACTCTAAGGGGTATTTGTTTAAGCTTATATAACATAAGCCACAATTTTGTGGCTTATTTTGACACTTATGGGCCCATAAGTGTCAAAATAAGCCACAAAATTGTGGCTTATGTTATATAAGCCGAACTCATATAAGCTAATAAGCCCATATATAAGCCGAATCAAACACCCCCTAAAGACCATCAAAACTATAGCACTTTTCAAAACACAATAATCAGATAACAGGTTTTTTTTTTTTTAAATCAACAATATAACTCACATCAAGTTTTGAAGTAATTTTAACCGCTGCTAATATCAACATTGTAATAATAATACCAATATATTATATAAATTTGGATAGAAAAAAAAGGAACAAACCAGTAGTTAGGATCAAGGTATTCCAAAACAGATGTGGGACCCACACCAACTGTGATTCGCTTGCCTACTTCTGATTCATCATCCATTTTGCTACTAAAACAAAGAAAAAAACCCCTAAAACAGTTAAAATCTTACATTGACATAGTTACACTTTGACTCCTTGTACTATCAATCACTGTCACTTTGCTTCCCCAACTTATTTAAGTTACCGGGCGGCACGGAAACTTATAGTGCCATTAGTTTAAAACTTGAAAACTTAAAAAATGACTAATTTTAATTACAATTTAAATTACGTTCTATAATCTCACTTACTCCACACTCATGTATAAACATAAAAAAAAGATTGCACACGGAAATTGGCGATACTATACACCATCGCCGTTATGTGCGGGTAATCATCCAGTAATTCAAATTGCTAGGTTGTGATGAAGTATTTGTAATATAATAGCAATATATATTGTTTAATATGCTATAAACTTGTTTAAAAAAATAAAAATGAAGTTAAAATACAAAATGCGAGAACAAAACATTGTCGTAAGTTTTTAAGCAAATGTGTTTATACCATATATGTAGTAGAGATTAAGCAAGATATTTAATAATAAAACTCTAGACGAGTTGAGCATGAGCTCGAGCTTCTTCAACTTAAATGAGCCGAACTCGAGTTTATTTACACCCCTAGAAAAAAGTGTTTATATGCTTAAGCAAGTTGGTATGTGATTATCTCCAACCCTTTAAGTACTTTAAAATAGGTAACCCCAAACACCCCCGTTAATCATGATATAGTAAAAGAGTGCTATAGTAATCTAGTGCAGCAGATCTTTTATGGTATTCATGTATGTTATGGAACTGACATAATACATGGGGAGTTTCAAAGATAAAGCAATGAAACTTGGAACCATCAGGTATCTAGACTACCATTGGAATTAGTAAACACGATATATATGAATCAGAAGTTTGTCGGAATGAATGGTCCGCAAATGTACATTTCAAAGTTACAATGAAAAATGGGGTGAAATTCGATTGTTTGCCTAAACATGCCTCTAAGCTTGTTTTACATTCCGGATCTACTATACATATATATACTTTCCAACTTTCCTTTGCATCATTCGTCGTCCTTAACAAATGCACCAAAAGATATATGAATTCTTGCCAATGTTTTGAGCTAATCGTTAATGGGGTTTGGAAGGAGTAGGAGAACTTGGAGGCTTCAAACTTTCGTACCTACAAGAAGAAAATGAAACCACATTATTAGTTCTAATCCTATTTTGACGCGCTAACCTTACAAATGGGCCGATTTGTGTTGTCTTTAATCTCAAATGGGTCATATAAAAAAATAGCTAAAAGGGTAACGGGTCAATGGGATAAAAGGGTAACTTATAAAAAAATGAAAAATTCATAAAAGAAGTGTTTGCGGGTCAACCCAACCTGACCTACTAATAAAATGACCCATTTCAACCCGTTTGACCCGTTAACTTTAGTTCTACATAATTCAGGAATTTAGAGATATAAAACAGAATTGAACGTACATGGAGTAAGGTGAAAGTGGTCTTGGCTTCACTGTATTACGGGCTGAGGTGCTTTCTGGTGTGGAAGCAATGGGGGACCCGTTATCGACAGGTACGATTGGTGGTGGTGATACCGATGGAGGACTTGGAGTTGGCGACGTAGGAGGCTTCAGAGTATCATATCTGAGAGTGTATACAGAAAATTATTACTACATATGGAACACAAGAATCAGCATAAGGATAAGTTTGACGTACCGAAAAGAGCTAATTGCATAATAAAAAGGTACAATTTTTTTATGTGTTCTATTTTGCTTTACAAACTTGTAATGTAATTACGTAAGATAACCGATTTTCAGACACCAGGTAAAAATGTTTTGTGCACATCAGCTGCCGTTTCATCATTTTGACTCATTCCTGTTGCAATTTTTAGGAAGTTTGAAACTTTTATTGTTTTGGCCAAAAAAGAATTTGTTTTTGGATTGGTTACCTTTGAAGATAATAACTAATAACATAAGATAACAGTTTTCAAACGCTAAGAAACAAAAGTCAACACGGTCAAAAGTTATCTACACAGCAGCTGGTAAAAAGGAGAGCTGTGATACAGTCCGTTTTTGGAGATATACTTACACATAGTAAGGGGACCTGCTGCTGGATGTTACAACTTGCCAGATGTCTAGATATGCTAATTTCGACCCATTTACTAATGAATGGGTCAATAATGGCTTTTATTCATCTCTAATGGCATAATATCAATAAAAATAATAATTAAAAAAATAAATAAAAAAGGTCAACCCGGCCTGACCGAAGCCATATTTTACACTTCCAAGCTCAACCCATGACCATAGAGATTGACTTACGCTGTATATGGAGAGAGTGGTCTGGTTGTTTTCAATCCTACATCCACTGGTGCAGGTTCTGGTGTTATAGCTATGGCTTCTAACTTTGTGCTAGTTTCAGAATCAGTTAAAGGAGCTGATACTGCATCTACGACCGCCTTACTGCCACCAGGTGCCGATGGAATCGGGGACGTGGGGGGTTTCAAACCTTCATATCTATGACAGTAATATAAACAATAAGACAGTAACAAGAAGATGATGAGATAACATAGTGTAAAATATTTTTGCACCTGTGTGGTAGTGCACGTTTGTATTGCAACACTTAAATAAACTAATATGGCTTACGCTGTGTACGGGGACAGTGGTCGTGTGGCAACTGGTTTAGACTCGGATTGCATTTCAGAGGCAATGATTTCAGTTTCAGGAACAGGTGCAGGTGCAGGTGTAGGTTCAGGTTCAGGTTCAGGTTCCTGATAGCACTACAATCGTAAGTACTTATAGACATGTAAACAATAAGGTAATGAAAAATTAGAATGTTTTACAGCAGTTAGATGTAAACATAGATTTGATACAGCTTATGCTATGCAAACTAATATAAATGAAGAAAGTATGTACCTTGGGCTGTAACGGTACAGCACGTTTAGATGGTATTTTTGTTAAAAGGTCCCCAAAGGGGGTCAATGGTGCTGTTGTTTCGGCAACTACTTCCAGTACTTTACAATATGAGAGAGTTGGGTTTTTAGCCATAAATGCAAGGAGCTCTGCCACCTGATACTCAAAATAAGTTAATACAAAAGGCCTTCTAAACAAGAGCTCAGTTTTATATGGAAAAAACGAAAAACGGCGTATTGTCACATTAGTTAACTTGTATACTCAAATTCTAAGTGCGTGATTTAAAAATCATAGAACATGATCGATATGACTGTAGTGACATATATGTATAAAATAGAAGGTTGGTGGAAGGAAACCTGAAGATTTGATACAAGACCACCAAATAAAGTATCTTCTGTAGCAAGCGTAAGATTATGTGTTTCCTTGAAAGAATCTGTAGGACGTTCCATACCTCCAGGTCTCACTATCTGAAATTGCATTACAAAATCAGCATAAGCTTGTACGTGTCTAGGTTACCAAGTAAGCAGATCGGGTTGTGTTGACCCCAACCTCTTTGTGTCCACTTTTTTTATACAAATTTGATTACAAAAACCACATTAGTAACAAAGTACGTAATCTTTTTTTGGACCCGTGAAAGAATATAACTACCCAAATCGACCCATTTATTGATAAGTGAATTGAAATTTTCAACTCTGACTCACAGTGTAAGGAATTCCACTAGCCAGAAGTGCTTCTTCAGCCTTCCTTTTCCAGCATAGGACTCCCCAGAACAAACTATATTTAGGATTGAAATATAATCAACTCAAGTTTCATTTCAATGCAGATCAAGTCAAGGTTACGAAAAATTCACAATCGAAATAACTGAACTCACTTCAATACAGCAGCAGGAAATCCAAACTTGTTTGTTCCCAAAGAAGTAACCAGAATAAAGTGTTTCGCTTTTGCAGCAGCAGCTATACATGTAATATAAATACATCAATCCAACATATTCCCGATATAATCAATTGGCTTCAAGTCACAAAAATGTATATTAAAAGAGAGGTATAATAAGCGGGAGCGTTTGAAATCTTATATACCTGCATCAATGAGGTTTTTGGTGGCTAGAAAGTCAATTCGGTATGGTCCAGTGACATCAAAAATCTCCTTCTCACTCGCTCCAATGCAGCATATAACTGTTGAAGCACCGCCCAATGCCGCCTTAATCTGCTCCGGTTTCTCCAAGTCACACTCCACTAGCTGAAGCTTCTCTATAGCTGGGCTACAGAGTGAGCATATTTCCTTACATACATATGAAAATCTAAACAAGTCAACTTCCACAATATCATCAATTTAGATACTTACGCTGACTTCCATCATCAAGCTTCATCTGCTGCACACTCTACAGGTAAGACATAGTTCAGTTAACTACTTATTCAGGAAATTGAAATGTACGATCAATCTAAGGAGTAATCAAACACATACTTTCACCAGAGATTCTGCTCTTTGAGTACTCCTTACACCAGCTCGGACATTAAATCCTAATTTCAAAAGCTCCCTACACAAGGCTTAGGTTATTAATGGTTTCAGAACCGAATGCAATAGTTAAACAGTCTTTTATTGCAACTATTATGACCTTACTGTTCGGGAACCAACTTTTCCAGTAGCTCCTGCAACAAATATGGTATCACCGTCTTTTTCTCCATCTTGTGTTCTTGTTTCAGCAGGCTTTGAACCAACTGCTGCTGCATAAAGAAAAAAATGTCAAGATACTTCAATTCCTTTTCAATTTCAAGACTATTACACAACCTCGGAATCAAGAACATGACAAACTGCAGTCTATAGGGTTAACACATAATGTGCCAAAAACAAAAACATAAAATTTCTTTCAAAACATACAAACCCACAAAACTTCTAGGTTCCGACCCTAAACCTTAAAAACTAACCCTGATAGAGCACAAATATCTAAATAAGTAAACATCAAAAACTTCTCGATCCTCGTCAAAATTAAATGAGATAACCACTCCAGGGGTCCTATTGGCATAAAAACTCGGTTTGAGTCTCTGTGGCGGACGGCCGGTGGGTTTAAACCCGTGTATTGATCAGCCAAAAGGTCGGAAACCATGGTTACCCAAAAAAAAATCTAATGAGATTACTATGTTCTTATTTTAAAGGGAAAAAGGCATGAAAATGTAACTAACTCGCCACTTTTTGCTTTGTTGTGTAGCCACTTTCTTATTGTATACATCAAAATTTTGAATTTCGTCTATTGTGTATATTTTGTGACCATTGACCCTACCATTTATCAACACTCTTATTAACAGGGAGCGGTAAAATGGTCACAAGATATACACAATACACAAAATTCAAAGTATGATGTGTACAATAGGAAAAATAAAAGATGCTACACAACAAAGCAAAAAGTGCCGAGTTAGTTACATTTTGTTGACATTTACCGCATTTTAACTACTCAACTTATTAAAAACATTAGTCCACGTTGCAAAAATCAAGTCAACCCCAAGGGTGTAGCCTATTTGTTTAGGGCGTGGATTCTCCAACAGAGACCCAAGTTCAATCCCCACAAGCTACAACTTTAGGATCAGCCCTCAAACACATGGCTACACTTTTCAAGACATTCTCTTAAGCGAGCTGTTGAGTCGGTCTAAATATTGCCTTCCACATATTGTTCTTGGGGAGGGGACCATGGAGAAATCATGGACAAATCAACATTGCAAAGTATGCAAAATAGGCAACATTCATATAACATCTTAAGTCTTACACTCCATATTACATGAAATAAATAACGTAACACACTCTGTTCACACAACGCCAAGTAACTAACAATTACACACCAATTACTTACATCAACCTAAAAAAGACATAAAGTAAGTTATCAGAATATCAGTAAATTGGACATGTACACAGATTAGGTTTTCCCCGTTCAGTTTACCCTTGCTGTCCCCGTTTCTTACCCCTTCCCTGGCGATTCTCAAGATGTGTAACTAGGAAGGTTTAAACCAAAGGCTTTTGTGAGGACATCAGAGTGCCTCACCACTACGCAATGGAATGGTAACACACAAGGTTTTCCCTCTTCAGGTTACCCGTGAGGGTATGTCTTTGACTCACATGTCCCACTACATATTAAGTTTTGAAACTTATACCTCTTGTGACCCATGGCGACTTAACTTAAAACTAACAAAATTGATACGAACCCATCCCATCCTAGGTCGCATCAAGACACAAAGCTAGGTGTAGAAATCATTCCAAAAAGCTAGCTCAAAGGAGGAGGTGACACGTAGACTTTATAAGGCAACACCAATCCCATACTTGGCCGATGTGAGATCGTAAAATAACTAAAAGTCCACATTGCAAAAACTAAATAAAACAAACAACATTGACGTAAACATATACTACCTGATGCTCGAACACTAAACCGAGCATATTTAACCTTGACACCATTCGTTTCAAAAACACCTTTTTTCGTTCCGAAAGACCGAATACACTGACTACCGTAGCATTGTACTAGTTGATGCTTGCTGTTGTTGGTAGGTATGCTACTAACAACTGGTGATTGTATACACCTGAGCTCCATTATGATCAAAACAAAATGTGTGAGTGTCAGAGAAATGGCGGGTAAAGTAAGTGTGATATCTATTTGTTTATGGTTAGTTTGTTAAGAGTGGCTCTTGAGTCATCCATCTGGATATGGTGGGCCCCACATTCAAATATCCGGGACAAACTGACAAAGTATATATTACTACTGGTTGAGTGTTTTGGGCTGGGCTTTCCAAGCAACCCAAAACTAAAATTTAGCTTACAAAAGATACACAATTTTAGAATAACATGAACGTTACCCGCGCACAGCGACAGTGATGATAGTGTGTAGTAACATTAATTTGTATTGTGTTATTTTTTATGCATGTATGTGTGTGAATTAAATGGTTTAACTTGTAAGTTAGCGATTTAAATTATAATTATGTATTTAAATATTTAAAGGATTGCATTGCATTTTATAAGTAGGAGTATTTTAAAATAATAACATCATTTAATTTTTAAGTTTTTAAGTTTTAATCAAATGTGTTTTCTCCTTGTTGTTCGTGATTCTACAAGTTATCTTCGTTATGTCCTTGGTAATTCTTGCCATGCCGTATCTCCCCTCCATGCCGAGATAATAGCGGTACACTATGCTTGCTCAATAGCATTTAATCGAGGATGGTTTAATTCTACTGTGGAATCTGACTCTCAACTAGCTATCTCCTTATCATCTTCTGAAACACCCCCACCTTGGAATGTAGCTGCTCTTGTGGATGACATTCTCTTATGGGCAAATAATATGCAAATATCGTTCTCTTGGGTTAATCGAGAAAAGAATCAATTAAGTAGCTCATTGGGTTGCTCGGCATGCGTTTTCTACCACTTCAAAGTTTAGTTGGGATGTTTATTTTCCTCAAGAACTAACCTCGCTTGCGAGGAGTGATTTGTATGCTTCTTAGTTTTACTAATGCAAATTTCTGTTATAAAAAAAAAAAAAAAAAAAAAAAAAAAAAACGTTTAAAGTTATCTTTGGGAAGAAGAAAAATCATTTGATTGATAATGTAACCGTGCTCTCTTTTGTTGTTAAGCATGCCATAAGAAAGATACAACTATCTCAAAATTAGGCAAAAGTTGTTTATATATCCAACTTTTACCATATAACCCATCAAGTAATCTTAGCCACTTATTTTATTTATCAAAATAAAAAAATAAACTTCCACCATTTTATTAAAACTTAAATATCTCGTAAAGCGTAAATCGTGACGAGAATTAAATTATCTTTCTAAAGACATGCATCGTTATATACTTTCGACTAACTTTTTTTTATATATATATTTTTTCAAATTTTCCGCCCAGAAAAATCATATATGATTTGTAAAAATCATATATGATTTGTAAAAATCATATATGATTCGTTAAAATCAAATCATATATGATTCTTGCGAATCATATATGATTTTTAAAAATCATATATGATTTGATTTTAGCGAATCATATATGATTTTTACAAATCATATATGATTTTTCTAGGCGGAAATTTTTTTAAAAAAAAGTTCGTTGAAAAAAAAAAAGTTCGTCAAAAGTATATAACAAAGCATATTTTGTTTTAAAAAGATGATTTTAATTCTTGTCGCGATAGTTTTTTTTTTAGCTTGACGATTTACCTTTTGCAAGATATTTTGTTTAAAAAAAAAAAAAAAAAAAAAAAAAAAAAAATGGGTGGCTATGATTGTTTCATTGGTTCTATGGCAAATATGAGATCTATATTGATCTCATCTCCTCAAAATTATCATATTTTATATGTATACCCATAGGAACGAGTGTGTATCAGGGAAAAAAATCGCAACACCTCTGGACTATATAATTGAGTTACAAAAATTACCTAGTACTTTTAGCTTTTATGGTTTCTTTATATAATAAACTTTACTTAACAAATATCTAGCAATTTCTTTATAAAAATATATGATGATAAAAAGGTAACCAAATAAGCTAAATATTGCAATACTTTTGAATTACATACAACTTTAAAAAAGTGTTGATATTTATTTTTGAAAGTAAGTGGCTTTTGCAGCAATTTTTTCTTCAAGACACACCCTTAAACCATTACATAATTTTTAAAACTCTAGAATATATGACGAATTACAAAAAGTATCCAATACTTTCAACTTTTTATAGTTTCTTTATATAGAAAACTTTAATTATCAAATATTGAACAAAATTTGAGCAATTTCTTTATAAAAAATATACCGTCAAAAAAAATTTAATCGCGAACAAAATGAGCGGAATATTGCAATACTCTTGAGTTGAGTACGATTTTTATATAAAAAAAATGTTTGAAGTTTATTTTTAGAAATAAACGTTTTTTGCAACAATTTTTTTTCAAACACACCATTAAACTATCTGATAATTTTTAAAAACTACCCTAAATTTTGTTTAATATAAATTTAATAAAAAGATTTCAAAACCACACCCTAAGCTAGGCAACAAGTTGTGAAAACTACATTAAAGTTTTACTTTTTACGATTTTTTATATAACAAACTTTATTTATCAAATATCTAATAAATATTCAACGATTTTCTTATAAAAATATACCAATAAAAATGTCTTTAGATTTTGAATAAATTGAACTCAATATTACAATGCTTTAAAAATGATTAAAATTTTAAAATCAACTTCTTATTTTTCTTGTAATAGGTCAAAATTTAGTAATCTTATTATTAAAAATATACCAATATAAAGGTCTTCAGATTTCAAATAACATGAGCCAATATTGCAATGCTTTTAACTTGCATTTCTTATTATTTTTGTTAATAAGTCAAAATTATTGCAAATATTTGAATGACGTAGATTGTAAACTCATTACTATAATTAATATTAGTTTATGGATGAGTTTTTATATACATTTTACATTAAGAGTGTAAACTATTTGGTTAGAATAAATTACTGGTTCAATAATCGAACTTTTATGTTTTTATAATAACATTAGGTTAATAGATAAAGAATATGAATTGTATTATATAATTTACTTATATAAAAATGCATGAATATCAACTTATATAGACACCTGCAATATTTTTTTAGCAAATAAATTTGATTTTTCAATGATTTTAAGTGATTCATAAAAGTTTTATCAAACAATAAACCGCCGCAATGCACGATCATTTTAACCCTCGTTTAAGACATATATAGTGATTGCAAAAATAAAATGTAATGCTAAATTGCTAATTACAAAAGGTGGTGTATTTACTAATAGTTTTTATTTTTATTATAAAAATCTTAACAATACATCTAATGCTATGATTAGCAAAATTATTTTTTTATTTATCAAAATAATGTTGTTTATGATTAAACTAAATAAAAATAAAAATAAAGGTTCATTTGGCTCTCACCAATATCAAACCCAACAAATAGACCAAATCTTAGCAGGATTTTTTTTTTTTTTTTTTGCCAACTGGTAATATTGTATCGCATCAGTGTCGTAGCTGAGTTAACGAATGGCTTATGCAAAAAAATTTCATGATCCCTAAATATAACGATAAATATTTGTTGTAACTATCTATCTTTAAATTTTAATAAGTTCTTCGTTACTCTCGACCACTTTAAGATGAGTTTAACACATATTTAAAACACAATTTCATATATCGGTAATATTTTTAGTTGAAAGTAAATTTTGTGGCCCTAAAATATATAAAAGGATATATATTTTGAGCCCTCGAAAATTTAAAACATTTATTCGATTCACATTTATGTCTTACTACAGCATATATGCATTTAATTACTATATCTAATATGGAGCGTCGAAAACGACGCGTCTATATGTCGTTTTGAATCTGGGTTGTGTGGGTTGGCCCGTTGCTTTTGTCCAGTCCAATAGTTATCGGGACACTAATTAGCCACCAGGCACCACCACAACAAGAAGAATATGCCCTTTGAGAAAATGATTTTGGCTCTACTGATTAAAAAGGTATGTTTTCTCTCAAGTCATTTACTATTAAAAAAAAATACGTATTTACCCCACACAAAAGTGACGTTTTTGTATTCTTGAAACTTTGAAAGTATGCACTATTATTAAAAAAAAAAAAAAAAAAAAAAAAAAAAAAAAAAAAAAAACGGATAATTATAATTATATTTATATTACTATATATATTAAATACGGTGGATTCGATGCCATTTGATTGGTTCCCGGTTCCATTTCATTGCTTTTTTACGGACTTTTTCTTGGGCTGAATTTGGCCCACGAACTTGGGTTTGGGATGCTATGCGTTTGGGGCCATGTTAGTTCATGGGCCATGGCTATGTGATCAATGTCCAAATCATATGGGCTGCCCAATCTTCATGATCCTTGTAGGTTATTGGGCCTATTGTCAATATTGGGCTTTAAATACAATTAGGGTTCTTCTTCATGTATGTATTTAGACCATCAGGGGTCACAGTTGTATACGTTCTTATTTACATATGGTTTTCCTGTTTACATGTATTCTTTTGGCAATGATGAAAGAAAACATTTCTCGATGCTGTTATGTTATGCTTTTCTATTAATTTAGAAAAAAGCATCATTTGATGACCAAATTTGTGCGTGTCTAAGTTTTTTTTTTTTTTTTTTTTTTTTTTTTTTTTTTTTTTTTTTTAATGGAAAATGGTACTCGTATAATGGTTTGCGATGATAATATAATTCCTCGTTTTGAGTGCCAAGTTTTGGCATGATAGATGATTGTTTTATACCAATTGAACATGAGGAAAACTTATTATACCTGATTTATATATTGTTTTGAGATTGTTAAACATACTACAAAGTAACATTTTTTACACAGAAGAAGCTACAAAAGTCAACTACAAATATTGTAATTTTTGCAAAGCAAAACACTCACATATGTGAATCTTTTATATAATAAAACAAAACCCTTAGTTAGGGACTTTTACATTGCAAAAAATCAAATCATTCCTTATTAAGTAATATTTTTTTTAATTATTTGATTTTTTATAAAATATGAAAAATAATAAAAGCTAAATATTTCTTGCTTTAGTAAAAGAAACTAAAATTCGTTTTTATGTTTAGATGAAGAAAAAAATACTAACAATACACATGTACTTGTGAGCACATTATCAATACTTCTGGACCAAATTTATAAATAAATAAAAACACGGGCTACTCTCAAATCCTCTGCACACAAAGAAAAATTTACAACAAAAGAAATATACAAACCCAACAATTTATCAAATCCAAAAAACCCTCACTCGATTATAGGACTCTTCAGCATTTTTTCATCGATTCATGTGTTCTTCAAAAGTCATGGATCCAAGTTATTTTCCTATTAAAATCGCACAATATTATCTCTTTGATTAATCAACTGTATGTTTCTCTAGTTCTTGCTACTCTTTTTAAATTGTGTTTCAGTAACAGATGTTCTCTTTTGTTTACTTATTGAATCCGGCTCTCTATGAGTAACTTTCATTGGATTAGCTGTGTCGGTTGTACACAAACTTGGACGACCATAAAGTTTGGGGTGATATATGTTTTGCACATAAAATTGTTGATGTCAATTGCGGAAATTGTTTGTATAAATTTTTGTTTCGTTTATTGTGTTTTGAAAATTTTAAGATTGTTTGCGATTGGTTATAGGAACTGATTATATGGTTGTTTATGAGTGAAATTAGGTGTCTTGGTTATGGAGTTGTTTGTTAAAAGAGCTCCTCAGCAGGTAATATGTTCTCCCTATATTGCTACTATCTATGTTTATAAATTGACCATCTCTTAATATAATTTCTGTTAGGTTGTAGATGTCATGCGCCAAACAGTAACAAACATGATTGGAACGCTACCGCCTTAGTTTTTCGCTGTAACAGTTACTACTGTATGTATGCAATCTATGCCTATTGGTAAAAGTGAAAACCTTTTCTTCATAGATTGCTTGACTAAAGGCGTAGAATACGATATAATTATTCAAGTATTAAAACCTGACTCATGATGTTTTGCCTTTTATTATTGTGGCATGCAATCAAGTTGCTGCTAATCTTGCACAGCTCATGTATATGTTTTGATGACTGGTATATGTTCAGAAATGCACAGTGCGGCTGGAATTGCAACAAAGTTTGGAGCAGTTACTTGCACTTCGTGTATATCAGAGGAGAAAAAGGTAGTTAATTTAGAATTTTTGGTTTATTTTAGCAATCTTCATGCAATGGATAGGAGACAGATGTTAACTGAATGCCACTGATTTAAATTAATAATATGCATACTTGCATTAACTGTTGTGTTAATTGCATTTTGATATAGCCGTAACGAGTTTTGAAAGTGTTTAGGGATTGGTTAGAGGATTTGCTTATGTGATTGTTTGCAAATGAAATAAGTTGTTTTTGGATTATTAATGAGAAATTCCTTGATTGGAACTTCGTATACAGTAAGCAACATGCAACTAAGCAGTTATAATAACCAATCCAAAGACTCTCAACATTTAACAACTACAAAAAGTATACCTATAACTCTTATTTATGTTTAATTTTTATGGCCTGTTGCGTTTTGAGGGAGTTTTATGAGTTTTAAGGGTATGTGGGGTAGTTTTTGGAACTGCTTATATGGATATATATGAGTGAAATAAGTATAATTGGTGCCATGTCTTTTTACAGTTTAGTGCAAGCTAAATTTATTATTATAAAGATCTTACGATAAATATAGATGGTGAAGTTAAGCAAGGATTTTATTGATATCTTGAAGGAAATCATACCTTCATTAAACTAGATTGTGTAATTGTTCCAGCGTTTGGATAGAAACTTAAAAAAATGACATGAGATATAAGGTAAACGGAGTCAGATTTAATCTCAAGGTCTTCATCAGACACGAGTGCCTGTGATTTTTTAAGACTTAAAAGTGCAATAATTCAATTGTTACATTTCAATGCAATGCCAAACACCCTTTAAGTTTAGATTTGTTGTTATTATTTTCTTTTGAGGTGTTTATAGGGCTTACATCATAACAACATTTGGTATCGATAAATGGCGCGAGATTTCCCGATGATCTCTCACATTTTCTTTGCGAATGACTCTCTTTTTTTCCTTAAGGCCAGTTTAGAGGACTGCAACAAGCTTCTTTCTATCCTTGGCAAATATTGTGCGGCATCTGGTCAAAGCATAAACTTCTCAAAGTCTTCTGCCATTTTCTCTACTAACACGTCACAGGAGCTCCAACATGATCAATGTCGTCGTCTCCAAGTGAAAGTTATGGACACAAAAGGTACATACCTTGGTCTACCCATGATACATGGTCGTAATAAAAGCGAGCTATTCTCTTTCATTTTAGATCGTGTTCTTAAGAAAATGCAGGGATGGAAGCATAAGTTTCTCTCACATGCAGGTCGTACCATATTGATTAAATCAGTAATCCAAGCTATCCCATCGTATGCCATGCAATGTTATCCACTTCCTGCTGGTTTTCTAAACAAGCTGATGAGCCATGTGAAACGTTTCTTTTGGGGTGGTGACACTCATGAAAAACAGATTCACTAGGTTAAATGGGATCGTATGAGTCGTCCCACTGAAGAAGGTGGACTTGGGTTTCGCGATTTGAATGCTTTTAACCTAGCCCTTCTTGCCAAACAAGGTTGGCGCCTTATCATAAACCCGCACTCCTTTTGGTTATGGCAAAGTTTATTGCAGGGTCGTGATCTCTTTCTCAAGGGCATACGATGGCAAGTAGGAAATGGCTCAAATATTTCATTTTGGACTCAAAAGTGGGTCCAGTATCACGAAGACTTTTATATGCATACTCCTCGTGGCCCCTTTGATAATTCATCTCTTGTTTCAGATTTTATTTTAGATGGGTCTTGGAATATTTCAAATCTAAAAGCTCATGTGTCAGACAAGGAAGCAAATTTCATTGTTGAAATTCCAATCTCCCGTACCCATTCTAATGATAAAATTATTTGGCACTACGATGCGAAAGGATACTACACCGTCAAATCAGGATATCGTCAAGCTTTGAAATGGCGAAATTCCTCAGAAAATGCAGTTGCCTCATCTTCATCATCTCCAAATCCTGAATTTTGGAAAAAAGTATGGAATATCAAAGTTATGCGAAAGATCAAGACTTTTTTTTGTGGAGAGTGTGTTCTAATGCTTTAGCAACCAGGGAGAATTTGTATAAACACAATTGCTTACCGTCGCCATTATGCCAAATCTATAATGCTCAAGTTGATACTATTGAACATGTGTTTTTTGAATGCCTCTGGACGAAGTCGGTGTGGTTTGGCTCAAATTATGGTCTTCGTGTTGACAATCTTTCTGGTAATATCACTTCTCGCATTTCATCCCTTATCGACATATCTCTATCAAAATCACAAGCTTTAAAGTTACTTGCCTCTATTGCTATCACGTCATGGGATATCTGGAAATCTAGAAACAAGTTTATCTTTGAGCATACTGCCTTATGCCCGAGTCATGTGATTTCAGCCTCAAATGCTATTCAAAGTGAAGCTATTTTCTTATCATCAATTTCTCTGACTCTCCCTTCCTCATTGGTTCATCCTCACTCCTCTAAAGAGAGTTCACCAAAGTGGGTTGATATGCAGGATTGCGCCCTCGCAACAGGTTTTACCTCTCAAGGGATCTTGAGAAGCTTGCAATTCCCACCAGGCAGTGTACCTGATCGTTGTAGTATAGTATAGTGACAAGTACCGGGGGATTGATCGTTCAACACAGGAATAGTGTCGCTAGGATTAGAAAGCCTACTAAACTAGGTCTAGAGGTGAGGGATGATTCTTTTTGTATTTTTTATATTTTATGAAAGCAAGTAAAAATCTCGGGTTTTGAAGGAGTGTGCGGAATTAGTTGCTAGCCAACTAACCTAATTAACTAAGATGCAATCAAAATAAAATAAAAGAAATGAAATTAAACTAATGTGGTGGAAACAATAATGAGAAAAGTTGTGTTTACTTAGATTTCATTACTCCCTAGATATCTTTTACCGGTTGATTAGCTTGTTATAATTACATGGATGACGGGTTATATTCCTTAATACTAGTCGTAGGGCCGTGTACAATATTCCCTAACTCTATAAGATCCTACTTCACTCCTATGTCGAGCCGACTAAAAGCTCTTAATATGGGATCATTAGAATTCTCTTATGCATTAAATACAACCAAAAATCATAGTACACCTCCGATCATGTTTCTTAAGACGTTCAAGCAAGTTACCAATGGAAGTCTGCCAGTTTTCTTAAGCCTAACATCGAATACAATCATTCGTAACGATTATAAACAAACAATCAACCAATAATCAACATCTAGGTTTCACTACATCTAAGCAAACACAATAAAAACCTAGCCTAACATGTTAAAAGAAAGACAAGCATAAGATAGAATCAAACAATACATAGACATCTTGAATGATTATTAGAGAACTTATCTTTATTAAAACATGGAAGAAATAAGGGTTTGAAACCCCTTCAATAAGCAGGAAATTCGACCTAGGGTTTGTGTTTTAGTATTCCACAACTTGTTCCACTCTTTACAATGAAAAATTGGAAAAATATATATAGATAGAGCATCCTGACGGCGTCATGTATTGGCTTCTAACGCCGTCAACTCACCGCCAAATGGAAATTCATATTGCCTAGATCCAGTCTTGACACCTTCATGTAGAAATAGACTCTGTGCCGTCACATGCATTTTGACCCTGACGGCCTTGGTGACGCCGTCAGGTCATTAAGACTGAAAATACTCTAGCTTTTTGCAGATTTCTCCTCAAAAGTACCTAAAATGACAAAAGGAACAATATAGGGCAATAATTGATCAAATAATCACGAATTCGGGCTTAAATGACCCCTTAAAAGCGGTACACTTTTTACCTCATCAAATACCCTTACACTTGAGATTTGCTTGTCCTTAAGCAAATGCGCTTTTATTCTAATCAAAATATAAGTTAGGGGTCATTTAACACTAATATAAAAGTAATTACAACAAATAATCGTTCCACTAAAAACCAAAAACAAGCACGGAGGTCATACACTAGCACCTCACAAATAGTGTTTAGATACTCACATCTCTCGGGTGTAATAAAGTATATATCACAATATGGAAATGGAAAACATCTCTCACTACCTGTCATAGCAAATAGATTACCATAGGCTTGGGAAAGGATCAAACCTCCACCACTTCGCGTAAGCACCTAGGATAAACTATCAAAGAGGTCTTTTAAAGGGTTATAACGTTAGGTGTAGGGATATGGAAAACACGGTTTTGTTGGATAAAGGCAATATTTACTGGTGGCGAGTTAATCATCTTGGTTAATTACATGTACAATATGGCGTTGTTAAGCCAAGACTCGACTCGTCTTAAGCTAATAAATCAAAAATAACAAAAACATAAAACAAATATAGAATAAAACGGGATGGTAGTCCGTTTGTTTTTTTTTTATTTTCTCTTTCTTTTTCTATTTTTTTTTCTTTTTCTTGATTTTTTGATTTTTTTTCTTTTTGCATACACTCTTACCCTACCATCCAAAATAATACATCGTAGGGAATTTGCATTCCCCTTACACTTGAATTTTTACATACTTTACAATAAACTACTCTAATGACTCGAATCAAGATAATCAAAACACTTGGAGTACTTTTTAAGATTACGCACATATGGGGGTAATATATGATGTTCTTCCCCATTACTCCATAACACTAGTACTTTACCCATGAGTCCCAATAGTCCCAAAATAATATGTACAAGATATGACTCGACTTAGCAACCATGTAATCAATTAGATAATTAACTAAGGGTTTAAACATGTAACAATAGTGCACTAAAGATGAGTGCATACACGGAAGGCTAAGGCGATTTAGTTGCACATTTAGGTGGGTTGTAACAAATTCTTCATTTAAGTAAAATGCTTAAAGTTAGAAACGAAAAAGATAGGCTCGGAGGGGTGTACTAGGGGTATCATGTACTAAAAATGAGTACAACGCTAAGGTGTGGGAGAATTAATTGACTTTACTAGTCAAGTAATATGACTTAAATAGTCAAGTAATTATGATACGAGTTTAAACACAAGGGTGATCCTAATGCCTCTTATCATGTAGTAAATCCTACTACACGAATGTAGTCTCACTAGCGGTCTCGGGATGTATCACTAATGCAAGTTCTAGAATCTAAATGCTACCGGTACACTCATAAGCACTAATAATGAATGCTTTTCCTATCAAATCTAAAGGCGAACCTCACATATTTGGGTGGAAAATTTTTTTAAGTGGTACGATTTTTGTGCTAGTCATACAACTCCTATCCATGAGACGTTTGTTAAGGCTAAAGTTTCACTCCAAAATGTTGTAAAAAAATTTAAATTTGGCGCTAAAATTGCACTAACAAGTATTTCTCTTAGTTTTATTACACACCTACTATCGAACAAACAAACTCAAGCATAATTGTATCCTAAAAGGTATCATCATTTATCCTCCCCTTACACTTAGGATGAACATTGTCCCTAATGTTAAATTAAAGAATGTAAAAGTAAAACAGGTAAAAGAATGAAAACAAATACTCCCCTGATTCGTTCGGTGTGGATAGTATGTCAACAAGGTTAGATCCTCCTCCAAGAAAATGAACGTTGAAAGCTTCCCTCCAGAAATATAAATCATCTTCTTGTCATATATAACATGTTAAACCTGAGAAAACAATCAAAGCAAACCTCGCATAAAATCGGCGGCAATCTATATATACTAACAAATCCTAGAAAACAATTTAAGATATAATGCTTGTGGAATGAATGTTTGCAGATTTTCTGGAATTTATAAAACTAAAGAATCAACAAAAACTTTAAGACTCTGGTATAAACAAAACTCACAAATTTTTTCAGAATTTTGGTACCTGACGCCGTTAGGTTGTAACTCCTGGCGCCGTCAGAATGTTCCTAGAAAAATCTTATGTTAAGTTTCCGGAAAATTTCTGGAAAAACTTATGCCTTATTTCCTGGAAAATCCTGCAAAAAATCATTATGACTCGATACAAGCATTTGACTCTAACAAATACTAATATACATGCTCATTTAATATTGTATCGAATCATGATCATTTTCATTCTTATAAACAAATTTGGATTTCCCTTACATTTAGCTTTTGCAAAATACCTTTATATGTAATTAAGACGAAGTTAAAAACAAAATAAAGCATTTTCACAATTTAGTTTGAAACATGATTTACC
This sequence comes from Artemisia argyi, assembly GCA_030686995.1. Taxonomy (NCBI): domain Eukaryota; kingdom Viridiplantae; phylum Streptophyta; class Magnoliopsida; order Asterales; family Asteraceae; genus Artemisia; species Artemisia argyi. The sequence goes on from CM060676.1 coordinate 17,693,281, forward strand.
GACAATAAAAATAAAACACACATACGGAAACAAATGAAATCCAAACAAATAAAAACACACAAACCATGGGTTGCCTCCGAAGAAGCGCTTTTCTTTATTAACGAGTCTTGTAGCTAGACTCAAGGTCATGGGCAATTACGTGACCTCATCTCTTGAGATGACGTATCCCATATAATTATGATCCTCGCTATCGGGGTGGTAGTGTTTCAATCGTTCGATACTTGCAGTCACCTCCCCTCCTCCTTTACTGCACAAGGTAGCTATCCCATCTTGGCTTAGGCTTTTAACTGTGAACGGTCCATTCCACCAGGGACTTGGCTCGTCGGGAGGTACTTTTATCTCGGAATGCCTTAAGAGTACCAAGTCTCCTTCTGCAAATGGTACATGATTCTCCGTCTGTTGACTGCATTCAAACTTGACATGAATTTTATTGCTACTTTTGCCTCTCTCAGGCTTAGTTTCTTTGTAGCTTTTGATTCTTGTTTCCCATGCGAGGATTTTTTCTTGAACATGATTAGGCAACGTGTCAATGTTGTTTTTGAGCTTTCTTTTCATAAGGCTTTCTTGTACACATCGTGGGGTCATAGGAAGGCTAATCTTCCTTTTTCCTAACTTAAGTTCAATTTCCTTCTTTTCATACCTAATGACAGCTCTTGCTGTGGTGAGGAATGGTGCTCCAAGGATTATTGGCATGCACCCACCTCCTTTATCATCGATGATCATGAAATCGACGGGATATATGAACCCTGCAACATTGACCAGTACATCCTCTACAATTCCTAAAGGGTATACATAAGAGTGACCAGCGAAGGATAGCCTAACACGGGTGGTAGCCGGCATTTCCGTAGTTAGTTGGGTGTAAATAGTTAGAGGCATAAGATTTACTTCCGATCCTTGATCGACAAAAGCATCTAGATATTGCAACTTCCCAATGCTGGCTGATATCTCAAATTTCCCACAAGTCATCTGCTTAGTAGCCACTTTTTGTATAAGTAGCTTCTCGAATACCGGTCCCCCAGGTAATGTATCATACTCATCTTTCCCCTCTTTCTCGTTTTTTGAAACCTGTTTGGAGGATTGGTTACGCTCGTCACCCTTTATCCAATTTGTTATGGTATTCTCATTTATATCATGTTTTAGGTAGTAACCTAGTGATTGGGATTTTGGCGGTTCCTCAATGGTTTGTACACTAGGGGTTTCCTTTTCCTCATTACCCTCGTGGACAATTGTGATAGAGTTAACAAATTGGGAGTGGGGGTAACGCTTTCCTTTCTTAATAACATCATTTCTAGGGTTTTTTGGTTTGAGTATTCCTCCACTAGGCTCATCATCTCCTTCATTTTCTCTTGCATCTCCTCCTTTTGTTTATAAACGGCTTCCTCGAATTTAGCAAGCCGCTCAGAATGCCATGTACTCTCTCATTCGAGCTTCGAATTCCGGGCTGAGGTTTTGAGGAGGCGAATAAGGTTGAGCATAATTTTGAAAGGTTTCGACATTCTCTCTAAGAGGTGACTCAGACAATGGTGTCGGAATCATATTTGAGACAGAATTGACTGCTGCCCGTCTGGGACTTAAAGGTCTCTTTTGTTTTTCCATGAGATAATCAACCTTTTTCTCAAGTTTGAAAAGGAGTTCTTCAGAGATTTGAGTGGTTTCCCCAGGTGTCGAGATTGCGTTGATAGCCGAGTTTATAACATGCGTAACTTCCAATAACTCACGATTGTCGAAGGCAAGCTCATCAATAATTTCCCAAGATTCCTCGGCGTCTTTATCACGCAACCTGCCTCCGGCGGCTCGATCAATGGTGCGTTTGGTGTAAAAGTCGACATGGTCATAGAAGATTTGAACTAATAGCCAAAGAATTATGCCATGATTAGGGACTTTTTGGAGTAAGTCCTTGAAACGAATCCATGCTTCATAGAAAGTTTCACATTGACATTGTTGGAACATCAAGATGTGATTTCTAAGCTTAGTAGTTCTCCCTGGTGGGAAAAATTGAGCAAGGAAACGAGAAGTGAGATCATCCCAAGAGGTGATGGATCCCGCGGGAAAACGTTCAAGCCATTGACTAGCTTAGTCACGTAGAGAGAATTGGAATAGACGTAATCGGGTCGACTCTCTAGTTGCAACATCAAGGTCTATGGAATCTACGATTTTTAGAAAATCCTTGAGATGTTGATTAGGATCTTCGGAACGAAGTCCATGGAATGCACATCCGCTTTGCACCAACCGGATGGTGTCGGATCGCAAGGGGGACACATTGGCACCTTGAGTGAGCTCAATGGTATTTCGATAGCCTTGGTGGCTAGGACGGGAATACTCTCCTAAAGTTCGGGGTCTAGGAGGTTGGTTTGCTAGTAGTGGGTTTTGTGGGTGGTTTTGTTGTGGTGGGTTGATGGGTTCAAAGATATTACCACCTTCCATGATGTCAGATGGTAAAAGTTACAAACAAAGAAATGAAGAAATAAGATAGACTAAAGAAAACCTAAAAATAAAAATAAAAATCTTACTAGAAAGGAATCTAGAAAGTAGACCTAATAAAAAGAAATTCTAACCTAGACAATAACTATTCCCCGGGCGGCGGCGCCAAAAACTTGATAGCGCCGCACTCATTTGCGAAAGTTGAGGAATAAATTTAAAGATAGACAATCCCCGGCAGCGGCGCCAAAGTAGGTTGATACACGGGATTGCGCCCTCGCAACAGGTTTTACCTCTCAAGGGATCTTGAGAAGCTTGCAATCCCCGCCAGGCAGTGTTCCTGATCGTTGTAGTATAGTATAGTGACAAGTATCGGGGGATTGATCGTTCAACTCAGGAATAGTGTCGCTAGGATTAGAAAGCCTACTAAACTAGGTCTAGAGGTGAGGGATGATTCTTTTTGTATTTTTTATATTTTATGAAAGCAAGTAAAAATCTCGGGTTTTGAAGGAGTGGGCGGAATTAGTTGCTAGCCAACTAACCCAATTAACTAAGATGCAATCAAAATAAAATAAAAGAAATGAAATTAAACTAATATGGTGGAAACAATAATGAGAAAAGTTGTGTTTACTTAGATTTCATTACTCCCTAGATATCTTTTACCGGTTGATTATCTTGTTACAATTGCATGGATGACGGATTATATTCCTTAATACTAGTCGTAGGGCCGTGTACAATATTCCCTAACTCTATAAGATCCTACTTCACTCCTATGTCGAGCCGACTAAAAGCTCCTAACATGGGATCATTAGAATTCTCTTATGCATTAAATACAACCAAAAATCGTAGTAGACCTCCGATCATGTTTCTTAAGACGTTCAAGGAAGTTACCAATGGAAGTCTGCCAGTTTTCTTAAGCCTAACATCGAATACAATCATCCGTAACAATTATAAACAAACAATCAACTAATAATCAACATCTAGGTTTCACTACATCTAAGCAAAAATAATAAAAACCTAGCCTAACATGTTAAAAGAAAGACAAGCATAAGATAGAATCAAACAATACATAGACATATTGAATGATTATTAGAGAACTTTTCTTTATTAAAACATGGAAGAAAGAAGGGTTTGAAACCCCTTCAATAAGCAGGAAATTCGACCTAGGGTTTGTGTTTTAGTATTCCACAACTTGTTCCACTATTTACAATGAAAAATTGGAAAATATATATATAGAAAGAGCATCCTGACAGCGTCATGTATTGGCTTCTGACGCCGTCAACTCGCCGCCAAACGGAAATTTGTATTGCCTAGATCCAGTCTTGACGCCTTCATGTAGAAATAGATTATGTGCCGTCACATGCATTTTGACCCTGACGGTCTTGGTGACGCCGTCAGGTCATTAACACTGAAAATACTCTAGGCCGTCACATTATAATATCCACTTCCACCTCTTTTGCCACTCTTGATGCCGTCATGTGTTAATCCTTGACGTCGTCAGGTACTGTTCCCGGCAAGGAATTTGAGACTTTGCCGTTTTCTTCACTTTTTTGCTCCAAAAACATCCAAAACGCTTCCTTTTACAGATTTCTCCTCAAAAGTACCTAAAATGAGAAAAGGAACGATTTAGGGCAATAATTGATCAAACAATCACGAATTCGGGCTTAAATGACCCCTTAAAAGCGGTACACTTTTCGCCTCATCATGGGTCCCCCCCCCACTTTAAATGTTGTGAAGCTTAATTGTGACAGAGCTTTTTAACTGAACCAGGAGCCATTGGGGTTGTAGCTCGAGACTCGAAAGGGTCTATTCTTGTATGTATTGGAGAAAATGACATGCTTCATCCGCGCTAGTTATGGAGCTGCTAGCAATACGAGCCGCATGTAAACTTGCCTTGACAAATGGTTGGGCTGGTGCCATTGTTGAATCAGATTCATCAGATGCTACAATTCTTTCTTCATCAGAATCCGTCCCTCCATGGGCTTTGGGTGTAATCGTACCCGATATAAGAGACTGAACAACACGACTTAATTTGCAGTTCTCTTGGGTTCGCCGTACATGTAATCTTGTTACACATCATGTGGCGGGTATTGCTTTAAATTCCATTGATAACTTTTCCTGGGATGTAAACTTTCCTGTTGAACTTACCTCTATGATGAGGTGTGATTTTGGTTAAATATTATCCTAGTTAAAAAAAAAAAAAAAAAAAAAAAAAAAAAAAAAAAAAAAAAAGAAAAAAAAAAGTTATAGCTATAGTTTATTAAAAAAAAAAATCATATGTTGTGGTTTTAGTTATAGTTGATTAAGTTTTTTGATAAAACAAATGATTATGTGTGGTTAAACAAGCAAAAGGTAGCTAAACAAGAATAACTTAAGTGTTTAATTATTAGATTATTCTTTAGTTTCACTCTTTTCAGAATCTTGGTGTATCTATATATCTTATTTTGGGATGGATGACCAGCTTCCTGCATATTTATAATGTTATAAATACGATTTTCGATGGGTAAAAAAGGCACCACATCTCTTTACAATATAAAACTAAAATTATATGGCGAATAATCTTTTACAACATACGTTCAGGACATCTATCATTAAACTGAGTTGTGTGATTACCACAAAGAGCACCAAGTCCCGGTAATGAAAGCCCTTTTGGTATGCTCATGAAAGCTTGAAAGTTGAATCGGGTGTTGATTTAGGTTCTATAACTACTATTTTGAAAAAGGTCTATGGTGCATCATCATTAAATAAATTGTTTAATGTTGTAGCTTGGCTATCAGGAGCAAAAATGGATGGCTACTGGCTCGAGGGGAGAATGCAAGTGAAGTTGTGTTTATACCATAACCATGTATAACCAAGTGGAGGAGCTGATGTTAGTAGTGATATAGTCCATGAGTAAGTAACCATGGATATCCTCTATGTAAAAGCAACTCCTTTACATCATTGTACTTATTTTAGTTTCTTCTTTGAGGCTTTAAGCAATTGACATACTAAGTTTGAATAGCCAATTGTATAATAAAAATTAACCATCTTTTCACATTTTGTTTAATTTTACTCAAAATGTTACAGTAAACAAGTGATTGTTTTTTATTGTATAAGATGTTTTAGAAAAAACCTGCACGGGTATTATAACTACACACAGTCGAGCTTTCTTCTTCGTATAATACAAAATTAAAAATCATAATTAAATAAAGCAAAACGTAAATTATTTGTTTTTAATGAATAAAAATACATTACTCAAACTAAAAAAAAAAAAAAAAAAAAAAAAAAAAAAAAAAAAAAAAAAAACATGCACGGACATTATAACTAGCAAGTACAAAAAAAAAAAAAAAACCACCCATGAACAAACAGAAACAACCAAATCATCACTAATCACATAGTTGTTTGATTTTATAACGAGCGGGGTACCCGCGCGTTGCTGCGAAAATGTTGTGGTTAATCTAAACTTGAAATAAAACGATTGAAAAAAATTATTTTTGTTATTAAAGACTAAATTTGCAAAAGATCGATAACCGCAAGTACTATTTTTTTTTAAAGTCCTTTGGGACTAACTTTGAAATTAAAAATTAACCTGACGTGATGTTAAAAAAAAAAAAAAAAAAAAAAAAAAAAAAAAAAAAAAAAACTGATGAACAATGTTTTAATGAATGAACAGTAACTTTTAACGGGGTTGATATGTTGCAAAGTTAGTCCTTTGGGACTATCTTTGAAATTATAATTTAACCTGAGGTACTGTTTTTGTTAAATATTTAACCTCAGGGTCAAAAAAATAATAATAATAATAACTGTTGCTACAGTAACGCACCTCACATAATCACTGTATCTACAGTGTTTTGCTACAGTACCTCAAGTGACTTTTAGTATATACGAGTGGGGCTACCCGCGCGTTGCGGCGGGATTTTTTGCTTCAAGTTTATTATTCCGTAGTGTTTTTTTTTTTTTTTTTTTTGCTTATTCTTCTTTTATTCTATACGTGTTTTGTTATGTGGGTGGTCTGTAAATTGTGCGCAAAGATCTTTATGTAAATGTGGGGATATTCATTTCCTTTGACACATTTGTACAGCAATAGTTTGGTCAAGATGTTAACGTTATTAAGAAAACACACGACACATAAAGAATAACAACTCATTAAATAGGCAAAGACCCAACGCATTATATGGCATTTTGGTAAACAAAGTGTTAGAAAAATTGCAAATACATTATTGTTCACAGATATGTCAAACTTGAGCAAGTTGTATGTTTATGCCATAAATATGAGTAAACACTCCTTTAGAATAATAGCATTTCCTGTGAAGTACATCATATGGCTGCTTCTTTCCTAATTTTTGGAGCAAGGAGCGGAAAGAATAAGAGGAACGTGTTAGGAAATGAATGAACTTAAAAGACAGATGAAGCCCCAGCTTGACTCCAGATCCGTAAAGGTGTTGCAATAAATTATGTTTTCAAGAGAGTCAAACCATTACTACACCTGAAAAATAAACAAACAACATCAGCCTACTGCAAATTGAATTACTGATGCCAGTATTTATGCAAGACAAAATGCGAACTTAATTTAGATAATACATAGAATCAAGAGGGTGCTTTTGTTGTCTCATATAAAGAACAGTTCCTATAATAGTTAAATCTAAGAAATTTGTGCCTTGAACTTGGCCATATTCATGGATAATTCAACCAAACAAAAGAGGGGCATGCTCGAATATAAAGGTGGGACTAAATAGATGTGCATAATAGATTTCCCAAAAAAACACTCTTTCAACATACCCAAACAACAAAATTATACAGCAAAAAATGCTAGAAGCAAGTTTCGAACCAAATACATGCCGTCTACAATAATAGACACTTACCATTTTACTATCCAGTTCACAAAGTTTGGCCAACTCTCTAGGCCTCAGAACATGAAAATGTGACAGGAAGATTTGAACATTTAACGGGTGTTTGGTATTACATGTTTTTAACTTATATGTTATATTCGAATACATTTCACAGCTTACGCTAGTAACCAAACTCTTAGTTCAACCCAAACTAATTATCACAGTCATTCAAATTGTAACATGATTCAAGGATATTTCAATTTTCACATAATTATATAATTCTAACCCGTTTTCGGATAATTATACTATTCAGCCTCGATCGTGGCTGTGTGAGTGAAGACTGATGCCATATTCAATGCTATTGAATAGCATAAGTACTTTAAGTCTTTATAACTTAAGAAATACTTAATAATTTGAAATACCAGATCTTTAAGTACCTGATACGATTACTTTTCCCTGGCCTTCGCTGTTGCACAATCAATTTTCTATTTTTTGCCTTCAATTATCCCTTTTCATTTGTTTGTCACCAGAAGTTGCTAATATCCTTAAGTCATTATCCGCCCACAACTCTTGTGTTTGCTTTCTTAGCGAATCGCTTCCGCCTGCAACAAATCAACAGAATTCATGTTAAATGTTCTCAGCTAAAATAAAGAATGGTTTTTTAACATATTAACAGATATGGAAAAAAGGGTGAGCCGGGCGAGCTGGGAAACATGAAATGTTTTGGGTTGAAACAAATTGTGACAGTTTTTCTACATTTGACCCATATGTCAAATTGTTCACCTCTAAGGTGCAGACTTCCTTATTATGCCTTTTCGGCTTTTTGCAATGCAGTATCCACATGTTTTTTTTCTTGTAGCCAGTTCTGAGCTCAGTTGCTCGAGTTTATGCAAGCTTTTTTATTCAGAGTACTTCGCTATATCTAAAAATCTACTTGGCTCTTCATGTCAGATTTTTAAATGCCAAAAACTTACCCAATGAACACTGCTCTAGTCAGCTCCATATAGCACAGATAATTGTTAAAGCAAACAGGACGGACATTTATCATTTTAATTACTGATTCTTTTATATTCTTTACATTTATATCAAATTACATTACCCATTAAGTCTTTCATATCAGTGAATTATTACACATCATTTTTAACCAATTCTACAAATAGTGTTAGACAGATACAGAAAATTTATCATCAATAGTTACTTCAATCTACCCTAACAATGGCGTAATACTTTTTCAACATAATGCAACAAATCGAATAAAAAAACGAATTTGACCTTAACAATCCACATTAACCAAATTCAAATAACCTTAAATCTTATTTAACACATTGCTATTAAGAAAGCTAAAAACCGGCATATGAACATAAGCCCAAAAAAAAGATGTGGCTACAAATAAGGAGAGGACTGTACATGGTAACATATGGCTCGCGCACAGCCAGAAAAGGATAAAAAAAATTGATTTCACTGTACATTTCTCTATAGCTCCCCTCACAGACGACTGTAGCAACCACAAAACGCATTTTATCGGATCGGGGAACCCTTAATAATTGGCCGGATCTTTGTCAGAGGTATATACCCATATGGATCTAAAAGATAAGGCAAATGATATAATGACGTACTCTGTAATTATTTAATAACTATAACAAAATTATTCAATTATTAAACGATTGTATAAACTGAATAGCTACTTATAGAGTGTGACTTGCGTAATTTAAATGGTCATGTGTATACCCACCAATGCCCCAATCAGCATATCTAAAGATCTAAATCTTTTCCCGGATCTATAAAGCTGATAAACAACCTAATTAGTTCTTGCAATCCCAAACTGCCTCTAATCTTGTTTCAATGGGTAATTCTTAAAAGTCTCTATGAGCAGTTCAAATAAGCAATCTTAGACAACCCTTATACGTACCTCGCATGTTTAGTTCCTACCACAGAAGCTTGTGACTACGATAATTGCGTTAAATTAGCTAAAGAATACATAAAAATATTGCATATAAAAAAGTCCAAGGTTTTACATTCTGTTTCATGAAAGTTTAGGTCAAGAACAAAAATAATTAACAGAAAAAACAGAGATAGTGAAGTAGTTCATTACTTGTTACCGAGTAAGCTGTGGTTAGTTCTTCTTCAGAAATGAATGTGCTTCGTTTGATATCAGGCTGAAGATTATTCGCCCATCTAAGCCAACGACTTTTTCCACATCGACGAAGACCTATCAGATAAACAAATGACCCTTTTTAGCCTTGAATGAAAAACTAATTCCCAAGGCTAAAGTTTAATATTCATAATGTATAATGCGGGAAAATAACGGTAAAACAGCAAGATATTTACTTGTGAATACATGAAAGTGATAATAGAAAGTATGCCTACCCAACCATGCATCTGGCCATGCTGTAAATGTCTCATGATCGGCAATAAGCTTTTCTTCAGTTTGTGTTCCGCTTGCGTCTACATTTTGATATATAGTAATAGATTTAGTATCTATTTAAAAAAAATAGGAGTTAGACAAAAATTAGTTGCGGGTTAACCAAATGTTGCCTGTTACGCAACCCCGGCCCCCTAAATCTGTTCATATAGCCAACTTCTACTATACTTGCACAAAGTTGAAACTGCAACTTACAATTTGTTCACCAAAGTTGCCTGAAAAATGGTCAGCTGGCATGCCGGCTGCAAAGATAGTCACAAACACCTCGTCCGGTTTCTGATAGTGTTGATGCCAGTACATCTTGAAAGAAATAAATAAGGATACACATACCTATATGTGCGCACAACTTTTTCGCCATCCAATTCCTTCCTCAGCCCCCTTCAGCGCCGTTTGAATAGCATCTCTATCCCCTTTATGAGTTCTACCTTTGGGTAAAGGCACGTGCCCTGCATTAGTATATGAATGAGTATTTCACTTAAAACTACATATTAGAACCTTGTAAGCATAGTATATGAATGCGTACCTTGATTCTATATGGACCTATTCTGACGGAATCATTGCCAGCCCTCCTCTCTACATAAACCTGGCTAAACCAATGAAAATCACCAAAGTTAGCACTAAAATCACATCATTTTATAATTCGAATCAACACTACATCAATGATTACAAATTAATCAACAACACAAAACACTAAAATCAAACTTCATAAGGGGCAATTTTTTTACTCCACTTGTTTTCAAGCATCACCTTAAGCTTGCGTATAAGCGTAAATGTGGTAAATGATATTATCGTTTAGGAAAGTAGATTTTTAGAAACATCATCTTTAAGGTCACTGAAATACCTCTTCTTATTGTGGCCATGGGGAACTACATCAATACTCTATCGTCAGGTTTACGCGTCTGATGCTCGTATCCGACTTGTTCGATTATAAATGCAATCTGATCCGTTATTTGTCATTAAAACATTTTATCAAACACGTGATATGCAACATGAACAAATAAACAAATTTCTTCCATTTAATCATTACAAAAAATCGAAACAACCTGAGCAGCGCAATATATGAGCATCCCAAAATTGCTCAAATTAATCTTTATCAACTAAATTCACTTAAAATAGCATAAAAGATTAAAAATTTAACAGCTTATTCAATCTTATACAATTTAAACATCTTCAAACTTACACATATCAACAACACCCAAGATCTTTAACAAAAACATACCTTTAATTTGTAACCTCGCCGCCGATGAACCCAAATTGAAGCTTTAGAAGCAAACTCCAAAATGGAACCTGTAAACGAAATCAAAGGTTTACTTTTTATAGACCATCTAATTTATTTATATCCAACAAAGATGAAGGGTAAAGCTAACCGATGAACCTCTGATTTACCGATTTGGGATTTAGATTGTGGGAAGACGTTTCAGGACCCCCCTTCTTCTTCTTCCTGATCTTGTTAAGCCGATCTTTGTGGGTGTGTGTGTTTTGTGGGTGTGTGTGTCGTGTGGGTGGATCAGGAAGATTCAGGAAGAAGTAGATATATATGGGTTATATATATTTTTTAGCAAAACACTGTTTTCCTGTGCGTTCTACTGTGTACTCCCTCACACTGCACTGTAGTATCTTTAGTTTAATATTTTTTTTGTCTTGCTACAGTAATTTGCTACAGAAAATGGGCTCAAAAGCATCTTGAGCAAAGCCCGCTTATTGTTATATTCTTATAATATATAATTTGTCTAAGTTTTGCCCCTACTCCTAGCTATAGCTAAATGGTTTAGGCTGCTGTTGTTTATAGAAAAGACATGCATCATTTAGGCTCTGTTTGGCAAAGGTTTATAGGGGCTTGAACTTTTAAAATAAGTCGGCTAATAAAATAAGTTTCGTTTGTCATGAGGTTTATGGAAGGGCTTATAAAATAAGTCGGCTAAAAACTTTAGCCCTATAAAAGGAGTTAAAAACTTTAGCATGTGGTTTTTGAAGAATAAATTACTTATTTACCAACAAAAATATCTAACATATACAAAAACTCATTTAATTGTGTCATTTTTAGTAATTTTGCAATAATAAACCCAAGCCTCAGCCCATTTGCCAAATAAGTTTATAAAAATACAAATTTCAATTTCGGCTTTTATAATATAAGTCCAAGCCCCAACCCCAGCCTTAGCCCCAACCCCAGCTCCAGTCCCAACCCATTTCGTCAAACATTCCCTTGGTCTTTAAGACATATAACTATCAGATGTGGACGGTTAAAAGCAACTGGAACAAATGTTGATTTATTGAGTTTTTTCGATGATTTAAACTTTTGGGGTAATTACATATTTTCTTAATGCTATTAAAGCATGATGTACAATGATATTAAAGCATGCTTTAGGAAAATATGTAAATATTGAAATTTTCTTAAGGATATATGTAATTCCTCAAGACTTTGATTATGAATTTCTGCCCAAAGCGTTCAAAATCTAGTGAACGGCCCTGGTATATATGTACACAACTAATATCATGAAAATGTCTAGTACCTATGATAATCTAACTTTATAGTACTAATGTTTTATTCATGCACGCTACCATTATCATATTCCAAATTGAACTGCTACCATATTGAATCAAAGTGGTATAAATTTCAAATTATTTCGTCATAAACCATACAAAAGATTCAGAAAAACATATCAAAACACAACAAGTACTTCATATATTTTTACTTTTCCTTCCAATGGCATCTCTACCATTTAATCCTTTCTCATCAACTTGCACCATACTATCTCAACCAGAGTTCAAACAATTCTGGTGCCGAAAGCCTCTCTCCATCCAATGCTCGACTAGAGACTCATCTTCGCCGTCCCTGGACTTTGATGCTAATGTTTTCCGCCATAAATTGACTAGAAGTGAGAATTATAACCGGAAAGGCTTTGGACGTAAGGAGGAGGCTCGTAAGCTTATGGATGAAGAATATAATAGTAAGAATTATGTTATTGGTTTAATTTTATTTGTTTTGCCTATTAACTTTTCATGATTTGTGTATTAGTGTTTGTTAAGAGTGATTGATTGACATAAGTTTAAATTTACTTATTTTTTAAAGCTTACAAATTAACTTTGTCGGATACTCAAAAATGTTGCTAGCCTCGTGAGGATCCCGAACCATTGGTGGTAACCATACTCTAAGAGAGTGAGAAGGTTTAAACAGAAGGGGCAACGCGTCTCGAAGGAAGATTAGAATTACAATGAAAATTTACCATTATCTGAGAAAGATGTCACTTATTTCAATTTTACTCAACTCGTGACATATTGTTGAATGCATAACTCAAATAGTGAAGTGACGAAATTGACATTACGAAATCTAATAATCTCTTTCATACAAATAAAATTGACACATGTGTTTTATACATATTTATTTTGTTTGATGGATTTAAATGAGTTTGACCAAATTGAAGCTAATTTTGACTTTTATTAGCCAATAAGAATGCTCAATTTTGTCATGTAAGCATAATAGTACACTCTCATTAATCCAATTAAGTTTTTTAATATTCTTTTTTCACTTTTTGGAAATGTCATATTATATAAGAGATTTCTAATAAATAAAATGGGTAAATGTGAGAGTTAAAAAGATTAGATTGGGTATATTCATAATATTGAAGTTTGAGTTAGGATATATATAATTCTCTCTATTTAAATCCATAATCTATTATACCAAGTTACGAACTCATAAATCAGACAAACAAATTCTGAACACTTCAAAACACCAAACAAACAATCAGACACATACACAACCCCTTAAAATACAAACACAAATTCCAACAAGTACATACATACTATAAGAATAAATAAATATATTAGCTACAATTAGGGATGGCAAAAGCATGTGAAACCGACGGGGAAAACAGAAACCCAAACCGGTTGGGTCAGGTTCGGGGGCGGGTTGGCGGGTTTGGATCCTGGTTTGGGTATTGATATAATTTTTTGGCCGAGTACGGGTTCGGGTACGGGTTCTGGTAATACCCGCCCGATTACCCGTACCCGTATCCGTTTACCCAAATCTATACCCGCTTTATTGATATTATAATTAACTAGAATATATATACATTAAATGTAATTTCTTCCATTATTTTTTTATATACGTATCTCTATTACATAACATATTTTATTTTGTACATGAATTATTCAAAAGCATTAAATCGTTTGATACGATATTCATTTTCTTTAACTTTAAAAAAAATTGAATATATTATGGTGTTTTCCTTTGTTTTTTCGGTTGATTTTAGTGTGACTTAATCTTAATATCGTCATTTTGTCCATATATTATTCAATTGGAGATAACCGAAACCTGCAGGGAAACCCGAAAAACCAATGGATAATATTAATCGGGTATCCGGCGGGTAATGGGGCGGATACGGGTTTGGATATTATAAACAAGTATGAGTACGGGTACACTAAAACCCGCCCCGAACCCGACCCGTTGCCATCCCTAGCTATAATTGTGCAGCCAATTAGCTACGTATAATTTCGTGCTACAAATTGTGGGTCCCTAAGTCCTTTTGTGGGTCTTTGTGTCTTTTTTGTGAGTCCCTAAGTCATTTCTTGTGCATTTTTGGTAAAGTATTGCAACCAATTTGCTACAAAAATTGTAGCCAAGCTATCTCTTTAGAATAATTCGTTTTAATAGCCAAAATCACCCACCATCAAACTCACAACCAAAGACCACCACCATGACGGGACGATGACCACCACCATGGCTGGCCGATAACCCCCAAATAACTCCTACAGCCACCCTCGAGCCTTTTACGTTAAAACCTACATTTTTGCAACATTTTAATTTGAAGTGTTTTTTTAAGTGGTTTTTGTTAACTTACTTGCTTGTAATTAACTCTTAACAAAATTGGATATAGGTTTACATTTGGTTTTTTTTGTGTGTATGTGCAACTTGCATGTGTTTGTATGTGTTTAGTGTGAAAGATAAGGAGGTTTTGGAGTGTGAAAGATAAAGAGGTTAAGGATGATAATGAAATTTTGTGTATGTGTGGTCAGTGCTGAACCAAAAAATTTGATCTCGGGGGCATCGATGAATAAAGGATTTTAGTGCAACTTAAAATAAGTTGGGCCGGGTTTGATTAAAGGCAACAAAAACACTTCGCTTTTATAACCAAAGGCCATAAAGTAATATACTTCTATGCAATTGACACTTATTATATACAGATGAAGATTTCTATAAAATAAAATTGGACTCGTAATTTTAGCTTGTTTATCTTTAAAAAAATGGGTTGTTTGTTACATCGATAGGTCATATATAAACATACGAAGACATATAGAGATAGGGAAAGAGATCCACTGAGAAGTGAAAATTAAATAAGAAAATGATAAATATTTTTAGCTACACATTTCAAATAAAGAATGAAAAATTCATAGAAGTTGTATCCTTTGTTGTAGGTGAATCTAAAATGTGTGACTGTGATTAATTTTTATTCTTCTCATTTGATCCTAACTCTGCTGTGCATTAGTTTATTAAAGGGCTTGCCATTTAACAAATAGTTTGTTTTGCTTTTCCAAAGACCATAACACGGTCCGTTTAGCTTGTAAGTGGGTTTGGATTAGGATTTGAATTTGTTATAAAATTTGGATTTGAGGCGGGTATAGGAGAGAGAAATTATAATAAATTTTATAATAAATTTTAAATAAAAAAAATTATCTAAATAATAAAATAATATAGAATATGAAATAATATTAAGAGAGTCTCACATATACTAGAAAGAAAAAAATAAAATGCCTCACCAAAATATGCAAACCCACCTCATACCCACCTAATTAATATACTATCACTTTTTCATTCTATCTATCATACCTTTTATTAAAAGAACAAACCAAATAAATAAACTTTGTCACATCAACTTAAAACCCAATCCAAACCCTCGAAGCAAACAGGCTCTAAAAAGAACTTGAAGAAATTTATGACTAAAAATACAATCAGAAAACCAATGGACATCAACAAAATCGTACTACCTTTCACTTGCGAAAATTATATACTAGAGTAATCTACTACTTTACACTCTTTACTTAAAAGACCCTAATTAATACACAATTATGTTATTTAGATAAAAGAAACATTAAAAAGTCTATACTACTTCTTCCATCTCAAAATAATTGTCTATATATTTTTTTTAGTATGTCTCATTAATTGTCCACTTTCCATTTTAAATAATGAAAAGGATATATAGTAGAAGAATATTCTATTTGAGTGGTTGAAAATTGTAGTGGTTCCATTTTTATTAAACAATGTGATTTTTGTTTTCTGACAATAATTTTGAGACGGAAAAAGTATATTATATTAATGTACTATATAAATAATTAATTACATAGTAATTGTTACCCACTTATGACTAACCAACCACTCAGCCAAGTACCCTATAATTAACTTTCTGATGTAGACTAAAAAATAGATAAACACAAATCGACCTTGTGATTCACATGAATATCAAGAATGATTCTTCCAACTATCGTTGATTCAAAGAATACCGATAATCAGAGCAATTTTCAGCTTACTGCCAGAAATAGACTTTTTATATAACTGGGAACTAATCAACCAACAATACAATACACTTATTAAATAGGCACACAAAACTGAAATGGGCCTCAAAAGACAAGCGGGCCAAGCACTAGCCCATAAACACATCCAAAGAAAACTAGGAAAAAACATAAAAATGCAATTAACTTATAAAATAGACCATTTTGGGGTCCGAAAGTTCCATAAACAGACGAAGTATGGAGGGCACTCGGATTATCTAGCTGGAGGCACTGGGAATTTTTTCTACTAATTAAAATTTGTTTCCTACATGGTCAATGCCCCGTACTCTACACATAGATCCACCCCTGTGTGTGGTGTGTTTTTATTGTTTAAAAAAAAATGATTGATGTGTCCGATAACCTTGTCTACTTGTGTATTTAGTAATTTAGTTAGTTGATTTGAAAAAATGATTATTAAAAATTTTGGAGAGAGAAAATGTATAATACATTTATCATATGATTTATAGGTTAAACACGTGTTTTAAGTCTAAATTGCATTACTTTTAAAAAATAATAATAATAATAATAAAAAGAAAGTAAAAGCAAGTATGGTTGGTACGATCTCTACAGAATAGCATCTCATCAAGTCTAAAATATAAGCTTAATTTTTGTTCCCTTTTAAAACTTATTGACATAAAATAAATAAATAAATAATATTAAAAAAAAAAAAAAAAAAAAAACAAAAAAACAAACAAACAAACAAAAAAAAAAAAAAAAAAAAAAAAAAAAAACCACCGGCCTTAAATATTAACTTTGGTATTATAATTTCTTCATTATGTGATTGGTTTTGTACACTCCAACACATGTGGAAGTCAACACTAGATCACATTACCTACTTAAATTTGATGGATAATCGATATCTTAACTGAAGTGGTGTTTATTTATTTGCTAGGCGACATTATAAAGACACTAAAGGAGAACAACAATGAATACACATGGGGCAATGTTACTGTGAAGCTTGCAGAAGTTTATGGCTTTTGCTGGGGCGTTGAACGCGTTGTTCAGATTGCTTATGAAGCAAGAAAACAGTTCCCTGACGAGAAGATGTGGATCACAAATGAGATTCTTCACAACCCCACTATTAATAAGGTATTATCATGAATACTTGAATTGGATTTTCAGTATTTGTCTTCCATTTTCTTTTTACATCATTTTTTTTTTTTTTTGAAAAGCAGAAATGTATTACCACAACAAGGGAGAAAAACCCTCAACCAATACAACCACAAACACAGACCCAACAAGACACTTGGGACCTGCAACACCTAGAACTAAATATTACATCAAGAAAGAAAAGCAACAAAACAAGAAGACCAGGAGACCTAAATGCCTACTGCGACAATTAGACAACAAGCATACAATCCCCAAGAACACACATCTCACTGAACCAAACAGCCTAGCCAAACTAAGAAAGAAAAACATGACAGACGCTTAAACCAAACACACTGAAATCAAGTCATTTTGAAACTTTGCAGCTCGAAGGATCACAGAACCAATTTTGCCATGAAAACGATACTTTCTTCGACCTTCTTGATATCCAATCAAAGCTTTTAAGTTGAATTTCTTGGACAATTTTATTAATGCTTGCCACGTTCACACTAAAGACAAAAGAATTGCGTTCCTTCCATATCATGTACGCGGTCACCCATGTTACTAATTGCCACAACCTTCCCGAGGTAGAATTAGAATCAGACCCATCAAGTTGCAACATATCACTGACAGAAAAAGCATTAACCGCACCTTTCCTCCACCAACCGAAAATCTTTTCCCAAACACTCATTGCCACATTACAGTTTACTAGAATATGATCACACGTTTCCACATTATCTCCACAACAAGGACATAAAACAGAATCTAAGTCGATACCTCGTTTATTGAGCTCTACACGAACCGGAATTCTCCCATTTAGATCTCTCCAAATGAAGATATTCACTTTCTTTGGCACGAGTTTGTTCCATACCGTCTCTTGATTTGAACCTGCCACTTGAAGAGTCAGATCATCCACCATATGAGATAACTCTTTGACCTTGAATTTACCATCTTCAACAAGATTCCAGTGCCACGAATCCCTATAATCACGAGTTATATTAACGTTATGAAGTAAATCCATAAGTGTTGCCAAGTCCCCACAAGCCCTCCCCCTAGGTTCCCTCACCCAATCCCATTCCCACCTCCAAATCCCCTCACTCCAATTCTCTCTATGAGTCACTCGAGCCTCCTTACATCTATCTAGATGATACAACCTAGGAAATTTATCAGAAAGCCTAACATTTCCTATCCATCTATCTTCCCAAAAGGATGTCTCCCCTCCATTCCCCACCTTCTTCGAAAACGAAGTGGAAAACCCAATTCCAGTTTTATCTAAATCTATGCCTACTTTAGCAATATCACGCCAAACACCACTACCACCCATCTCCCTAAAGACCCCATTATCAACGAGACCACCATTACTTCCGTAGATACTTTTAATCACCCTAACCCATAACACACCGCTTTCTATCCTAAACCTCCACCACCATTTACCCACCAAAGCCCAATTTTTTGCCCGAAGAGAACCGATGTTTAACCCCCCCCCCCCCCCCCCCCCCCGCCTCATGTGAAGCTAAAACTTTATCCCATTTAATCCAAGGCAACTTTTTATTTTCACCCACCCCACCCCAAAAGAAATCCTTTCTAATACTCTCAAGTTTTTTAATCACACACAAAGGCACACGAAAGATCGAGAAATAATACAATGTCAAACTTCCTAAAACCGACTTAACTAACGTCAAACGTCCCCCAAATGACATTGTTTTTGCTTTCCACTCGCATAATCTCTTCTTAAATTTTTCCACTACAACTCTCCACGCACTTTCCCGTCTCATGCACTCTCCAATCGGAAGGCCCAGATAAGTAAATGGGAATTCGCCAACACTACATTGCATCCATCTCGCCATATTGACAACCTCATCTGAATTCACTCCTACACCGTATAATCTACTTTTATTAAGATTCACTTTCAAACCTGATACTTTCTCAAAACATTTCAAGATACACATCAGATTTCTTGCATTTTCTTTATCCCATTCACCAAAAAATATTGTGTCGTCTGCATATTGTAAATGAGACACTACAACGTTATCGATTCCAACTTTAATTCCTTTAAAAACACCTCTATCCACCGCATCATTAACCATGGCATTCAGACCTTCAGCCGCAAGGATAAACAAAAACGGAGACAAAGGATCACCTTGTCTAACCCCTAGTTCCAAGCAAAATTCAGCAGTTGGAGAACCATTAACCAGAACAGACATAGAAGATGACTTTAAGCAAGCATCAATCCAAGCGCACCACTTATCTCCAAACCCCATACTTTTCAAAATATCACATAAATATTTCCAGTTAATACTATCATACACCTTCTCGAAATCAACTTTAAAAATTAAACCCGCTAGTTTTCTTTCTCTTTAGAAACTCAACCGCTTCATTTGCTATCAAAATACCATCAAGAATGAATCTTCCTCCTATAAATGCATTTTGCGCATCACCCACCAGCTTTCCAACCACTTTCTTTATCCTCTCTGCTAGTAGTTTTGCGATAATTTTATAATAGCATCCAATCAAACTAATTGGTCGATAATCACCAAGACCAATAGGATCCGTGACTTTAGGGATCAACGCCACGAAAGATGAATTACACCCCTTTGAAATTTCCTTCCTGTCCCAAAACCACCTGATCGCATTTACTATATCTGATTTAAAAATCTCCCAGAATCTTTTTATAAATCTAAAGTTAAAACCATCCGGACCGGGAGCCTTATCTCCACCACAGCTATTGATCGCATCCCATATCTCCTTTTCCTCAAACGGAATTTCTAATAGATTTGCATCTTCAGTCGATAATCGAGACAGTCGGCCACTCAAATAACCAGGTCTCAACCTATCACGTTCTAAAAAAATCAAATTATAAAACCTATGAGCCTCATCTTTGATCTTTTTTGGATCTTCGCACCACTCCCCATCCACCATCAAACCTCTGATATTATTCTTGTTATTTCTTCTCTTCATATAAGAATGGAAAAACTTCGAATTCTCATCTCCTTCCACATCCCATCTCACTCTTGCCTTTTGTCTAAGAATGCTACCCTTCTCCCTTTCTTTGTCAAGCCACAATCTCCTCGCCTCCATCCATTTAGACATCTCTACTTCATCAATATTTCTCGATTCTGCCTCAAGTTCCCAATTCATAGCTTCACGACAATAAGTATCAATCTGTGTATCAATTCCACCAAATCTCTTCTTGCTCCATTCTTTTAATTCTGCTTTAACATTTTTAAGTTTGTCACGCAACCGACAATCTGGTCTGCTACTTTTCACATCTTTATTCCATCCCCGCAAAACCACCTCTTCTATATCTATTTCCTTTAACCAAATGTCAAAAACACGAAACGGCTTTGGTCCAAAGTCGACATCCAAATCCTTGAGCACAATGGGACAGTGATCGGATAACTTTCTATCCAACGCTACCACCGCAAGATTACCCCATTTACTTTTAAAGCCTTCGGTCACCAAGAATCTATCTAATTTGCTAAATTTTAGGCCATCGTCACTAACACGAGTAAATTTTCTACCACCCATCGGGATCTCAACAAGCTGTGAAGTGTTAATAAATGTGTTAAAGTCATCCATTTCCTTAATATTGACTTGGGAATTCAACCTATCATCGTGTCTCCTAATAACGTTAAAATCACCAAAAATGCACCACTCATCATCGCCATTTTCCATCAAACCCACCAATTTATTCCACAAAGAAACCTTATGACAACTTACCTGTGGCCCATATATACACGCCAAAACAATACTACCCGTAACACCCTTCCAACACCCTTTGACCGCAAGGACTCTATCGTCACCCATACCATCCTTACACTCGAAAATATTAGAATCCCAGATCATCATCATTCCACCTGATCTTCCGTTAGCCTCCACCTGAGCAAAACCAAAGTTCTTATTACCCCACAACTCTTCAACCCAACTATCATCCACAACCCCATATTTAGTTTCTTGCATAGCAATGACATCCGGATTCTCACATCGAATAATTGATTGCACCCACCCCTTCTTACCATCCACACCTAAACCTCTAATATTTAACGAAATAATCTTCATAAACATCAAAAGAAAGCGAAGAAAAATAGACATAGTTACTGACCAACATCTGTATCGTGATTACCCGAAACATTAGGTAATATTCCCTCAACAGATGCATTCCAGACAACACCAATCTGCTCACCCACCTTCTTTAAACGATCCTCACTTATCGAACATGTAGGCCCCATAACATTTGCTCTCGTTTGACCCTCATCCCGACTCTTCGATAAATTTACTTGTCCCTCATGAGAATTACCATTACCACCCATGCCATTGAAAGTTGAGCGTCTTCGTTTTTGCCTTGCTACCATTTTTGCTACTTTACTGCTCTTTCTCCCCACATTCTTGTAACTCTCTTTGTCATTGAACATCCCACTCTTGAATAGATTTTCACCCTGCACTCGCTCGAAAGATCCATTTAATGACTTCTTTCTTTTTTTGGAGAATCTATTACCACTCGATCCCAACCTTTCTACCAATTTCTCATTCACATGCCACTTATCATTAGTTTTGTTTGTCTCTGTTTGTGCCTCCAGGTTTGTCTTATCATTTCCAATATCACCAACCTCACATTTGCCATCCACATTGACTTTTTGGTCTAAGTCATTTTTTTCCATATATCCTTGGGCCTTATTTACGACAATTTCATTTAAAACAGGCCTGAACGGCCCATAATCATTTTTCCATTCTTTCCTTAGTGTTTCATTCATAGGCCCACTCTTATCACTTTGAATAACTCCACACAACGTTTCTTTATCCCCATTATTTAAATTATTGTTGACTTCTGTACTTTCAACAGTCTCGAGCCTACCATTATCTGAATTTCTACTAACTTCTCTACTTTCACCAGCCTCGAGCCCACAAATATTTGAATTTTTACTTACTTCTCTACTTTTACCATCCTCGAGCCCACCATTTTCATTTTTGAAAGAACCGCTGACTTTGAATTTTGAAGACACCCTCCCACCACGTGACTCTTCGTCTTGTTGATTTTTTCGGCCATCAAAATCTGTCGACTGGACAAATTGAACGTCATCTGGCACTTCATCTTCTTCTCCCTCGTCTTCATTTTCTGAATTTGTATTATCACCCTCTTCCATCTCAACTGTATCATTCTCATCACCATCATCTTCCACCATTTTCCCGTTGCTTTCATCCATGTCAGCTTCGACAACATCCTCAATCTCCTCAATAACCGATACTTTATACGTCCTACCCTTCAATTTTACCTGAAGTTTTTCATTGATCAACTCGGTTGCACCAGTGTGTATGAGGACCCTTCCAATAATACAAGTTTGATTACCTGTCAAACAACAGTTACTTGTATCAATCACATTCCCATGCCACCCTGCAATTTGATTAAACACTGATTCTTTCCAACACATAACCGGAACACCGATAATACTAACCCATGTCAACCGTCCTTCTGTTCTATACTTGTCATCCCATCTACGAATTTTGTGTATCCACCTTCTTATTCCATGATCCTTATCATTCATTATGTTTGTTACCGTTTCTGGAGTTTCGAAAACTATTATCACCTCCATGCTGCCCATATACTTAACTTCAACATTATAGCATCCTTCTACTTCACAGATTCCCACCAATTTCTCCACATATTCAAGTTCAATTACTTCCCCTATTATACTTTTCTGCATAACTTCATCTTCAATTGTATCATTGTCTAACTCAATAAATCGCTTTCCACTAATATCCATCTTTTCTTCTGAATCTTTCCTGTTGTCCCCATTCGTCTTGTCACAACGGCCCTCCCTCTTCTCCTTTGAAATTCCATCCGCCTCACTTTGGGAATGCTTTTTGCCACTGACAACCTCGTTGTACGGACGTGAATCGCGGACTCCATGGTTATCGTTTCTCCACGCGTGATGATCATTTCTAGCATTAACACCTCCGCTACGCTCTGTTCGTTTCTCCGAGACACAGTGGCGCAGCTTCATAGGGGGGGGGGGGGGGGGGGGGGGGGGGGGGGGGGGGCGGCCGACCCCCCGAATTTTTTTTTGCGATGTAGGGGTATATAATTTTCGTGTAGAAAAATTTCGGTATTTTCGGTTTCGCCCCCCCAATTTAATTCGGTTTCGACCCCCCATAGTGTTAGGAAAAAAAAAATTTAGATCCCGACCCCCCACTCGAAAAATCCAAGCTTCGCCACTGCCGAGACATACCCATGTTTCGCTTTGACACGACGGTCAAATGCAATGTAAACTCTTAGGTAATTCTCTTCAATTTGAATACCACGCAGCCTTCTGAGAAGATCATCGATGTCCCCAATATTTTTAAACCTAACAAAACCATACCGTTGCCCATTCTTCAATCTTTTTCGTACCATGTACATATCGAAAACAGTCCCATATTTCTTAAACACCATCCATAAATTACCCATACCCCACGACTCCGGAAAGTTATGAAACATAAACGAAGCAGTTGAGTTTCCTTTGACGCCAGTATAGTTAGTTCCTAAAGTTTTGCCATTGTATTGCTCTCTACTTCCTATGTGCCGATATCTCCCACTACCCACGAACTCTCTCTCACCGTTTGTTTTTTTCTCTCTCACACAGTCACACATTTTGTTATTTCTTTTTACATCATTATGTATACATATTACGAAAGGATGGACAATGTAGTTGGTTTAACATTCTGTCCGTGCGGCTGCTTTCTTTTAAAATTTGTTTGGTTTCGTGTAATCATGTTTCCCATAGATATAATGTAATGCACGGTGTCGAATATAGTTAAGCGCCGAGTTTTGTAATGTAGAGGCTGGAGGAGATGGAGGTTAAAGTCATTCCCGTTAAGGATGGAGTGAAACAGTTAGATGTTGTTGATAAGGGTGACGTTGTGGTTTTTCCTGCTTTTGGGGCTGCAGTCAATGAAATGTTCACTTTGAGTAATAAAGGAGTTCAAATAGTTGATACAACATGCCCTTGGGTATCAAAGGTACTTATTTACTTTTTTTTCTTCACCTTATGTAGTAATATTTTTTATATTGTTATATACTTTCTGTTTGTGAAACAAGGTTTGGAGTTCTATCGAAAAGCACAAGAAGGGGGATTATACTTCAATAATTCATGGTAATCATACTCATGAGGAGAGCGTGGCAACAGCGTCTTTTGCAGGAAAGTATGTGATTGTGAGGAATATGGATGAGGTATGGTTATCGTTTCTTTTAAATTGTATCAACGTTTCTTCACCATTTACAATTTTATTAAATGCTTTTTCTTTTCGTTTTACAACCTGACATAGGCAACATATGTGTGTGATTACATCCTTGGGGGTGAACTTAAAGGAACTAGCTCAACAAAAGAAGCTTTTTTGGAGGTATTTATATATTTTAAACTTACGTGACGTTGATTATCATTTATGTTGTCTTAAGGATATATAAATATTGGGTACTTGCAGAAATTCAAGTTTGCAGTCTCCAAGGATTTTAATCCAGACACTGATCTTGTCAAAACTGGTGTAGCAAACCAAACGACAATGCTTAAGGGAGAAACAGAAGAGATTGGTCGATTTCACTTTCACACTAAATGTCTCAAAGTTGCAACTTCTGGTGCTTACTTTTGTTTTTACTTTTGAAGGGAGATTAGTAGAGAGGACTATGATGAGTAAATGTGGAGTAGAAAATGCCACCGAACACTTTATGAGCTTCAACACTATCTGTGATGCCACTCAAGTAAATACTTCTCTTACCTTGAAGCTATAAGTGGCATTTCGGGTTATGTTTTCTCTTCAACGGGTCATTTGGGTAAAATAAAAAAGCTTTAGAGGAAAAGCGTCAAAAGTCGCCCAAAGTATATTTGTCTTACATCACTTTATTAGGAGAAATTATATTATGATCTCGGGTTTACGACTTTATGTTATAAAATAGCAACACACTTTTCTCCATGTTTCATTGTTAGTCATGTACTTTTTTCTTCGTTTCGGATCAACATGATCTATTTTGACCCGTTACAAAAACCGCCCAACCCACTTTTTTTTGTCACCTCGATTAGGAGACATTTCATGTTCTGCGTGATTATATCTTCACTCCTGCTCTAATTTTGTAACTTTATTTTATTCTAAATGTAATCCATTTTTAGGAGCGACAGGATGCAATGTATAA
The DNA here is from genome assembly GCA_030686995.1 of Artemisia argyi. Taxonomy (NCBI): domain Eukaryota; kingdom Viridiplantae; phylum Streptophyta; class Magnoliopsida; order Asterales; family Asteraceae; genus Artemisia; species Artemisia argyi. Next base: position 17,718,716 of record CM060676.1, read on the forward strand.
ATTGGTGGAAGAAAAGATAGATCTCATTTTAGTTATTGGTGGGTTGGACTCAAGCAATGCTTCACATCTACAAGAGATTCCAGAGGATCGTGGTATTCCATCTTATTGGATCGAATCTGAAGAGAGAGTCGGTCCTGGAAACCACATAGCTTATAAGTTGTTTGTAAGTGCTTGCAACTTTAAAGTTAATTTACAGTGTTACTAATTTGCTCAACACTAAATTATTATCAGTTTCACTTAAATTCATACCAAATTTAGTAAACTGAATTTACTGTAACAGCATGGCGAGCTGGTTGAGAAACATAACTGGTTGCCAAAGGGCCATGTAACTATTGGTGTCACAGCCGCGGCATCTACTCCTGACAAGGTATACCTTATATCAAGCCTTATTATTGCAATTATGTCCATATCCAAAAAACTTATATCGTGTAGATGACTTGATTTACATTTATTTAAACTGGACTCGTGTAGGTTGTTGGAGATATTCTTATGAGGGTATTTAAGATTAAACGCGAAGAATCCATGTAACTTGTATTGGGTGTTATTTATATATTCATAAAGAGAATAATCCATTAGGAAGCAGTCCATTTACCTTCGGGACATCTCACTTCTCCCATACACCGCCCCGGCGGGATAGGGTATTGTTATTGTTGTGATAAAGAGAAGAATTCACTCCTCTGTTGTAACAATATATACTCTTACATGTGTTGTTTCTTATTTGCATAATATACAACTATATGGTTCCCCTTATGCTGTCACAACTGTTATCACCTTTCGCTCTTCTTTTATGTTGACTTGCTATCTATAATTGCATTACATAACCAACATAAGTTTGTCTCTGTCTAGCACACAAGCAATGTGGTTCCATTATAAACCAATTAGCATTAAAATATTAAAGGTAGCTCATCAAGCTTACAAATTTCAGTTAAATATGTGAGAATACAGATAGACCGTTTTCCGACTATTGCACGTAACGACGTAATTATTTTAAGTTCTGTTAGTGAAAAATTCGAACAATTAATTTTCTACAAACACAAGTCTTAGAAGTCCTATAATTGTTTGTGGGGCAATTTCCCCGTTGTTTGTTGTTGTAGTAAACAAACGCAAGCCTCTTTTGATTTTTCTACCCTACTATTTTGAATTTTTTTTTATACAAACAAAAAATGTTCATTATTGGTTTAATGGAGTTCCATAAATCTAGGAAAGAAGATGGGAACTACCGAACTAATTATATAAATGATTTTTTTTTTTTTTTTTTTTTTTTTTTTTTTTTTTTTTTTTTTTTTTTTTGCAAATGGTGAAATGATTCTTTTAAGCTAGCTGTATTTTTGAATCGTTAAATTAGCAAAGAAAAGATCTATTATATATAAAAATTGAGTTCTCATATTAAATGTGAGCATTAATGCCACAAGCCAAGAAACTCAAATAAGTGGTTAAGCTAATGTAAATAAGTGGTTTAAGCTAATGGATATTGTACATTTGGCTCATGGATATTGTACATTCGGAGTTTATTTTGATCTTTAAGAGCTTTTACGGTATATTCTCAATAAAAGTTCGACTGTAGTATTAAACACATACATGTGTGAGAGTCAACTTTGCCGAATTGATTATAAGAATTCGAAAGGTGAGTCTTCTCCATCAATTGCAGCCAAATAAAATACAAAAAGGTTGGCCGTTTACAGTTTCCAATATGAACCATCTCCATTAATTACAACCTTATCTTTTCAGTTGCTTTCGGTTAAATTTTTTAACATTATAAATAACAGACTATCAACACCAAATCCATCTCACGGTTACCACCAACAACGACCCATTGTGAAAACAAGAACAAAAGATCTCGGGTTTTGCATTTCGTAATATATGCAAGCAACCAATCATTGATCAAGTTCAAGAAGACCTTTATTAGATCAAACACAGGAAAGGTATATCATCATAGATCTGTGAAAAGTTGAACTTCTCTTTTATATACGAAATCAAGGAAAGACTAATAACAAATCTGTTACAATGTTTCTTTGTTTTGATGACAGGAATACCTACCCGAGACCTGTTTTATAAGATCGTGAAGCCAAAACCTTGCTAAACACAAAATAAAGAGAAAAAATATAACTAGAAACCACGACCCTCCAAAGGATCTTGAAGACTCCAAAACACCTTCTTGATTCAAGACCGGGCAACAAATTGAAGAAAGAGGTCCGGTTCTGTTTTTGTTTGTGATGATTCGATTTGTTGATGTTGATAAATCATTTTTTATTGGATGGATTAGAGATGGAGATGAGTTATATTTTGTTTTTGATTAAGAAAGAAAGGGTTACTGGGAATTAGTATTTTTTGTAATCTGATGTGTGGTTGTAAAAAAAAGAGTTGTGACTGCGGGTGTTTAGTGAATAGGGAAATTAGGTTAACAAATTATATATCCTTTTTTTAAGGTTTAGGTTGGAGTTGGAGTTGGGCTTGACCTTAGCATAATCCGTATTTTAGTTTAATATCTATCGGGCCGACTTCCATGTGTTCTTTTAAAGTTATTTCCTTTACCAATAATATTCGTGAACATTTGTACTAAAAAAGTTTCATTTCACTACCGCAAATCCATTTAGCCGTCAGTAGAAACAAGAGTAAAGATTATACTAAAAAAAATATATTATTAAGAGTTAAAAGTCTATGTCATCCATCATTTATTGGATGTCACTTATGATTAAATAAGATATATAATAATTACAACTACCAAATTTAAATTTACTTACAAACATATATGCATTTTCTTATTATTATTTTTTCCTTATTAGTTGGGTTGTTAAAATTGATTATAAAGGGCATATTAGTTTGGACTTTTTTAATTGTTAAAAGGGTTAATCGTGGTTTGAAATTTTGAATGGCATGAATTGATATTCGGTTACCATTCGATTTTATTCAAACAACATGATGTAGCAAATTGGCTCACACAAGAACTTATTGAAAGACTAACGACTAATTTAATCCGAGCACTTATGATCCTTTGTTTGTAAATATTTAGACGTGAATTCGTTTGTCTCAACTATACAATACGGCATATCTAAAGTTTCACCTTGAATAATGAATAAAAAATAAAAAATACATAACTTTGGCTCGAAGCCATTTGTAAATTATACTAACCACAGTAGTAAATTTCAACCTTAAATAAAAAGAACCACAAATAAATAATTTTCTTATAGTTAGCAACCTTCAACAATGAATATAAAGGAAAGGTACATAAGTATTGCTCGAACCCATTTGTAAATTATAATAACAAATTAAAAAATATATATATGTTTAAGACATAAACAAGAGTTCAATAGTTTATCGAAAAAAATGCTCAATACTTTCATGTTATTGTCATAGTATGCAGCAAACATTTTGCTTTTGGAGCTGGTATAATGTAAAATAATGGTTAACATGCCAAAACAAATTGTTTATAGAAAGATGTTTGTTATGTCATTTTAAATATTTTAAATATTAAAATGAATGACACTTTGATTCTTTATTCACGAATGAGTAATGAAAATCATATTTGATGATATCTTAACCTAGCAACTTCATTCTTGCATTAACTTTTAATGTTTTCGCTCTATGATACTCTTTTTTAGCTTTAGCATATTGTTGTGTTGTTTGTTCATCAATTAATCATGTTATATCTCTAAAACGCTTCTTAACCAAAAAAAATTTAGCAAACTTTGTCATAGTGCTACTACTCACGAATATAAAAGAATAACTAAAATCAATATTAGGTTATGTTCTTTTTTTGCCATAATATATATAACAGCTAAGCCATCACTTAGGACCTAACAGTTAAGCCTCTCTTGAGTCTTTCTCAAAGCTTCTAACAAGTCCATAACAACACCACGAGGACCTGATGCTTCCATGTTTGCTATCATGCTTCGGTTTTTCGCCATTATCCGTCTCAAATGCTCACAACAAGGGATAAGCAATTTGGACAAAGCATCATCTTCACCTCCCTGTTGCACAAACCACAAACGCATACAATCATGCAATTTAGAAGAACCAACAACGTTCATTAAGTTCGCTAACATCTAAAATTGTGCCATTGAAAAAAAAAAATATCAAAGTACAAATGGTTTTACAACTAACTATGACAAAGGTGGAAAATAAATAGGCAAAAAATAATTTATGTAACTTATACATATTAAACAATTACATGTGAAGAGACTCTTTTAATGTTAATAAACTATTTTAAATATGTGTCATGCTTAGAAAAGGTGTGATACCATCAAAACTTGGATATATAATGACGAAAAAGAGTGCCGAAGATTACGTTATGAACACTAATGAGTTCCCCTATTGAATGTGAGCATTATTGTTACAAGCTAAGAAACTCAAATATGTGGTTGAAGCTAATGAAAGCTAATGAATTAAGTACATTTGTAGCTTATTTTGAAGCTTTTAAGAGCTTTTAAATATATAAAGAATGAGTTCCCCTATTGAATGTGAACATTAGTGTCACAAGCTAAGAAACTCAAATATGTGGTTGAAGCTAATGAAAGCTAATGAATTAAGTATATTCATAGCTTATTTTGAAGCTTTTAAGAGCTTTTAAGGATAAGTTAAGAAATTCGTTAATCAAGAGCTTCATTTAAAAGCTTTTAATAGCTTGCCAAGATAAATCAAATATGCACTTACTACTTACAATCACGTGTACTATTGGTCAAACACATTTTTGAGTATCTTTCATATGAAACATTTCTATTTATAAAAGCTTAATAAAGAAAACTTTTTAGTTTAACACTTTAAGTTTCGCAACTAATGTTAACAAATATAATTAACCGTTGCGAGACTAATGCTACTTCATAGTAATCAAAGCCCGTGCATCGCACGGGCCATGCTGTCTTGTTACATTAAATGAGAAAAGGATACATGGTTGAAAAAACCTGACATTATTTAGCATCTTTAATACGCATAAAGCATAAATGTTTTCATTTAAAAATGAGTAATGTTTAATTATCAAAATACTTTTTTAAAACTTAAATTTCTACAAAAATAAATAAATAAATAAATAATCAAACAATGTTTCCTTAATTAAATATTGCTTTAACAATATTCTCACCCAAAATTTCATAAAAAATGCATGACAATTTTTGGCAGTTTTTTTCTTTTATGTAGTTTAAAAAGAAAAGACTAAACTTTTTTCTATATCTAATCTCAATATTAATATTTTTTTAATATTTATCCATAAACTCTACTATACATAATAATATAATTTCATATTACAAATTATTATAGTTGATGTAAATAATCACAATATCACAATTGTAAATAATTGTAAATGTTTTACGCTTTAAAATCTGATTTTTCTATGTACGAGTACTTGTTTAATATAAATTAATCGGGGGAATAACCGAAACAAGATTTATCATTTTAATAATTTTCTATTCATGCACGTTACCATTAAATTGTGGTTTTTCCACATTGGGCTGCACCTCATGAATATTTATATCATTCCACCATAAACTTATGTTGACAAAAGATTCAAAGAAAAACATATAAAAGTAAACAATAAACCGTACACATACACAAACCATCCTTGATCTTCCCCCGATGGCTTCTCTACAATTTACTTCTTTCTCGTCAACTTACACCAAAATATCTCAACCTGACTTCAAACTAGTCCAGTTCCGAAAACCTCTTTCCGTCCGATGCTCTGCTGGAGACTCGTCCTCGCCAGACTTTGATGCTAAAGTTTTCAGGCATAATTTGACTAGAAGCGAGAATTATAACAGGAAAGGGTTCGGACGTAAGAAGGAGACTCTTGAGCTTATAAATCAAGAATTTACTAGTAAGAACTATGCTTTTTTTTTTTTTTTTTTTTTTTTCCTTGTTTACTGTATATGTTAATGAATTTAAGATCATTATTAGTCTTCTAGGTAGTTAGGTTTGAATGATTCGGGTGAATTTATAAAAGGGAAAATCATAAAGCTAATCTTTTTTCAAAATATTCTTTATAAAATAGCCCCAAAAAAGGATTCACGAAAATATCCAGTTTTCTCGCACATTTGTGAAAATTTTGGGCAATTGTGCGAGACTTTTGTCTAACTTTTATTGATGATTTTCTCCAATTTGCCGTAGCTGTGAGTAGTAGCCACAGCTCACAGCTCACAGCTCACCGCTTCACAGCTTCTTAAAGAAGCATTAGAAAAATTAGCTTTTCTAAAAAAAATAGCAAAGCTTACGTTCCTTTGTCAAACGAATAATAAAAATAAAAAAACTCATTACTCACCGCTTATTGCCTCAAAAAGCTTCAAAAAGCTTTGCGCCAAACATAGCGGGATACTGTGCGAAATTTTTTCATACCGTGCGAGTTTTTTTTTTTTTTTTTTTTTTTTTTAATGAGATATATGGCATGTGTGTGACAAAGTGACAAAGTATTCTGGCTAAATCCGGGAGGTTTTGTTATTTTGTGAAATGAGTTATGAAATTTGGGTATCTTGTGAATGTAGTTTTAGTGAGGTTGAAAGTTATTAGTCTGATTTTCTTTTTAATATAAGGCCGAAACATAAGAACTTTACTGAACAAAAGAGATTTATTAGTATGATACTTAATTGATTGATTTATTTAGCGTAGTTTAATTGTGGTTATATATGCCTAAAATTGCCAAGGAAAGTCAGAGTACTAGATTTGTCAAGAAATAACATAAGTTCAATTTAGAACAAAATAAAGTAATAACTACAAGTTATATGTAACAAAGATTGAGTTTAGAGCGAATTATATAGTTTACCGATTTTTGATGATTTAGTCACTGAACTTTTTATTCGCCAGGTTCAGTCATTGAGATTTCAAATGGTTACGGATCTAGTCCAATTTTGACAAACCTCGGTGACCATTTGTATAAATTTGGCAAACCGGAGTGGCCATTTATGTACATAATTGGACTTGATCCGTAACAATTTGAAACCTTAATAACTAGACGTGATGCAAATAATAATAATAATAATAATAATAATAATAATAATAATAATAATAATAAATAAAAAAAGTTCAATGAATAAATATGTAAAAACCTGCAAACCATAGCAACCATTTATGTAATTCATTCTTGAGTTCATGGACGGAATTTAAAAGGGACCGAGGAGGGTTGCGGCCCCTCCAAAATTTTTGAACCTATGTACATTTTATACCTTTTTATATATGGTTATATTAATTTTTAATACAAAAATTTTAACGTAGTGTATATCGCCCCCTAAAATATATATTTTTCAAGTTGGCCCCCCACCAAAAATGTTTAAGTTCCTTTGAGTTTATGTCAAAAGTAAACAAGAATGAAAAAAACGTGAGGTCTTCAAATTTGTCAAAAAAGTTGCACTGCACTCCATTTATTTGTCAAAATTAAAATGTGTTTGTGACAAAGACCTAAAATCAACTTACGTTACATTTTAATGAACCAACAGCAACTACTCATCACTGATGGCGACGTCTGCGTCAAAAATCTTGATTTTCATGAAAAACACATTTTTTAAGAAAAATTGTGTTATAGGTCTTCAATAGTTATGATAATTAGTGCACCCGATAACTATTAGGCAAGAATCCGCCCCAAAATGAGGACCTTTTGGGTGCGTTTAGTTAGAGGGAAAAAAATCTTAATTTACTATTTTCAGATTTGTAAAATATAAAAAATGCATTTATATTATTTTGTTTTCTATTCTCAAGAAAACAAAGGGATACAAGAGAAAAAAAATATATATGTTTCGCAGTTTGTGAAAAACATTTTTTTTTTATTACTTATTTTATACTATAAAACATTTTGTGAAAAAGATGTTTCTTTTTAAGTAAACGACACTTTAGAATGCCAGAGTGTGGGCATGGTCAATAGGAGGAGGCAGCACATATGAAATATTATATTCATGCACATTGCCCACTAAAATAAATAGGGTATAAATTTTAAATTATTCCATTATAAAACCAGACAAATGATTCAAAACATATAACTAAATTACATGGTTCGTCCTATGATTTGTCCAAAATTACATCTACCATCCTTGGTTGTTTCATATTGAACTTATTATACTTAACTTTGCAAAAAATAACACGGTTGATCCCTCACCGCAACTTCTGTTAACTTTGCTTGTTAAATATCTTCATGTACTTTGCACATGAGGGTAAGGTAGTCAAATCACCCTTTCCTCTTGTCTCATTGGTCCAAATGCTATTGACTGATTAACTAGTAAACAAATAAGTATAACACATAAAACAATGAATATGCCATCTCTCCAAAAAGAAGAACCTGCACTCTCTATCTTGTTTCTTAGACTATTTTTATCAACAATTTATCACAACTCAATTGTTATTAAAATATTAGTTTTTTCTTTCCTCCACCTATATAATTAGTACATACAATCAATCTATATTTTTTTTTTACTATTTATCAACAACCCAACCTAAATAATAAGTATTAAAAAGAAAAGAAATGAAAAGAAAAAGAAAGCCATTTGTAGATTGTCATGTCGCAGATTGTAAGTTGTGAAATTGGGTTGTCATACGATCTAGTTGGATGGAAAGATTGTATGGTTTTATTAAAAAAAAAAAAAAAAAAAAAAAAAAAAAAAAAACTATTATTTTCTTATATATACTCTTTCAATTGGGTTGTCAACTTCATTGATAAACATGGTCTTATTCCACCATTCATTTAAACATCTCCCTCCCATTAAAATTGCCAGCATAAAAGAAATAAATTACCAATAAACATCATTGTTCTTGCTTAATTATATAAATACATCTTACAATAACCCATTAAAATAAAACAAATATAAGATGTGCTTGTATCATTTAAGGTTTATGCATGTTCATGGTTTGATTTTGTTTAAAGATTCTACGCCTTAACAGTTTTCGGCCTATGATATCAGTTAAGGTGTGTGATATCTTGGTCTGGTGGTGATTGTTGCTTACCAGAGAATTTATTGTGGTGGTAGATGAAGGGTATATGTGTTAACAGAGAAAATAATTTTTGCATGTGTTTTAGTATAAGTATCTATACAAGGATGAAGATGAAAACTTTATTGTTGAAAATTCACAATCATAGGTAAAATGACGATTCTACCCTCGCGTGAGAGGCACATGGGTAAAATTAACGGCAAAATAGACAGCCGCTTAAAAAAAGGACTACGAGTGTTATTTTTTGCAAAGTTAAGGATGGTAAGCGCAATATTAAACTATCAGAGACGGTAGATGCAATTTCGGACAACCAACAGGGACGATCTATGTAATTTACTCAAACATATATAAAAACCAAACAACAAAACACACACCCATTTCATTCTTGTTCTTGTTCTTGTCTCCAATGGCTTCTCTACAATTTACTTCTTTCTCATTAACTTACGCCAAACCATCTCTAGCCAACATCAAACTAGTCCGGTGTGGGAAGCCTTTCTTGGTCCAATGCTGTGTTGGAGACTCGCCAGACTTTGATGCCAAAGTTTTTCGGCATAATTTGACTAGAAGCGAGAATTATAATAGGAAAGGCTTCGGACGTAAGAAGGAAACTCTTGAGCTTATGAATCAAGAGTTTACTAGTAAGGATGATGTCTTATTGGTTTGAACTCTTACTAAAACTAGAATGTTTATGAATTTTTCATAGATTGTATTATTAGTACTTGTTACGTATGATTGACAGATTTGATTTACTCTAGGTGGCTATAACTTATATGCCGTAAGTTGCCAAGTTAGCATAAAGTACAAAATGATTGCCATAAGGATAGAGTAAGATAACTTTATTTTGACAAAAAAAAAGGACTATGAAAAAATTTCTAAGAAAAAAAAAATGGAATTCTCGTCAAAATTGAACAGTTTTGAGAAATGTGGTATAGTCAAATAGCAACTACTGAGCATTGACGAAGCGTGACCTGTTGGTGGGGACGACAATCTCATAGAATGGCCCAGGTAAAGGCGGCCAGCGCCTCAGTAGGAAAAATCGGACACATAATTTTAGGCCTAGAATATTGACTTTTCTGTAGCATATTAATGTAATTGTAAATCCTAGCCAAGATTGACTTATTAGTGAGGCGTCGGATGAAAGTCGATCACATTAATCAGCTGAATTTAGTATGACAGATATGCAGTTTTTTTTATTAAATTTTGTTGTTTGAGATTGACTTACTTGAGCTATGTGCCTATGTTGATTTGCTGATGTGTAATCTACTATAAGGTGGTGATATCATCAAGACGCTGAAGGAGAACAATAATGAATACACATGGGGAAATGTGACCGTGAAGCTTGCAGAAGCTTATGGGTTCTGCTGGGGTGTGGAGCGTGCGGTTCAGATTGCTTACGAAGCAAGGAAACAGTTCCCCGATGAGAAGATTTGGATCACAAATGAGATCATTCACAACCCTACTGTTAATAAGGTATCATCGTGACTTGGACTAGCTTTTCAGTTGATTCATGAACCCCTTTGTATTGATTACATTTTAGCTATGTTTGGGGGTGCTTATTAAAATGTTTATCTGTTTATTGTTTCTAATACTCATTTTGGGATTGTTAATTCCAAACTGCTTATCTTGCTCACAAATAGTCATATAAGCAGTTTAGATAAGCAATCCCAAACACCCTTACAAACAGGTTATCTGCTGTTTATGTACCTTTTTTTTAACTGATTCCACTCCCACATATAGACTTTAGACTATCTATTTAAGAAGTTTATTTGTATCGCCAATAAGTGTTCCACATTCACTTTTCAGCAGATCGTAATCATAACTCTAGTACTTATATTTGTCTGTCATTTAGCATCTCCCTAGCATGATTGTATGATATGTTATAGTGTCAAATGAAACCTCAATTTTTGTACTGTAGAGGCTAGAGGAGATGGAGGTTAAAGACATTCCCGTCAAGGATGGAGTGAAACAGTTTGATGTCGTTGATAAGGGTGACGTTGTGGTTTTGCCTGCTTTCGGGGCAGCAGTCAACGAAATGTTGACGTTGAGTAATAAAGGAGTTCAGATAGTTGATACAACATGCCCTTGGGTATCTAAGGTATTTCATTTTCTTTCTATTTATTAATTGACCTTATAAAAAAATATTGTTCATGTTATCATATATATTTTCTGTTTGTGATACAAGGTGTGGAATTCCGTTGAAAAGCACAAAAAAGGGTATTATACTTCTATAATTCATGGTAAATATTCTCATGAGGAGACCGTGGCAACAGCATCCTTTGCGGGAAAGTATGTGATCGTGAAGAACCTGGATGAGGTATGCTTGCCGTTTCTTCATACTTTTATCAAATTATCACCCATCTTATGTTTTACGAAATGGTTTTTGTTTCCAACCTAAACCTAGGCTACATATGTGTGCGATTACATCCTTGGTGGTAAACTTAATGGATCTAGCTCAACAAAAGAAGCTTTTCTAGAGGTATATTATCTTATGAACTTATTTAATGTTTAGGTTTTTACTATCTGTGTGTTAAGAATATATAAACACTTACAAATATCGGATACTTGCAGAAATTCAAGTTTGCAGTTTCAAAGGATTTTAACCCGGACACAGATCTTGTCAAGGCTGGTGTAGCAAACCAAACTACAATGCTTAAGGGAGAAACAGAGGAGATTGGTCTGTTTCATATTCGACAATTTACGAGTAACACACTACGTGTCTTGAGTTCTGATGCTTAGATCATTTTTTCATTTTTGTAGGGAAACTAGTAGAGAGGACCATGATCAGTAAATATGGGGTAGAAAATGCTACGGAACATTTCATAAGCTTCAACACTATCTGCGATGCTACTCAAGTAAGCCTTTCCCTTATATAAAATGGAAATAGCATTTCGACCCATTTACTTTAAATGCGTTGATAACGGCTCAAAAGTAAAATAAAATAAATGTATTTTTTATGTACAAAACTTTATGCATCATTTTATTCAAAAATCTGTAGTATGACTTTGTAAAACTAATTTGGTTTTAAAATCTTTATAAAAAATGGCACAAAATATGTTATGGGTCAACACAGCCAGTTTTGACCCGTTACTCAAGCTACCTAAGCCACTTGCCACCTATTAGAGAAACTTCCAAATTCAGGATTGAAATTTTAACTAAATATATTTCATTTTTAGGAGCGACAAGATGCCATGTATAAATTAGTGGAAGAAAAGATGGATCTTATATTGGTAGTTGGTGGGTGGAACTCGAGCAATACTTCACACTTGCAAGAGATTCCAGAGGATCGTGGTATTCCATCTTACTGGGTCGACAGTGAACAAAGAGTCGGTCCTGGAAACCACATTACTTACAAATTGATGGTAATATCTTTCAACTTTAATGTTAAATTTATAGTGTAGCTAATTTATTCTTAGTTCATGTATATTTAAACCGTCTTACTGTAACAGCATGGCGAGCTGGTTGAGAAAGAAAACTGGCTACCAAAGGGCCATGTAACTATTGGCGTCACTTCTGGTGCATCTACTCCTGACAAGGTAAATCTCATCTTGGGCTTTCACATTTTTAACTTTGTTCAGTATTAACCTTATCGTGTTTTTGACTTGATTTTCATGCATTCAAACTGGACTTTTGTAGGTTGTTGAAGATGTTCTTGCGAGGGTATTTGAGATAAAACGTGAAGAATCCTTGCAACTAGCTTAAATATCTTTTATATGCGTATATGCTAAAGATACTCTATGTATTATCCGTCAATACTTGTTTGTAACTTGTTTGAGTGATCAACGAGAGTAATTTTGTCATTTCATATATCTTAATCATTTTTCTTCTAACTTGTGCCAAACACCTATAGCTTTTTAACTCGCAGTATAAGGAATCCCATTAGCAAATAAGTTTCTTCGTCAACCTTCTTTTTTCAGCATAGATCTCCTCAGAATAAACAGTGCACCAGAATAGAATGTAACCAGTGCAAGTTTCATTTAATGCAGCAATGATGAATACTTAAATATCCATGTGAAGATTACTAGTTAAATTGTAGCAATATAGTCAACATTATTGAACTCGCTTCAATAAAACAGCAGGAAATCCGAGCTTATTTGTTCCACAAGAAGGAAAGCTACATGTTTGAAAGAAAAACTTTGATTTAAGCTTACTTGCTGTAACCAATCTGCTTCAAGTTGAATAGCATTTCATCCCCGAAATAAAAATGAATTATTTCTTATATGCACAAGTGAATTCAGCCAAGTCATAGATAAATGATTTCAATATTTATTATCGTCACAAGACTTACCACGAATGATCATCCTACAAGTATCCAAGTAAACGGTTCAAAATTGCTTCGTTCTGTAGATTTTGTCATCGCCAATTTTTCATGAGAAGAGAAGATATTCTTGAATGCTTATATCATTCGGCTAAAGTGCATGAATATCTGTCTTTAATTACTATTTGGAAAAGTTAGATTATGTGTATAAACTAGCTAGATGATTACTTTGCCAACTAAGTTGGATAGAACGCGTTATCTACGTAATAATCCTTGTTGATCAGCCTCCTAAGCCTTTGAAAATGAAGCATAACTATTACTTTGGTGTTAGTCACCTTACAAATGTAAGGTAAGTCACAAAATTCTTTATAAGATAACTCCATTATGAATAACTAGAAGGGTACCCCCGCAATGCGGCGGTGGGTACCCGGTGAATCAGCTACTCCATGTGACATTTTGGTGAGTTTCAAGGGCCAGAAGAAATTTGGATGGTTGAATCTATAATGTGTAAAGTACGATTAGTTTGTGTTGTAGCTTTTTTGATTCTTTCATAAACCATGAATTATTTTTTATTAAGATTTCCTAACTAACATTTTATTGTATATTAGTAGCTTTTTTTCAGTTTTATGTGGTTACACATTTATTTCTCATTAAATCACTTATTTGATCATCAATGCCAAGGTTACAACTTTTGAGGTTATAAGTATTGATCAATTTTTGAAATCCTTTCATAACAAGAAATGTTTTTTGTCTTAATTTTTTTAAGACTTCTATAATTGGAATGTCCTAAATGCCTTATATAGTAGTAGTATAGATTAATTTTACAATCCAACTATAGACAAATATGTAGGCTATAAACTCCCTAATATACAAATCTTCTGATCAGAGATATAACCTAATCTTAACACGTATAAATGGTGTTTATGAAATAATTACTTGATCCTGCAGTAACCTAAGCTCCTAGACCTACAACATGCACGGAATTGCCTTCTTCTTGTTCTTGATGTTTTAGTCGGTCGTAGGAGGATTTATGGGGAGATTTAACACGTTGGTCGTGTCAGGTATCCACAAACTAGGGTTAAGAACCTACGCATGTTGGAGAGTACGAAAGTCGAACAAAGATAGCCTACTTTGGTCGACTAGAGGGTTTCGACCCTTTAGGGTTGTTTGTTGACTGGTCGAAGAGAGGGGAGGAGGATAGGGAGTTTTGGGGTAAGATGTAAGAGGCTTAATGTAATTTCTAGTTGGCTAAAATGTAGTTTAGTACCCTAAACTTGGCTAAGTGGAATATCTAGTACCCTGAACTTTTAAAGGTGCAACATGATACCCTCAACTTGGCTAAGTGGAATTTCTACTACCCTATATACCATTTAACAGCCAAGCATGTTAGGAGCTTAATAGAGGTTATCCAAAAAATTACAATAGTCATGGTATAACTACTAAATGAAGGTAGAAACAACTTGAGTCGAGCCCAAGGTTGCGAAATCTCAAGTTCGGATCATTTATGATCATAAGTCTCGAGCTCGAGCTCGTTTAGAGCCTCATGCTTTTAGGTCAAGTTCAGATTGTACGAGCCAAGCTTATAAAAGCTCGAAACTATCCAAGCTTAAATGGGCTCTAGATCAAGCCCAAATTCAAGCCTTAGTTTTGTATATGCGTTTATCACGTACAGCGGCGGCGATTAGCATGTGCAAGTGGTGCAACTGCACATGACCCCTCATTGTAAGGGGCCTCCAATTTAATATATATCCATTAATATTTATTGTTTTATACATATCTAAGTATATAATGTTTTGAATTTTTAGTGTCTTTGTTAAATATTATCAAAGTTGAATTTTTAGTGTCTTTGCGTGATATCAAAGAACTTTCTATTTTTAAAAATAGTTAAAACTTTCGTGATTTATGGGGGCCTCATTCGTGATTTCGCACCGGGCCACCCAAATCAATGAGACAACCTTGATCACGTATACTTGTATATGTCTATATGTATATTTATATTTAACGAGCATAGTAACCGAGCTTGAGCCTAACGTACTTAAAAACCAAGCTCGAGTCAAGTTTTATTTACCTATCATAAAACGATTTTGTTCTTGACTTGTAAAATATGTTACGAGTTGAATTCGAGCTAAAAGTATAAGGCCCAAAACGAGCTCGAGCTTCGGCATGCTCGGGCTCAACTTGCTTGTTTCTACATTTCCACCCTTATTTGATAGTTATGCTATGAATATTGTAATATTGAGGATAGTGTATGTTAAATTCCTAATTAGCTTAACTTTTAAGTAGGTATAAGGTAGTAGAATTTCACTTAGTCAAGTTCAGAGTACCATACCGCACCTTTAAAAGTTCGGCCAAAATGTAGTTTAGTACCCTAAACTTGGCTAAGTGGAATATCTTGTACCCCGAACTTTTAAAGGGGCGACATGATACCCTGAACTTGGCTAACTGGAATTTCTATTATCCTATACTCATTCAACAGTTAAGGATGTTAGGAACTTAACAGCGTTATCCAAAAAATTACAATGGTCATGGTATAACTACTAAATGAGGGTAGAAAAAACTTCAATCGAGCCCAAGGATGCCAAATGTCGAGTTCAGATTGTTTATCATCATACTCGAGCTCGATCTCGTTTAGAGCCTCATGCTTTTAGGTCGAGTTCGGCTTGTACAAGCCAAGCTTGTAAAAGCTCGAAACGATCCAAGCTTAAAATGAGCTCTAGATCGAGCCCAAGCTCAAGCCTTGTTTGGGGTCATTTAGTAAATGATTTCAAGCCTTAGTTTTGTATATGCGTTTATCACGTAACTTGTATATGTCTATATGTATATTTATATTTAACAAGCATAATAACCGAGCTCAAGCCTAACTTACTTAAGGGTTTGTTTTTTTCCCTTTTATACTTAAATATATTTATCCCAAATAAATATATACTCCATGAATTTACTGTTTTACTCCTCTATGCCATATTCTCATTTCCTAATAATTTTCATTTAATTCCGTCAGTCTTTTCTCATTACCAACTTGTTTGTTCTGTTTAGTGTGCATTGGTGTTACCCATTGACATGACGTTATTTTTTGCACACTAATCCTTTCAAAAGCGACTAAAGAGAATCATCTTTACGAATAAGCATATTCACGAAAGAAAAATTATCAAATAAGGAACCAATTATTCGGTAAATTTCTTTTTGCCATTATGACTAGCTATACGCACTACTACAAAAAAAGGCATAGAGCCCGGTTAAAAAGGTCCAAAGAGCCCGGTTTTGCATGAGGGCACAAAGGTGGAGAGACTCTATTTGAGAAGCAAATAGAGCCCGGTTTGAAGAACGGGCTCTATTCTCAGTTATAGAGCCCGGTTTTCAACTAAAAAACATGGCTTTATGTGAATAAAAATTAAAAAAATAATAATAATAAAAACTTTTTATGGCATAATTCGAGCCCTCAAATCTTTGTTGTGAAATGAACATTGTATGGATACGAATCAAAAAGAAGCATCGATGATATTACTAGTTCACAACTTTGTGTTGATACATATGAATACGCACAAGCTAACTTAATCAACTACTTGAATGGAAATGTAAGTGAAAAACATTGAATTTACTGCTAAGTCTTGTTATTGTGCGGCCATCGGATTCCAGAGTGATGATCCTTCCTTTTCGTCTTTCAGGTTGCCAATGGTGTGGCAGCTTTCGACTTCGAGAGTGATGGTCCTTAAACTGGGGGTATCAAAGACAATCTTCATCTGCTGTAAAAAAATGGAACACAAGAGAATACAATTGTCAGAATCAAAATTAATTATCAATAGACACATAACTTAGCTATACATCTTATATTTTTGACACAAAACGTTCCAAGTACATTATAAAAAGAAAGAATCCATCAAGGGTAATATGGCAGTACTAATAGTCAGAGCACGAAAGAGGGGATTCTAAGAGGTAAGTCGGTAACCAACTTGTATAAGTTGCTATGTCACTCGTATCCACTTCTATTATGAACTCGATCTGGTGCCACATTAAGCTTTTAGCACTTGTATCGATTATTGGACATAAGTTTCACTCTCCTTTTAGATTTCTACACCAAAACATGTTAAAAGGTAGATAAGAATTGCCCATTTTAGATACAAACATAATTCAAATAAACACATTTATAAGTAAATCGATCGGAATTTACATATCTAGTTTTCATAAGATGCGAAATTATCCATGTGTTGGCGGAAGAAAAAGATATGCAATACCTTTGAAAGCTCCCAAATCTTTCAGTGTTGTTCCTCCTCAGTCTTCTGTTTTGCCAAGTAACTTGCATTGGCTATCTCAAATATTTCATTAAATGTTATCTTGCCGCTACTGCACCCATAACAATACCTAAAACTATTTTCAACTAGTGAATGTAAATTTACATTATTTACTTGTAGAAAGTACATGTTCATTTGTAAAGCTATAAGCCAAACAATATTAATGAAAATCACACTTACACCCGTCTGATGTATTAAGCTTGACAAAATTTAGTTCAATTTAATTGTTAGTCCTAGGTTCATAGTAATTTCTATGTGTACAAGATTACATAAAATTATATTACAACAAAGTTTGAGGATTAAAACCTTCAGCTTCAACAAGATCCCAATATACAACCATACAATTCCACCTACATAAATTCCAATTCAATACTTAGTTTCAAACAGGTAGTATCCTCTAACTCTTACGTTGCGTTCTCGAGTTTTCCCAAGTGGGGATAGAAATGATGTGTAAAGGATAGAAAAGAAAGGAAAAGGAAAGGAAAGAAAGTTGATTTTATTTTTTATGTTCTCGAGTTGAAATGAAATGAAAGGAAAATAAATAATGTTGTGTTCTCAAATTAGGAAGAAAAGAAAGAAAAAAGAGACATAATTATATTCATGCACTTTTAAATATGCTCATTTTATCATAAGAGTCGAATATGAGTAAATATTGAAAGTTATATCGGTTATTATATAGTAAAAAGTGCGGGTGTAGAATTGTTTCCGTCCAAATCCGCCCATATTTGGGCGGAAAATTCCTATAGGAAAATGATAAGAATTTTCCTTTCATTTCATTTGTGTTTCCTTTCTTTTCTGTCTACGAAAAACTCAAGAAGACAATAAAATTTCAGTTTCTTGTCATTTCCTTTCCTTTCCTTCTAAAAATGAACTCGAGAACGGAGCGTTAAAATCACAAACTTAATTGCTAGTGTTATGTCATAAAAGAACCAAGATAGCAAGGATTTACTATGCAAAATGGTGGTATTGGAGCGTTTAAAAACAAACCTTCTTCCTCAGATTGAACCCATCAACACCTATCATTTATGATTGAATGGATTATTTAATAGAAAAAAAAAAAAAGGGATTGCATACCTTATTGTTATAAGTTTTCAAACTCAAGCGGTGGGTAGGAAACAAGTCAATTTCAGCTTAAACTGAAAGTGAAAAAAAGAGGGGGAGAAATCCCGCTCAAACTTTTGGGGAAAAAATCAAACAAATAAAGCAGGGTTTTCTCCTTTAAAAGAGGGCTCTAAGAGTTTGTTGTATTAGAGCCCGGTCTTTTATTTTGAAACCGGGTTATATACTCATAAATTTGACACGGAACTTGTATAGAACCCTTTTTTTAACACAAACAGTGCTCTATTAAGGGGCTTTATTCCAAAATCTGTAATAGTTACGTAAAAGATAAACATATTTAAAACGAAAACAAACTCTAATATGAGTTATGAGGTCATGTTACTCATAGTAGCATATCGCTTACAAATTTTAATCTAAAATATATTCTCATAAAAAAAAATTAAAAGAAAAAAAAAAAAAAAAAAAAAAAAAAAAGAGTTTGTTTTTGACGATACAATATTAAATGTACGTTGCCATTTTATGTGTCTAACCCCATATAGTACTATTTTGTTGATGTTTAGATTTAGTCATAGATTTACTACTAGTTCGTGTCTAAATCCCTCCACTAGAAATTCTTTTCTTTTATGATTGGGGTAATCAAGAAAACAACAAAATAAAATATGACATTATTTTAACGTTGGACCGAGTAATGTACCCACCAGGCCGGCCACCAATAGTCTTCGACTATGAAACAATAGTCAAATGGTAACCTACTAATTTCAACCGAACAATTTATGTGATTACGTAATGAAATCTACAATTTTGGACCATCGTATCACAATAAACTTATTTTATTGAGATTTGATCATGAAGTCGTTATATTTAAGTCGTAAGAATAATGAACGATATCATCAAGAAGTACAAGTCTTTATGGTTCTCAAGTTTTTTGTTGGTCTGGGGACCAAATGCAAGAATCTATCTATAGATTTTTTCTACGCCCACTTGTTATTTTTTTAATCTAATACAAGCAAAAAGTGTTCATAAGTTTTAAGGAGTTCCGTAAGTCGTTAAAGAAGATGGTAGGAGCTAATTAATTATATTGTTTTTTAGCTCATTGTTGTATCAAGTGATTGTTTTTATCTAGTATTTGAATGTCTAAATTAGAAAAGAAAGCTTCACTACAACAAATTAAAGTATGTAATTATACACACTTATTATATCATATTACCACATAAAAAAGTGCGTACAATATTGTAGTCCATGCTAAAGTCTCGTGGAGATTCGGGGCGTCACAAAATTCAACACACTTTTTAGTGTAAATTCTTCGTATAGATGTTTACATTAATTGAACCAATAAAAAGTATCTAAGTTTTTAAATCATTTATTTCAATGAACATTCACATTTAATCCGAAATTTAGCTTGAAACTGAATGTGCTTGAATTAAGCTTGCCGTATCCTTCCCAACCAAAGACGAGAAGTATATATAGAACTTATACGACTACCGGTGTTGAGGAAGCCATGCATGTTTTAGGTAATTAAACCAACCGCTCGTTGCAAGCGAATGAGTGTAACCCATTCTGCCTTGCAAGCAAATGCTCGACACTATAGCGTGGTGTGTGTGCATGCATCGATCAGTTATAAAAAATTCATGCAACTTATAGATCGAGATGAATCATCATGTTATAGCCATCTCGATACTGATCACAAATAGATGAAGAAAATGTCAAGGTATATAATCAAAATATTTAGTACCTAATACCCATTTTCTTAATAAAATATACAGATTAAAAATATCGTAATCTTACTAGGAAGTTTCATTATTCCAAATGTTAAATTATCATAGACTATATATATAAAGATCAACAACACAATCTCACACTCATTTTTAATCTTCCTAAAAAATGGCTTCTATACAATTTAGTCTGCTGTCCTCATCAACCAGCCCCAAACTCAGACAACCAAACTTCAAGCTATTACGGTGCCAGAAGCCTCTCTCCGTCCGATGCTCCGTCATAGTAAACTCCTCCAACAACCAAGGTGATGGCTTTGATGCTAAGGCTTTCCGGCATAGGTTCACTAGAAGTGAAAAATATAAGCGGTTTGATGATAAGGAGGCTATGAAAACTATGAATCAAGAGTTTAAGAGTAAGAATCATCTCAATCGCTTTAAATTCTTATTCATATGGCTATCATCAAATTTAGATAATTTGTATTAGGGGGTATTTGTTTAAGCTTATACGTGGGTTACAAGCTTATTGGTTTTTCGGCTTATATTTCATATAAGCCCCTTCCGGCATATTTGAGACTTGTGTGCTTATATAAGTTTATTATGATATGAAAAACTTATATAGACCCATAAGTCTCAAAATAATCAAAAAATTGAGACTTATGAAGCCGAAATGAAATAAGCGTATAAGCTCACATATGAGCTTAAACAAACGCCTCCTAAGTAGAGTTTGATAAGTATGATTAACGAGGATTTTTTTACATGCACTCCACTGCGGGGCGCCGGGTTTCAAGTGATTTTTTTTTTTTTGGTTACACAAACATACCCTAAATTTAATTCATGGATCACTTTTGAAATTGGTAACTGGTAAGTGATTACAAAGATTATTAATGTAATTTTATGTCACACAAACAGTTCCTATATTTAACCTAGGGATTGTGTTTGTTACCGCAACTGTTCGTTACAATCCCTAGATTTAACGTATGATTGTTTCTGTAATCACAGCTAACGTGATGGCCGTTTTTAGAAAACTTAGGGACTTTTTTCAAAACACACTAAACCAGACGGATGTTTACTATTTGGTGAATAGTAAAATTTGTGTTAAGTCAATTAGTATAGTGACAAGTGAGATTGTAATTTGCTTGCATGATAGCTTGATTTATTTGTCCTAGCTTCTGATGCTTTGTTTGATTGCGTTTATATAAATCGTTGTCTGATTGTCAAACCACCACTATAGAGCTGCCATGGAGCCGCCCACAATGCGCAAATTATGAGATAGTAAGATTGACTTGATGGTGCGGGTGTGGATGTAGGTCCATCACACTGACAGGGCAGACCAAGGGGGTTCCCGAGGGTGCACGGGAACCCATGGATTTTTCTTGCCTAGTGTAAAATTATGTTAAATATATCGATTTTTCTAAAATGAAACCAGTCCTTAATTTTTGGGCTTCGGTATTTTTCATAAAATGAGACTAATGACTCTTGGTCCTGACAGAACACTGATGACCTGATCAATCAAGTAAATTCTTGTGTTCTTGACGTACTTTTAACGATAAAATAACATTGCATAGCGATCTTAGCACTAACTTAATTTGCATATATAAGTTTGTGCAGAAAATTTGGTCTAAAATGATCGATAACTAGGCAGTGTTGTTCTAAAAACATTGATGGATAGACAGTTTATTTAACTAGAAATTTGATGCGTGAGATAGGCTGAGTTGGTGTTTATTTTGATCCGTTTATGTTTAATCTACAATAAGGTGACATCATAGAGACACTAAAGAAGGAGGAGAACAAGAATGAATACACATGGGGAAATGTTACAGTGAAGCTTGCAGAATCTGCTGGCTTTTGCTGGGGTGTTGAGCATGCGGTGGCGAAGGCTTTTGAAACAAGAAAACTGTATCCTAATGAGATCATATGGATCACAAATGAGATTATTCACAATCCTACTGTTAATAAGGTATCATTATGAAGTCCTTGGATTAACATCTTAGTGACAAGTACATAAATTCCTGTGCCAAATTTAGTAACACCTCGGCTTCTGTACTGTAGAGGCTTGCAGAGATGGAAGTTAAGTATGTTCCCGTTAAGGACGGGGTGAAGCAGTTCGATGTAATCGATACAGGTGATGTTGTGATTTTGCCTGCTTTTGGGGCTGCAGTCGACGAGATGGTCACTTTGGATAACAAAGAAGTTACAATATCTGATACGACATGCCCTTGGGTAATTAAGGTATTTCTTTCACTATATCTGTTACTTCACCGTATGCGAAATTTCACATACTATTATATATTTTCTGTTTGGGATAAAAGGTGTGGAATCACGTTTACAAGCACTTGAAAGGGGGCTATACTTCTATACTTCATGGTAAATATGCTCATGAAGAGACCGTGGCAACAGCGTCTTTTGCTGGAAAGTACGTGATTGTGAAGAATATGGACGAGGTATGCAAATTGTTTCCTTAAAATTGTATTCAACGTTTATTCGATTCATCTACCATGGTTTTCTTTACATGAACCTAGGCAAACTATGTGTGTGATTACATCCTTGGTGGCAAACTAAACGGATCTAGCTCTACGAAAGAAGCCTTTCTGGAGGTACGTTATCTTATACTCCGTATACACTTATACTGACTTCACACCATTTTTAAAATTTATGTTTAAATGATCAAGATTCAAGACATATTACCAAATACCGGATACTTGCAGAAATTCAAGTTTGCAGTTTCAAAAGATTTTAATCCGGACACTGATCTTGTCAAAGCTGGTGTAGCAAACCAGACTACAATGCTGATGGGGGAAACACAGGAGATTGGTCGGTTCACTTTCACCAATTTATTATAGTATTTTTCCAGAAGTTGCATCTTCTGATGCTTCTGTTTTACTTTTTTTGCAGGGAGATTAGTAGAGATGACTATGATGCGTAAATATGGAGTAGAAAATGCCACCGAACACTTTATGAGCTTCAACACTATCTGTGAAGCCACACAAGTAAATACTTCTCTTATCATGAAGCTATAGGTGGCATTTCGCCGCATCTACTCATTAACGGGTCAAACGGCATAATAGAACATATCAAAAAAAGAAATGACTTAAAAATTCACCCAAAGTGTATACCTACTGTATAGAACCTCCTGAATCGTTTTTACGTTTTATTCTAAGACTTTGCAAAATCATATTTTTCAGAATAATTGGACAAAAACTGGTTTGGGTCAATACTGCCGATTTGACTGGTTTTAACTTTTAAAAATTACCAGTTGACCCATTAGCCAAACCAGCCGACCTGCCATTGCCACCTCTAATAGAATCACTTCCATGTTTAGGATGGTCTATATTCTAAATGTAATTTGTTATTAGGAGCGCCAAGATGCAATGCATAAACTGGTAGAAGAGAAGATGGATCTTATGTTAGTCGTTGGTGGGTGGAACTCAAGCAATACTTCACACCTGCAAGAGATTCCAGAAGCTCGTGGGATTCCATCTTACTGGATCGACAGTGCACAGAGAATTGGTCCTGGAAACCGCATAGCTTACAAGTTGATGGTAAACGCTTCTAACTTAACACTACTAATTTATTCGGAGTTCATTCACATTCTAACCAACTAATTGTAACAGCATGGAGAGCTGGTTGAGAAAGATAACTGGCTACCAAAGGGCCACGTGACAATAGGCGTCACATCTGGTGCATCTACTCCTGACAAGGTGAATCTTATCCCGCGCCTTAAGCTTTCAGTCTTCTCTATTTTATAAAACTTAGTGCCTGATTTCTTGGATTTTCATTCATCTATATCGGACTTGTGCAGGTTGTCGGAGAAGTTCTGATGAAGGTATTTGAGATAAAAAATGAAGAACTCGGACGGGCTTAGGTTCTAATGTTCTATTTATTTATTTAATAAGAGAACTAAATCCTATCTCGATTCACTAAAGCAAGGATATTCACTGTCTGTTGTAACACTGTGTACCTATACACAGGAGTATTTGGGATTGCTGATTTTGAAGTGCTTATCTATTTCAAAATAAAGATATATTAACCTGCTTAGTTTTATGTGTTTATTTGAGAGTAAAATAAGCAGTCTTATGCCAAAAACGCAAAACTACTTATCTGGTTAAAAAGAAGCAGACAATCACTCAAAAAAGCAATACCACACACCTTCTAAAAGGTGGAAAGAATCAACAAACTTAGCCAAATTAGTGAAGGCGACATAGAGACCTAGAATCCGATACTCATTCAAGGTAACAGCTTATTCTTCATTTTGTTGTTTTAAAAGCCAAACATGCTAAAAAAGGAAAGTATAAATAATATACGTAACTCATTAATGGAACAATAATTCGATACAGTTTTATTAGTAAATAGTAAGAATAGCAACAAGAAAAGCAAATGAACATATGAATGGAACAAACCTGAGTTAAAAGAGAGGTTCAAGCCTAAGCCCTTTTTTCTAAAAACAACAAATTTCAACACAAAGATTTAAATAATTCGGCATTATATAATAGAAGCCATTTTCTAAATCCCAAATAATTAGGACAAATGGGGTCATGACATTCAGTTTCCAACTTCTGAAGAGGGCAATACCATACCAGAGGAGATGACGCTTTATTAAGTATGTGGCGGCTTAATAATTCTTTGCAGGACAACAGTCCTAGCTCGTCTAACATCACGGCTACAATTATCCGCCTGCATCCCTAAATCATCCACATTCTTCATAAACGAATTGAGCTTAATCTTTATCTCCTCGATTGCAATTTTCACCATTTCATCACCCGCATCATCACCCTCAATCACATGATCAGCCTTCATCATCATCTCCTCTATATCCAATTGAAGTCTATCGACAAGAACCCGAATAGTATCAAGGTCCCTAATCGCCACAAAACCCCCAACTTGCATCGAGCTAATGATCTCCTTCTGCCCCTTAATTGCATTTTCATAGTTTTTCAAAAGGGAGTTGATCCACTTCCCCATTGAACCAAGCGGAATAGCACTTGCAGCAGCAAGAGCAGCGGCCACGGGCGGCGCAGCCATAGCAGCCGCAACCACAGAACATATCAACACCGCCGCAAAAGTAGCCACAAATATCACAGTCGAAACTTTCCTCCATGTTTGCATATACTTCACTTTCTTATCCAACTTCATTTTCTTCGCTTGTAACTTATCAAGCATCACCATTTGTTGCTTATAAACCGAGTGAAATATCTTAAAAAACTCATCCGTAAACGGATCACCAGCATCCTTAAACCCCTTCAAATCCTCAAGCGTCTTCTCATACCGATTATCATCAACACCTTCATCCTCATCAAAATGCTGCAACGCCACAAGAATCAACAACTGACTATCCCTCACGCGTTTCAAACACTTATCCAACGCAGCACAGAAATCGAGCGTCTGCAAACTATTCTCAAAATACTCCTCCACCAATTCAAACAACTCCTGATTCTTCCATATATCTTTCTTACAATTCAAAATCACCTTCCAACTTCTTGATTCATTTCCAACAAACATTCAGTCACTTCTTTTAACGTATCAAACGACATAGCCCGTACTTCGACCCCCGTTGCTAAAGTACTAATCACATTATTCGCACGAGCTTGTAACATAGCATCAAATGATTGCAAATCACTATCTGATCTACAAGCAGCTTCATAAGCATTCAGCTCTGAAACTATCTGATGACTTATATGACCAGAACCCAAACCCGAACCCGAACCCGAAGCACCAGCAACATTAGATTTCTTGCTATAATTAGCTCCCATTTTATCAACCTAATCATAAAAACACAAACCCATATATTAAAAACCTAAAATTCACTTGTACAATCAGCGACGAAACCAGGGTGGGTCCCACAAACCTATGATATTCCTATATACCCGATCTCTGATAGTCCTTGGGTCAGTCCTATCCACTGCGTCCCAAAGAAGGGTGGCATAACTGTTGTCACCAATGAGGAAAATGAGTTGATTCCAACTCGTTTGGTTACTGGGTGGCGTGTATGCATCGACTATAGAAAACTAAACGATGCCACCCGAAAAGACCACTTTCCTCTACCCTTTATGGACCAGATGCTTGAGAGGTTGGCAGGAAATAAGTACTATTGTTTCCTGGACGGTTTCTCGGGATATTTTCAGATCCCCATTGATCCACAGGATCAAGAAAAAACTACCTTCACATGCCCATATGGAACATTTGCCTACCGTCGTATGCCATTTGGCTTATGCAACGCTCCTGGCACGTTCCAAAGGTGCATGATGGCTATATTTTCCGATACCATCAGGAAAACTATGGAGGTATTTATGGATGACTTCTCAGTCATCGGGGATTCTTTCCATGCTTGTCTCACCAATTTGGAAATCATGCTTAAAT
The DNA here is from genome assembly GCA_030686995.1 of Artemisia argyi. NCBI lineage: Eukaryota > Viridiplantae > Streptophyta > Magnoliopsida > Asterales > Asteraceae > Artemisia > Artemisia argyi. Next base: position 17,745,274 of record CM060676.1, read on the forward strand.
GCTGTGAAGACACAAACTTGTGTCTAAATTGGGAGAAAAGCCATTTTATGGTTAAAGAGGGCATTGTCCTCGGCCATAAGATTTCAAAGAATGGGATAGAGGTAGACAGAGCAAGAGTTGATGTAATTGCTAAACTACCTCCTCCCACTACCGTCAAAGGTGTTAGAAGTTTCCTGGGTCATGCTGGATTTTACCGTAGATTTATACAAGATTTTTCAAAAATCTCCAGGCCTATGACCCATCTCTTAGAGAAGGATATTCTTTTCATCTTCTCACCTGAGTGCTTAGAAGCATTTCAAATTTTGAAACAAAAGCTTACTGAAGCACCCATTCTTGTTTGCCTCCGACTGGGACTTGCCATTCGAATTAATGTGCGATGCAAGTGACTTTGCAATAGGTGCAGTCTTGGGGCAACGTTTAAGTAAACACTTTCAGCCTATACACTACGCTAGTAAGAACATGACTGAAGCTCAAACACGCTGTACCACCACAGAAAAAGAACTATTAGCTGTGGTATATGCCTTTGAAAAATTTAGGTCTTACTTGATCCTAACAAAAAGTGTGGTGTATACGGACCACTCGGCCTTGAAATACCTGTTTGCTAAACAGGATGCTAAGCCGAGGTTACTCCGTTGGGTTATACTCCTTCAAGAATTTGACATTATCATACGTGATAAGAAAGAAGCAGAAAACCTTGTGGCTGATCACTTATCCCGTCTAGAGAATCCTCATCAGGATGATCTCGAGAGAAAGGAAATTAATGAAACATTTCCTCTGGAGACACTAAATTTAATCTCTAGTCGGGATGATACCTCTACCCCATGGTTTGCCCATTTTGCAAATTACCATGCGGGTAATTTTGTAGTGAAAGGGATGTCGTCCCAACAGAAGAAAAAATTCTTCAAAGACGTCAAACACTATTTCTGGGACGACCCCTACCTCTTTAAGATATGTGCGGATCAAGTCATCCGACGGTGTGTCCATGGTACTGAAGCCATGGAAATCCTTAAAGCCTGTCATGATGGACCCACTGGGGGACATCACAGCTCAAACTACACCGCCAAAAAGGTGTTTGATTCTGGCTTCTATTGGCCCACCATCTATAAAGATGCCCAAGAACTTGTCAAAACTTGTGATGCTTGTCAACATCACGGGAATGTTTCTAAGAAGGATGAGATGCCTCAAAACATCATCCAAGTCTGTGAAATATTTGATATCTGGGGTATTGACTTCATGGGCCCGTTCCCGTCTTCACGAGGGAACAAGTATATACTCGTGGTTGTAGACTATCTGTCTAAATGGGTTGAGGCGAAAGCTTTACCCACTAATGACGCCCAAGTTGTTGTGAAATTTCTGAAGTCTCTCTTTGCCCGATTCGGGACTCCTCGTGCCATTATCAGTGATCGTGGTACACACTTTTGCAATGATCAATTTGCAAGAGTGATGCTGAAATATGGTGTAACTCACCGTCTTTCTACTGCATATCACCCCCAAACTAGTGGGCAGGTGGAGGTCTCAAATAGGGGCATTAAGAGAATTCTGGAGAGGACGGTTGGTGAAAACCGTGCCTCTTGGTCGGACAAATTGGACGACGCACTCTGGGCTTTTCGTACGGCTTATAGTACACCCATTGGGTGTACTCCATATAAGTTGGTGTACGGAAAGACATGTCATCTTCCGATCGAATTAGAGCACAAAGCCTACTGGGCTTTGAAACATGCAAACTTTGACATTCAGACAGCGGGTGATCACCGCAAGGTTTAGCTAAACGAGCTAAATGAACTACGTGATCAAGCTTACGAGAATTCTTTAATCTATAAAGAAAAGACTAAGAAGATACATGACTCTAAAATAAAGAACCGTGTTTTCAACGTTGGTGACAGAGTTCTTCTTTTCAATTCAAGATTGAAAATTTTCTCGGGCAAGCTAAAAACCCGTTGGTCTGGACCATTTACTGTAGCAAAAGTATACCCATACAAAACTGTTGAGTTATTGCAACCCGACGGTCCCAATTTTAAAGTAAATGGACATCGTTTGAAACACTATTTTGGAGGGGACATGCCACAAATGGTTGTCCCAGATCTCCAAACTTTCCCCACGGACTAATTAATATGGGGTCGAGTCAAGCTAGTGACTCGATAAACAAAAACATTAGCATCACATGGGTTCTCACCCATGTTTCTGACTTCTTTCTCTGTTCTACCACCCTAGTGTAGGGGAATTACCCCTACTGTAAATAAAGTACATAAAATAAAAATGAAAAATACAAAAATAAAATAAATGTTGTTCCTACATTTAGCTGTGATATTGCCTTTTTACGTTCAAAGAGTCGGCATAATAGCCGAGACTTTGAATATTGAGGACAATATTCATTTCTAAGTGTAGGGGGAAATTCTAACGAATTTAATTACATTATACATCTAGTACCCTCGTTTTTTGCCAAAAATTTAAAAAAAAATTCAAAATTTTCACTTAATGAAGTACTTGGCATTAACACAACAAATGGTTATTAGTCCACCATGTCTAATCCACATAAGGACTGGCTAATCCAGGAGCAAACGGCTCTTGGTAAAGATAACTCAAATCCGTTTTGGCTTGCAATTTGCCCAAAATTGTATGGTTCCTCAACTCCCCATATCCTCAAAAGCAAATGAGTTGGCTAGCCCGCAAGATTATGGCTTGTGGTAAAGGCAGTGAAAAACCATAATTAGTAATCATCTCACCAAGATGTTACTATTCCATCAAGAGTTGGCTAGTCCAGAAGCAAACGGCTTTTGGTAAAGACAAAACAAATCCGTTGACAGCTGGTGGTTTGCTCAAAATCACACGGTTATCAGGTGTACCACAGTTCTCACACCTGGCTACTCCAGAAGTAATGGCTGTCTGGTAAGGAGATATCAAAAATCCATTAAGTTTTCAAAAATGGGTTTTTAGTGGATGCTAGATTGCTAGGGACTAGCAATAGTTAAGTATAGGGGATTGATGAGTTCATAAAAACTCATCATTTCTGTCAAATCTGAACAACAAAAACATGTAAAAACACTCAGAAACACCACAAAATACTACAAATATCCTTAGAAGGTGTTTTTATATGTTTCAGACATAAAAGAACTGAAAACAGGGAAAAACGGCCAAAGTTTACCAAATTGTCAAAATCAGTCCCTGAACTTTCATGAAATGTCAGAAATGGTCCCTGGATGATTTATTTTAAAGAAAAGTCAATAACAGTCCTCAGGAATCATGAAATAACAATTTTTACCCTTGGAAGTTCAAAATATCAAAATTGGCAAAACAGGTCCCTGCAGTTTCAATATTGACAGAAAATACCCCTAGTGTTCAAAAATGGAATTTTATCATTAAAAAGTCCTTGGTAATTCACAAATTGACAAATTTGACCCCTAGATGATAAATTCAAAGAATTTACAAAAAGGTCCCTATACTTTGAAAAATTGGCAAAAATGGTCCCCGGTTGTTTTATTTTGGAAAAATATCATTTAGGGCCTTATAATATTTAAATATGGCAAGAATGGTCCTTTTGATAAAGTTTGGAAAAGTTTCAGATTTAGTCCTTGGAAATTCAGAAATTACATAAAAGATCCTTAGGCTAAATATTTACAAACAAAAAAATAACTAAACCAAATTCAATACACAACCCAAATAGCAAAACCTGGTCCATCCCATATCTTAGGCCCAAACAACCCTGAGCCCAAACCCTTTATTAAATAAAAGCGGGTCAACACCCTTTGTTTGACCCTGGCTTCTTCCACCCATCATCCCTGACCTCTCGACCTCCTGCTACGACCACCACTCCACCACCTCCTTACACCTTTCCATCACAAACCCCTCTCTGTCACTCCCACATCAAAACCCACCTCCTAGGTTTTCCCTAGGAGATACCATGTGTCAAACCTATAACCTGTTAACACCTACACCCTGCCAAACCTTACACCACCACTCCTAGCTCTCATCTACATCCCAAATTGTCCCCTACAACTTACACAACATCCCAAAGGGCATTAATTGCCCTGAAAACCCTACAAGCAGCTTAGACTACTTTTGGCGCCAAAAGTAAGTTTAAACGGCCATGATGAAATTGGACACATCCAAAGGCTTATATTGGTGGGAAATGCTCAGAAAGACACGTGGAACAACCAGGGATGCTTTAAAAAGAGAAGAGAAGCAGAGATTGAAGCAAGTAGTAGTAATTTAATTTTTCTTATGTCGAATTAGTTTAAACCTTAATTTTCAGTTGTAATCTTTAAGTAAAACTTGTTGTAATCAATCTTATAGTGTAATAAAATCCTTATTCACTTTTAGTTTCAAGTCTTGTTACCTTAAATTTATATTTTGTATTTTCAAGTGATTTTGATATTTTTATTTGAATGATGCTAAGATGTTAATTTTCTGTTCCAATAGATTAAATTAAGCTCTAATATAAGTAATATGTAGTTTAGAAAGTGTTTAATCTTGTTTAGCTTGAAAAACAGAAAAATACTCAAAAATACAAAAAAATATAAGAAAAATAAAAAATCAGTGTGCAATGGTGAAGAAAGCATGGAGCAAGGTTTATACTGGATTGCCTTGGGTATAGTAGCTTATTGGAAGCTTTAGGAAGTGATCTTGGTTCTTGGTACTTGGTTTTCTGCTGGATATCACTTGTAAGCTCATATTTCCAATTTTAGTGATTTACTGTTTACATGCTTGTTAGTTGTTAATCTTTGTGTTTTTAGGATTGTTTTGTGTATCTCAGTTATATTGTTACTTAAAAGTTCAGGTTTATTAATTTAGATTCATAGTTGCTTAAGTTTTCAAATTTCACTGTAAAAAATTATGCTATTTATTAAACCATGAGTATATATGTTCTTATCTGTGATTTTATACTTGAATGATCATTTTTCATCATATAACATCTGTGTGGATCAAATTCATGGACTAAATCATCTTTGTGTAGTGAAAATCAAAAATTAAGTAGTTATAAGGGGTGTTTGGCATTACTGAGATCACTGTCTTGCCTTGTATCTTTGTGGTAACAAATGGTTCATACATGTTTCAATAAGTTATATTAGGTCAGTCAAAGCTTAAAATCAAGTGTGTATTTTGTTAAAAGTCAAAATCACTTTGATTCCTTCTTGTCAGTTAACCGTTAGGAGTTTTGAGTCCATAATTGTTCATATCAGTTAATTTCTTGTTGTTTTAGCTTAAAATCATCTTAATATAACTTATAAACATGTTATCAGTCATTAGTGATCATTAGAAAGTGGTAAAAGTCAACTTAGCTGAATAAATCAAAAAGTCAAAAGGCATGTTATTCAGAATTTCCAAAAAACTCCATGAATTGTTTTGATTTATAGGTTAAGATTAAGACCTTGAAACTTTTAGGATTTACAACCCCCCCAGCTAGTCTTCAGTGTCCCACCTCCATTATATTTTTGTGAATTTTTCTGTGGGCCCCACAAGCCCTCAAAGTAGCCCCACCAGGGCAGTTTTTCCGAAATTCCAGCCATTTAGTTTTTGATTTTTCATTTCTTCGTTATAAGTCCGTTTGACCTGAAATTTGGTTTGTAGCTTATTATTTTGCTTATTTACTTAGTGGTATTTTTAATTTAATTTTTAGATTTTTTGTTTACAAGGGTAAATCACCCTTTTTAGGGCTGCAAATCTTAAAATCAGCAAATACATTAAAGGGAGTGTTTGGCTCAAGGTTGTTCACTGAGCTCCATTTTGTTTGAGTGTGAGTTTTTGGTTCAGTCAGATCCCACTAGGTTGCATTAGGACACATCAAGCTTAAAACTTAGGTCTTGTGTGACCAAAAGTCAAATTTCCTTTTTAAAAATCTAAACTGTTAAGCATTTATGTTTAGCAATCAGTCATAGTAGCTCACTAGTGGTTAATGTAGCTTTAGATCATCTCCTTGTAGCTTATTATCACATTCTAAGTCCATTAGAAGTAATCTAATCTCATAAAAGTCAACTTAGTAGTATAAGTGAAAAAGTCAAAATTACCAATTTTGCAAAAATCTCAAAACTTGCAAGATTTGTTTAGAATTTTGTGTTAGGATCTAGGACTTGTGCTTTTTAGGAATTGTATTCTACCACCTCAACTTTGAAATCCCATAGTCGTTATATTTTTGCAATTTTTTCTGTGGGCCCTACAACCCCCCAAACAGGGCTGCAGGCCCTTGCTGCACCAGCAGCTCCTCCACAGTCCCAACTTCTGTGGGTTCCACAGACCTCATAAGTGGGCCCCATTTAGTGATTTTTGGTTCTTTGGACTCCCCTGCTGGCCCTCTACCCATTTCAAGCTTGTGTGGAAGCTTAAGCTCCCTGGGACCCACCTGAAATCACCCCTAAACTCTGTCCCATTTCAGTGTACAAGTAAGAAAATCAAGTGCTTATTGTGGTTCATTTGCTAATCCTGTGAGCTTATTTGTTAAATTCTTACTTATTCATGTTAAAGGAACTTACTTGAACCATAATCCACCCCTGTGGACCCCACAAAGGCTGATTTCCATCAAAAAGTCAATAAAAGTCAACTGTCCAAGCTTTTTGGGTCCAAATTGCTTATTTTTAAGCTAGAAACAAGTTGTCTTCACAAAAGTTGTTTGATTTTAGTTATTAAATAGGTTTGTAAAAGAAAATTCCAGAAAAAACAAATTTAAAATAAGTGATAGTTTCTATTTAATATAATTTAAATTTTAATTTTCATTTTTAGATTTTTATTAAGTAACCTATATTTTTATATTTTTATTAATTTCCTTTTATATTAAAGTATTTTTAATAATTTTCTCAGAATTTTATTTTGCCTTTTAGTATTAATTATAATTAATATTAGTTTTATTAATAAATAATCAATAATTAAGTTATAAATAGCATAATTAATTTTTATAAGGTAACACCTAGTTTTTATATTTTTCCTAGCTTTTATAAGTCATAATATAATTTTAGTAATTTTTCTAGAATTTTTAATGTTCATTTACTAGCTTTTATAATTTAAATAGTTTAATTGGTAATTAATTAATAAATAAAATAATAATTAGTAACTTAGTTTAAAAATTTATAAAACAAACTTTTTATAATTTTTTAGGATTCCTGTGATGGTTAATTAGTTTTATAAATTTTTCCATAATTTTCTAAGTCATTTAATATTATTAGTAATTTAAAATAGTTTAAATAGTATAATTAATATAATTAGTAATTAATTAAAGAAAATCATAAAAAGACAAAAATATTTATTTTTAATTTTTTATACTTTCTTCAAGTTCATTTAAAGGTTTAGAAAATAGTTTTGTAAGTTTTTAGTTTAATTTATAGTCCTTATCATTTTTAGTTTGATTTAAATTAGTTTTTATTAAATAGATAAATAGTTTTTATTTAAATAATTAATATTAAATAATAAAATAATCTAAAAAATAATTTTCTTTTCATTTTAAATTTTCTTTTAAGTTTAAGTTTGTAGAATTTTCATTTTTACCCCCTGTAGTTTAAATTTCATTAAGACTCACCTTTTTCCCCGTACGTAAACGCAAGTTTTTAATTTGTAAACGTTTTTAGTTCACATAACTGTTTCAGTATATTGTTTAAACTGTTTCATTGTTTAAATTAGTAATATAAACCATTCTCACCAATTCCTGTTCATAATCACCCGTTCCCAAATTCCGTTTTATTACAGATTTCATACCTCGTTGGGATTAACGACCCGCGGATACCTTGTACTCCACGGAGCATTAGTCTAAGCTGTTTTCGACTTGTTAACCATTTAAACTTGGTTAATATTATCTGACTGTTTAGCACTGATTAGTAATGTTGTTGTTGTTGATGTTGATGTTGTTGTTGTTGTTGTTGTTTGTTGTTTCTTGTGTTATTTTTGTTGTTTGTTGTTTCTTGTGTTATTGTTGTTGTTGTTTAATAAAATGTTGTTTGTTGTGTTGTGTTATTGTTGGTGTTGTTGCTTTACCACTAGAAATCGTAAACTTCTATCCAAACACTCAAGATTGTAATTATTAATCTAAAAAAACGTCCACAGTAAGAACCTAAGCAGTTTATAAAGGAATCCGAAACACCACACGCTTAGCTTCAAACACGAAGGCAAACATTTTATTCAAACCACACAAGAGTTGTAAACCGGATACATTTTCATACAGACTCAAACTAAACAACACGACAAGCAAACGAACCAGATCAAACGAAACAACTCAAACTAAACAACTCGACAACCAAACAAAACAACTCAAACTAAACAACACGACAACCAAATGAAACAACCCATTTACTTTTTTTTGCGGCTAACTCCCGCTTTGCTTGAACTCGCACCACCTCTTCCTTTCCTTGCTCTCATTTCCTTGAGATATGCAAACGTAGCTTCAAGACTTGTTATTCTATTTTCCAGATTATCAACAGCTGCAGCTTCATCAAACGTGCTTTCAGCTTTATCCTCACCTCCAACAGCAGCAGCTTGAGCTTCAGCAGCACGTTGAGCTTCAGCAGTATCTACCTCTTCCAAATACTCTCTATAGTATGACTTTTTCCTCAACCATACCAGAATCCGGTCTCTCTGCCACGGTGCACAGTTCGCGTACGAACCATATTCATCAAAAATTTCAACGCCCCAATGATTTACAATTTCATTATACAAGAGCTGGTGTGATAAAGCCTTTGCCCACTCCTGTTCAGGCGTCAAACCATCCATTGTTATGTGTGTTTTGTATTTTTTTTGCCGAATTTATGATTTAATATGTATTAGGTGTATGTTATAATATATATTAAAAAGTTTTTGGGAAAAAGTTGCAGCTTGGAGGAAAATTTGGCGCCTAAACTTTTAGCGGGGACATGTCCCCGCCAAAAGTTATGCATTTTCCCGCCAAAAGTAATGGCGGGAATAATACCCGGGACAATAAAAACTGCAACTATTTTGGTCAAATATTATGTAATACTTTCGGCGGGGACAGTCCCCGCTAAAAGGTGGGTTTGAAATTGTGACTATTTTGGTCAAAGTTGTGATCAAAACAACTTTAGGCGGGGACATGTCCCCGCTGAAAGTTTGCGTTGAAAATGCAATGGGCGGTCAGCGAGATTGTGTGCCAGCTCAGCGCTGTTTTTGTCGTTTAGCGACTTTCAGCGGGGATAAGGGTGTCGCCGCCGAAAGTGTCGTCGTCCGTCCTCCTGTTTGTTGTAGTGTACAACAAAGTATGTAATCATATACACTTATTACATCATATTACCACATAAAAAAGTGCGTACAATATTGTAGTCCATGCTAAAGTCTCGTGGAGATTCGGAGCGTCACAAAATTCAACACACTAGCTTTTTAGTGTAAATTCTTCGTATAGATGTTTAGATTAATTGAACCAACAAAAAGTATTAAGTTTTAAAATCATTTTATTTCAATGAACATCCACATTTAATCTGAAATTTAGCTTGAAACTGCGCTTGAATTAAGCTTGCCGTATCCTTCCCAACCAAAGACGAGAAGTATAGAACTTATACGATTACCGGTGTTGAGGAAGCCATGCATGTTTTAGGTAATTAAACCAATTAACCGCTCGTTGCAAGCGAATGAGTGAAAACCATTCTGCCTTGCAAGCAAATGCTCGACACCAGAGCGTGGTGTGTGTGCATGCATGAGTTATAAAAAAAATTCATGCAACAGCTTATAGCTAGATCGAAATGAATCATCATGTTATAACCATCTCGATACTGATCAAATAGATGAAGAAAATGTCAAGTTATATAGCACCTAATACTGATCAAAATATTTAGTATTACCTAATACCCATTTTCTTAATAAAATATACAGATTAAAAGATCGTAATCTACTAATCTTGTTTTTTTTAACTTTATATCTTGGAAGTTTCATTTAGACTATATATATAAAGACCAACAACACAATATATATATTTCACACTCATTCTTAATCTTCCTCCAAAATGGCTTCTACACAATTTAGTCTGCTGTCCTCATCAACCTGCCCCAAACTCAGTCAACCAAACTTCAAGCTATTACGGTGCCAGAAGCCTCTCTCCGTCCGATGCTCAGTCATAGTAAACTCCTCCAACAACCAAGGTGATGGCTTTGATGCTAAGGCTTTCCGGCATAGGTTCACTAGAAGTGAAAAATATAAGCGGTTTGATGATAAGGAGGCTATGAAAACTATGAATCAAGAGTTTATGAGTAAGAATCATCTCAATCGCTTTAAATTCTTATTCATATGGCTATCATCAAATTTAGATAATTTGTATTAGGGGGTATTTGTTTAAGCTTATACGTGGGTTACAAGCTTATTGGTTTTTCGGCTTATATTTTATATAAGCCCCTTCCGGCTTATTTGAGACTTGTGGGCTTATATAAGTTTATTACGTATGATATAAAAAAACTTATGTAGACTCATAAGTCCCAAAATAAGCAGAAAATTGAGACTTATGAAGCCGAAATCAAATAAGCGTATAAGCTGACATATGAGCTTAAACAAACACCTCCTAAGTAGAGTTTGATAAGTATGATTAACGAGGATTTTTTTTACCTGCGGGGCGCCGGGTTTCAAGTGAATTTTTTTTTTTTGTTACACAAACATCCCCTAAATTTAACTCATGGATCGCTTCTGAAATTGGCAAGTGATTACAGAGATTATTAATGTAATTTTATGTCACACAAACAGTTCCTATATTTAACCTAGGGATTGTGTTTGTTACCGCAACTGTTCGGTACAATCCCTAGATTTAACGTATGATTGTTTCTGTAATCAAAGTTAACGGGATGGACATTTTTAGAAAACTTAGGGACTTTTTTCGTAACACACTAAACCAGACGGATGTTTATGTAATTTATTATTACACAATAAGTCTTAAGATATAACTGAGGGACTGTTTGTGTAATCGAGAGTAAATGGTAGGGATCATTTTTGCAATTTTTTAAAGACTATGTTTGTAATGAGAAGTAAACCACAGGGACAATTATTGCCATTTTTGTTTGATGTTTACTATTTGGTGAATAGTAAAATTTGTGTTAACTCAATTAGTATAGTGACAAGTGAGATTGTAATTTGCTTGCATGATAGCTTGATTTATTTGTCGTAGCTTCTGATGCTTTGTTTGATTGCGTTTATATAAATCGTTGTCTGATTGTCAAACCACCACTATAGAGCTGCCATGGAGTCGCCCACAATGTGCAAATTATGAGATAGTAAGATTGACTTGATGGTGCGGGTGTGGATGTAGGTCCATCACACTGACAGGGCAGACCAAGGGGGTTCCCGAGGGTGCACGGGAACCCATGAATTTTTCTTGCATAGTGTAAAATTATGTTAAATATATCGATTTTTCTAAAATGAAACCAGTCCTTAATTTTTGGGCTTCGGTATTTTTCATAAAATGAGACTAATGACTCTTGGTCCTGACAGAACACTGATGACCTGATCAATCAAGTAAATTCTTGTGTTCTTGACATACTTTTAACGATAAAATAACATTGCATAGCGATCTTAGCACTAACTTAATTTGCATATATAAGTTTGTGCAGAAAATTTGGTCTAAAATGATCGATAACTAGGCAGTGTTCTAAAAACATTGATGGATAGACAGTTTATTTAACTAGAAATTTGATGCGTGAGATAGGCTGAGTTGGTGTTTATTTTGATCCGTTTATGTTTAATCTACAATAAGGTGACATCATAGAGACACTAAAGAAGGAGGAGAACAAGAATGAATACACATGGGGAAATGTTACAGTGAAGCTTGCAGAATCTGCTGGCTTTTGCTGGGGTGTTGAGCATGCGGTGGCGAAGGCTTTTGAAACAAGAAAACTGTATCCTAATGAGATCATATGGATCACAAATGAGATTATTCACAATCCTACTGTTAATAAGGTATCATTATGAAGTCCTTGGATTAACATCTTAGTGACAAGTACATAAATTCCTGTGCCAAATTTAGTAACACCTCGGCTTCTGTAATGTAGAGGCTTGCAGAGATGGAAGTTAAGTACGTTCCCGTTAAGGACGGGGTGAAGCAGTTCGATGTAATCGATACAGGTGATGTTGTGATTTTGCCTGCTTTTGGGGCTGCAGTCGACGAGATGGTCACTTTGGATAACAAAGAAGTTACAATATCTGATACGACATGCCCTTGGGTAACTAAGGTATTTCTTTCACTATATCTGTTACTTCACCGTATGCGAAATTTCACATACTATTATATATTTTCTGTTTGGGATAAAAGGTGTGGAATCACGTTTACAAGCACTTGAAAGGGGGCTATACTTCTATACTTCACGGTAAATATGCTCATGAAGAGACCGTGGCAACAGCGTCTTTTGCTGGAAAGTACGTGATTGTGAAGAATATGGACGAGGTATGCAAATTGTTTCCTTAAAATTGTATTCAACGTTTATTCGATTCATCTACCATGGTTTTCTTTACATGAACCTAGGCAAACTATGTGTGTGATTACATCCTTGGTGGCAAACTAAACGGATCTAGCTCTACGAAAGAAGCCTTTCTGGAGGTACGTTATCTTATACTCCGTATACACTTATACTGACTTCACACCATTTTTAAAATTTATGTTTAAATGATCAAGATTCAAGACATATTACCAAATACCGGATACTTGCAGAAATTCAAGTTTGCAGTTTCAAAAGATTTTAATCCGGACACTGATCTTGTCAAAGCTGGTGTAGCAAACCAGACTACAATGCTGATGGGGGAAACACAGGAGATTGGTCGGTTCACTTTCACCAATTTATTATAGTATTTTTCCAGAAGTTGCATCTTCTGATGCTTCTGTTTTACTTTTTTTGCAGGGAGATTAGTAGAGATGACTATGATGCGTAAATATGGAGTAGAAAATGCCACCGAACACTTTATGAGCTTCAACACTATCTGTGAAGCCACACAAGTAAATACTTCTCTTATCATGAAGCTATAGGTGGCATTTCGCCGCATCTACTCATTAACGGGTCAAACGGCATAATAGAACATATCAAAAAAAGAAATGACTTAAAAATTCACCCAAAGTGTATACCTACTGTATAGAACCTCCTGAATCGTTTTTACGTTTTATTCTAAGACTTTGCAAAATCATATTTTTCAGAATAATTGGACAAAAACTGGTTTGGGTCAATACTGCCGATTTGACTGGTTTTAACTTTTAAAAATTACCAGTTGACCCATTAGCCAAACCAGCCGACCTGCCATTGCCACCTCTAATAGAATCACTTCCATGTTTAGGATGGTCTATATTCTAAATGTAATTTGTTATTAGGAGCGCCAAGATGCAATGCATAAACTGGTAGAAGAGAAGATGGATCTTATGTTAGTCGTTGGTGGGTGGAACTCAAGCAATACTTCACACCTGCAAGAGATTCCAGAAGCTCGTGGGATTCCATCTTACTGGATCGACAGTGCACAGAGAATTGGTCCTGGAAACCGCATAGCTTACAAGTTAATGGTAAACGCTTCTAACTTAACACTACTAATTTATTCGGAGTTCATTCACATTCTAACCAACTAATTGTAACAGCATGGAGAGCTGGTTGAGAAAGATAACTGGCTACCAAAGGGCCACGTGACAATAGGCGTCACATCTGGTGCATCTACTCCTGACAAGGTGAATCTTATCCCGCGCCTTAAGCTTTCAGTCTTCTCTATTTTATAAAACTTAGTGCCTGATTTCTTGGATTTTCATTCATCTATATTGGACTTGTGTAGGTTGTCGGAGAAGTTCTGATGAAGGTATTTGAGATAAAAAATGAAGAACTCGGACTGGCTTAGGTTCTAATGTTCTATTTATTTATTTAATAAGAGAACTAAATCCTATCTCGATTCACTAAAGCAAGGATATTCACTGTCTGTTGTAACACTGTGTACCTATACACAGGAGTATTTGGGATTGCTGATTTTGAAGTGCTTATCTATTTCAAAATAAAGATATATTAACCTGCTTAGTTTTATGTGTTTATTTGAGAGTAAAATAAGCAGTCTTATGCCAAAAACGCAAAACTACTTATCTGGTTAAAAAGAAGCAGACAATCCCTCAAAAAAGCAATACCACACACCTTCTAAAAGGTGGAAAGAATCAACAAACTTAGCCAAATTAGTGAAGGCGACATAGAGACCTAGAATCCGATACTCATTCAAGGTAACAGCTTATTCTTCATTTTGTTGTTTTAAAAGCCAAACATGCTAAAAAAGGAAAGTATAAATAATATACGTAACTCATTAATGGAACAATAATTCGATACAGTTTTATTAGCAAATATTAAGAATAGCAACAAGAAAAGCAAATGACCATATGAATGGAACAAACCTGAGTTAAAAGAGAGGTTCAAGCCTAAGCCCCTTTTTCTAAAAACAACAAATTTCAACACAAAGATTTAAATAATTCGGCATTATATAATAGAAGCCATTTTCTAAATCCCAAATAATTAGGACAAATGGGGTCATAACATTCAGTTTCCAACTTCTGAAGAGGGGGGTACCATACCAGAGGAGATGACGCTTTATTAAGTATGTGGCGGCTTAATAATTCTTTGCAGGACAACAGTCCTAGCTCGTCTAACATCACGGCTACAATTATCCGCCTGCATCCCTAAATCATCCACATTCTTCATAAACGAATTGAGCTTAATCTTTATCTCCTCGATTGCAATTTTCACCATTTCATCACCAGGATCATCACCCTCAATCACATGATCAGCCTTCATCATCATCTCCTCTATATCCAATTGAAGTCTATCGACAAGAACCCGAATAGTATCAAGGTCCCTAATCGCCACAAAACCCCCAACTTGCATCGAGCTAATGATCTCCTTCTGCCCTTTAATTGCATTTTCATAGTTTTTCAAAAGGGAGTTGATCCACTTCCCCATTGAACCAAGCGGAATAGCACTTGCAGCAGCAAGAGCAGCGGCCACGGGCGGTGCAGCCATAGCAGCCGCAACCACAGAACATATCAACACCGCCGCAAAAGTAGCCACAAAGATCACAGTCGAAACTTTCCTCCATGTTTGCATATACTTCACTTTCTTATCCAACTTCATTTTCTTCGCTTGTAACTTATCAAGCATCACCATTTGTTGCTTATAAACCGAATGAAATATCTTAAAAAACTCATCCGTAAACGGATCACCAGCATCCTTAAACCCCTTCAAATCCTCAAGCGTCTTCTCATACCGATTATCATCAACACCTTCATCCTCATCAAAATGCTGCAACGCCACAAGAATCAACAACTGACTATCCCTCACGCGTTTCAAACACTTATCCAACGCAGCACAGAAATCGAGCGTCTGCAAACTATTCTCAAAATACTCCTCCACCAATTCAAACAACTCCTGATTCTTCCATATATCTTTCTTACAATTCAAAATCACCTTCACAACTTCTTGATTCATTTCCAACAAACATTCAGTCACTTCTTTTAACGTATCAAACGACATAGCCCGTACTTCGACCCCTGTTGCTAAAGTACTAATCACATTATTCACACGAGCTTGTAACATAGCATCAAATGATTGCAAATCACTATCTGATCTACAAGCAGCTTCATAAGCATTCAGCTCTGAAACTATCTGATGACTTATATGACCAGAACCCAAACCCGAACCCGAACCCGAAGCACCAGCAACATTAGATTTCTTGCTATAATTAGCTCCCATTTTATCAACCTAATCATAAAAACACAAACCCATATATTAAAAACCTAAAATTCACTTATACAATCAGTGACGAAACCAGGGTGGGTCCCACAAACCTATGATATTCCTATATACCCGATCTTTGATAGTCCTTGGGTCAGTCCTATCCACTGCGTCCCAAAGAAGGGTGGCATAACTGTTGTTACCAATGAGGAAAATGAGTTGATTCCAACTCGTTTGGTTACTGGGTGGCGTGTATGCATCGACTATAGAAAACTAAACGATGCCACCCGAAAAGACCACTTTCCTCTACCCTTTATGGACCAGATGCTTGAGAGGTTGGCAGGAAATAAGTACTATTGTTTCCTGGACGGTTTCTCGGGATATTTTCAGATCCCCATTGATCCACAGGATCAAGAAAAAACTACCTTCACATGCCCATATGGAACATTTGCCTACCGTCGTATGCCATTTGGCTTATGCAACGCTCCTGGCACGTTCCAAAGGTGCATGATGGCTATATTTTCCGATACCATCGGGAAAACTATGGAGGTATTTATGGATGACTTCTCAGTCATCGGGGATTCTTTCCAAGCTTGTCTCACCAATTTGGAAATCATGCTTAAATGCTGTGAAGACACAAACTTGTGTCTAAATTGGGAGAAAAGCCATTTTATGGTCAAAGAGGGCATTGTCCTCGGCCATAAGATTTCAAAGAATGGGATAGAGGTAGACAGAGCAAGAGTTGATGTAATTGCTAAACTACCTCCTCCCACTACCGTCAAAGGTGTTAGAAGTTTCTGGGTCATGCTGGATTTTACCGTAGATTTATACAAGATTTTTCAAAAATCTCCAGGCCTATGACCCATCTCTTAGAGAAGGATATTCCTTTCATCTTCTCACCTGAGTGCTTAGAAGCATTTCAAATTTTGAAACAAAAGCTTACTGAAGCACCCATTCTTGTTTGCCCCCGACTGGGACTTGCCATTCGAATTAATGTGCGATGCAAGTGACTTTGCAATAGGTGCAGTCTTGGGGCAACGTTTAAGTAAACACTTTCAGCCTATACACTACGCTAGTAAGAACATGACTGAAGCTCAAACACGCTGTACCACCACAGAAAAAGAACTATTAGCTGTGGTATATGCCTTTGAAAAATTTAGGTCTTACTTGATCCTAACAAAAAGTGTGGTGTATACGGACCACTCGGCCTTGAAATACCTGTTTGCTAAACAGGATGCTAAGCCGAGGTTACTCCGTTGGGTTATACTCCTTTAAGAATTTGACATTATCATACGTGATAAGAAAGGAGCAGAAAACCTTGTGGCTGATCACTTATCCCGTCTAGAGAATCCTCATCAGGATGATCTCGAGAGAAAGGAAATTAATGAAACATTTCCTCTGGAGACACTAAATTTAATCTCTAGTCGGGATGATACCTCTACCCCATGGTTTGCCC
This sequence comes from Artemisia argyi, assembly GCA_030686995.1. Classification (NCBI taxonomy): domain Eukaryota; kingdom Viridiplantae; phylum Streptophyta; class Magnoliopsida; order Asterales; family Asteraceae; genus Artemisia; species Artemisia argyi. The sequence goes on from CM060676.1 coordinate 17,762,359, forward strand.
ATTTTGCAAATTACCATGCGGGTAATTTTGTAGTGAAAGGGATGTCGTCCCAACAGAAGAAAAAATTCTTCAAAGACGTCAAACACTATTTCTGGGACGACCCCTACCTCTTTAAGATATGTGCGGATCAAGTCATCCGACGGTGTGTCCATGGTACTGAAGCCATGGAAATCCTTAAAGCCTGTCATGATGGACCCACTGGGGGACATCACAGCTCAAACTACACCGCCAAAAAGGTGTTTGATTCTGGCTTCTATTGGCCCACCATCTATAAAGATGCCCAAGAACTTGTCAAAACTTGTGATGCTTGTCAACATCACGGGAATGATTCTAAGAAGGATGAGATGCCTCAAAACATCATCCAAGTCTGTGAAATATTTGATATCTGGGGCATTGACTTCATGGGCCCGTTCTCGTCTTCACGAGGGAACAAGTATATACTCGTGGCTGTAGACTATCTGTCTAAATGGGTTGAGGCGAAAGCTTTACCCACTAATGACGCCCGAGTTGTTGTGAAATTTCTGAAGTCTCTCTTTGCCCGATTCGGGACTCCTCGTGCCATTATCAGTGATCGTGGTACACACTTTTGCAATGATCAATTTGCAAGAGTGATGCTGAAATATGGTGTAACTCACCGTCTTTCTACTGCATATCACCCCCAAACTAGTGGGCAGGTGGAGGTCTCAAATAGGGGCATTAAGAGAATTCTGGAGAGGACGGTTGGTGAAAACCGTGCCTCTTGGTCGGACAAATTGGACGACGCACTCTGGGCTTTTCGTACGGCTTATAGTACACCCATTGGGTGTACTCCATATAAGTTGGTGTACGGAAAGACATGTCATCTTCCGATCGAATTAGAGCACAAAGCCTACTGGGCTTTGAAACATGCAAACTTTGACATTCAGACAGCGGGTGATCACCGCAAGGTTCAGCTAAACGAGCTAAATGAACTACGTGATCAAGCTTACGAGAATTCTTTAATCTATAAAGAAAAGACTAAGAAGATACATGACTCTAAAATAAAGAACTGTGTTTTCAACGTTGGTGACAGAGTTCTTCTTTTCAATTCAAGATTGAAAATTTTCTCGGGCAAGCTAAAAACCCGTTGGTCTGGACCATTTACTGTAGCAAAAGTATACCCATACAAAACTGTTGAGTTATTGCAACCCGACGGTCCCAATTTTAAAGTAAATGGACATCGTTTGAAACACTACTTTGGAGGGGACATACCACAAATGGTTGTCCCAGATCTCCAAACTTTCCCCACGGACTAATTAATATGGGGTCGAGTCAAGCTAGTGACTCGATAAACAAAAACATTAGCATCACATGGGTTCTCACCCATGTTTCTGACTTCTTTCTCTGTTCTACCACCCAAGTGTAGGGGAGTTACCCCTACTGTAAATAAAGTACATAAAATAAAAATGAAAAATACAAAAATAAAATAAATGTTGTTCCTACATTTAGCTGTGATATTGCCTTTTTACATTCAAAGAGTCGGCATAATAGCCGAGACTTTGAATATTGAGGACAATATTCATTTCTAAGTGTAGGGGGAAATTCTAACGAATTTAATTACATTATACATCTAGTACCCTCGTTTTTTGCCAAAAATTTAAAAAAAAAAATTCAAAATTTTCACTTAATGAAGTACTTGGCATTAACACAACAAATGGTTATTAGTCCACCATGTCTAATCCACATAAGGACTGGCTAATCCAGGAGCAAACGGCTCTTGGTAAAGATAACTCAAATCCGTTTTGGCTTGCAATTTGCCCAAAATTGTATGGTTCCTCAACTCCCCATATCCTCAAAAGCAAATGAGTTGGCTAGCCCGCAAGATTATGGCTTGTGGTAAAGGCAGTGAAAAACCATAATTGGTAATCATCTCACCAAGATGTTACTATTCCATCAAGAGTTGGCTAGTCCAGAAGCAAACGGCTTTTGGTAAAGACAAAACAAATCCGTTGACAGCTGGTGGTTTGCTCAAAATCACACGGTTATCAGGTGTACCACAGTTCTCACACCTGGCTACTCCAGAAGTAATGGCTGTCTAGTAAGGAGATATCAAAAATCCATTAAGTTTTCAAAAATGGGTTTTTAGTGGATGCTAGATTGCTAGGGACTAGCAATAGTTAAGTGTAGGGGATTGATGAGTTCATCATTTCTGTCAAATCTGAACAACAAAAACATGTAAAAACACTCAGAAACACCACAAAATACTACAAATATCCTTAGAAGGTGTTTTTATATGTTTCAGACATAAAAGAACTGAAAACAGGGAAAAACGGCCAAAGTTTACCAAATTGTCAAAATCAGTCCCTGAACTTTCATGAAATGTCAGAAATGGTCCCTGGATGATTTATTTTAAAGAAAAGTCAATAACAGTCCTCAGGAATCATGAAATAACAATTTTTACCCTTGGAAGTTCAAAATATCAAAATTGGCAAAACAGGTTCCTGCAGTTTCAATATTGACAGAAAATACCCCTAGTGTTCAAAAATGGAATTTTATCATTAAAAGGTCCTTGGTAATTCACAAATTGACAAATTTGACCCCTAGATGATAAATTCAAAGAATTTACAAAAAGGTCCCTATACTTTGAAAAATTGGCAAAAATGGTCCCCGGTTGTTTTATTTTGGAAAAATATCATTTAGGGCCTTATAATATTTAAATATGGCAAGAATGGTCCTTTTGATAAAGTTTGGAAAAGTTTCAGATTTAGTCCTTGGAAATTCAGAAATTACATAAAAGATCCTTGGGCTAAATATTTACAAACAAAAAAAATAACTAAACCAAATTCAATACACAACCCAAATAGCAAAACCTGGTCCATCCCATATCTTAGGCCCAAACAACCCTGAGCCCAAACCCTTTATTAAATAAAAACGGGTCAACACCCTTTGTTTGACCCTGGCTTCTTCCACCCATCATCCCTGACCTCTCCACCTCCTGCTACGACCACCACTCCACCACCTCCTTACACCTTTCCATCACAAACCCCTCTCTGTCACTCCCACATCAAAACCCACCTCCTAGGTTTTCCCTAGGAGATACCATGTGTCAAACCTATAGCCTGTTAACACCTACACCATGCCAAACCTTACACCACCACTCCTAGCTCTCATCTACATCCCAAATTGTCCCCTACAACTTACACAACATCCCAAAGGGCATTAATTGCCCTGAAAACCCTACAAGCAGCTTAGACTACTTTTGGCGCCAAAAGTAAGTTTAAACGGCCATGATGAAATTGGACACATCCAAAGGCTTATATTGGTGGGAAATGCTCAGAAAGACACGTGGAACAACCAGGGATGCTTTAAAAAGAGAAGAGAAGCAGAGATTGAAGCAAGTAGTAGTAATTTAATTTTTCTTATGTCGAATTAGTTTAAACCTTAATTTTCAGTTGTAATCTTTAAGTAAAACTTGTTGTAATCAATCTTATAGTGTAATAAAATCCTTATTCACTTTTAGTTTCAAGTCTTGTTACCTTAAATTTATATTTTGTATTTTCAAGTGATTTTGATATTTTTATTTGAATGATGCTAAGATGTTAATTTTCTGTTCCAATAGATTAAATTAAGCTCTAATATAAGTAATATGTAGTTTAGAAAGTGTTTAATCTTGTTTAGCTTGAAAAACAGAAAAATACTCAAAAATACAAAAAAAATATAAGAAAAATAAAAAATCAGTGTGCAATGGTGAAGAAAGCATGGAGCAAGGTTTATACTGGATTGCCTTGGGTATAGTAGCTTATTGGAAGCTTTAGGAAGTGATCTTGGTTCTTGGTACTTGGTTTTCTGCTGGATATCACTTGTAAGCTCATATTTCCAATTTTAGTGATTTACTGTTTACATGCTTGTTAGTTGTTAATCTTTGTGTTTTTAGGATTGTTTTGTGTATCTCAGTTATATTGTTACTTAAAAGTTCAGGTTTATTAATTTAGATTCATAGTTGCTTAAGTTTTCAAATTTCACTGTCAAAAATTATGCTATTTATTAAACCATGAGTATATATGTTCTTATCTGTGATTTTATACTTGAATGATCATTTTTCATCATATAACATCTGTGTGGATCAAATTCATGGACTAAATCATCTTTGTGTAGTGAAAATCAAAAATTAAGTAGTTATAAGGGGTGTTTGGCATTACTGAGATCACTGTCTTGCCTTGTATCTTTGTGGTAACAAATGGTTCATACATGTTTCAATAAGTTATATTAGGTCAGTCAAAGCTTAAAATCAAGTGTGTATTTTGTTAAAAGTCAAAATCACTTTGATTCCTTCTTGTCAGTTAACTGTTAGGAGTTTTGAGTCCATAATTGTTCATATCAGTTAATTTCTTGTTGTTTTAGCTTAAAATCATCTTAATATAACTTATAAACATGTTATCAGTCATTAGTGATCATTAGAAAGTGGTAAAAGTCAACTTAGCTTAATAAATCAAAAAGTCAAAAGGCATGTTATTCAAAATTTCCAAAAAACTCCATGAATTGTTTTGATTTATAGGTTAAGATTAAGACCTTGAAACTTTTAGGATTTACAACCCCCCAGCTAGTCTTCAGTGTCCCACCTCCATTATATTTTTGTGAATTTTTCTGTGGGCCCCACAAGCCCTCAAAGTAGCCCCACCAGGGCAGTTTTTCCGAAATTCCAGCCATTTATTTAGTTTTTGATTTTTCATTTCTTCGTTATAAGTCCGTTTGACCTGAAATTTGGTTTGTAGCTTATTCTTTTGCTTATTTACTTAGTGGTATTTTTAATTTAATTTTTAGATTTTTTGTTTACAAGGGTAAATCACCCTTTTTAGGGCTGCAAATCTTAAAATCAGCAAATACATTAAAGGGAGTGTTTGGCTCAAGGTTGTTCACTGAGCTCCGTTGTGTTTGAGTGTGAGTTTTTGGTTCAGTCAGATCCCACTAGGTTGCATTAGGACACATCAAGCTTGAAACTTAGGTCTTGTGTGACCAAAAGTCAAATTTCCTTTTTAAAAATCTAAACTTGTTATCTGTTAAGCATTTATGTTTAGCAATCAGTCATAGTAGCTCACTAGTGGTTAATGTAGCTTTAGATCATCTCCTTGTAGCTTATTATCACATTCTCAGTCCATTAGAAGTAATCTAATCTCATAAAAGTCAACTTTGTAGTATAAGTGAAAAAGTCAAAATTACCAATTTTGCAAAAATCTCAAAACTTGCAAGATTTGTTTAGAATTTTGTGTTAGGATCTAGGACTTGTGCTTTTTAGGAATTGTAGTCTACCACCTCAACTTTGAAATCCCATAGTCGTTATATTTTTTCAATTTTTTCTGTGGGCCTTACAACCCCCCAAACAGGGCTGCAGGCCCTTGCTGCACCAGCAGCTCCTCTACTGTCCCAACTTCTGTGGGTTCCACAGACCTCATAAGTGGGCCCCACTTAGTGATTTTTGGTTCTTTGGACTCCCCTGCTGGCCCTCTACCCATTTCAAGCTTGTGTGGAAGCTTAAGCTCCCTGGGACCCACCTGAAATCACCCCTAAACTCTGTCCCATTTTCAGTGTACAAGTAAGAAAATCAAGTGCTTATTGTGGTTCATTTGCTTATCCTGTGAGCTTATTTGTTAAATTCTTACTTATTCATGTTAAAGGAACTTACTTGAACCATAATCCACCCCTGTGGACCCCACAAAGGCTGATTTCCATCAAAAAGTCAATAAAAGTCAACTGTCCAAGCTTTTTGGGTCCAAATTGCTTATTTTTAAGCTAGAAACAAGTTGTCTTCACAAAAGTTGTTTGATTTTAGATATTAAATAGGTTTGTAAAAGAAAATTCCAGAAAAAACAAATTTAAAATAAGTGATAGTTTCTATTTAATATAATTTAAATTTTAATTTTCATTTTTAGATTTTTATTAAGTAACCTATATTTTTATATTTTTATTAATTTCCTTCTATATTAAAGTATTTTTAATAATTTTCTCAGAATTTTATTTTGCCTTTTAGTATTAATTATAATTAATATTAGTTTTATTAATAAATAATCAATAATTAAGTTATAAATAGCATAATTAATTTTTATAAGGTAACACCTAGTTTTTATATTTTTCCTAGCTTTTATAAGTCATAATATAATTTTAGTAATTTTTCTAGAATTTTTAATGTTCATTTACTAGCTTTTATAATTTAAATAGTTTAATTGGTAATTAATTAATAAATAAAATAATAATTAGTAAATTAGTTTACAAATTTATAAAACAAACTTTTTATAATTTTTTAGGATTCCTGTGATGGTTAATTAGTTTTATAAATTTTTCCATAATTTTATAAGTCATTTTAGTATTATTAGTAATTTAAAATAATTTAAATAGTTTAATTAATATAATTAGTAATTAATTAAAGAAAATCATAAAAAGACAAAAATATTTATTTTTAATTTTTTATACTTTCTTCAAGTTCATTTAAAGGTTTAGAAAATAGTTTTGTAAGTTTTTAGTTTAATTTATAGTCCTTATCATTTTTAGTTTGATTTAAATTAGTTTTTATTAAATAGATAAATAGTTTTTATTTAAATAATTAATATTAAATAATAAAATAATCTAAAAAATAATTTTCTTTTCATTTTAAATTTTCTTTTAAGTTTAAGTTTGTAGAATTTTCATTTTTACCCCCTGTAGTTTAAATTTCATTAAGACTCACCTTTTTCCCCGTACCTAAACACAAGTTTTTAATTTGTAAACGTTTTTAGTTCACATAACTATTTAAGTATATTGTTTAAACTGTTTCATTGTTTAAATTAGTAATATAAACCATTCTCACCAATTCCTGTTCATAATCACCCGTTCCCAAATTCCGTTTTATTACAGATTTCATACCTCGTTGGGATTAACGACCCGCGGATACCTTGTACTCCACGGAGCATTAGTTTAAGCTGTTTTTGACTTGTTAACCATTTAAATTTGGTTAATATTATCTGACTGTTTAGCACTGATTAGTAATGTTGTTGTTGTTGTTGTTGTTGTTGTTGTTGTTGTTGTTGTTGTTGTTGTTGTTTGTTGTTTCTTGTGTTATTTTTGTTGTTTGTTGTTTCTTGTGTTATTGTTGTTGTTTGTTGTTTGTTGTGTTATTGTTGTTGTTGTTTAATAAAATATTGTTTGTTGTGTTGTGTTATTGTTGTTGTTGTTGCTTTACCACTAGAAATCGTAAACTTCTATCCAAACACTCAAGATTGTAATTATTAATCTAAAAAAACGTCCACAGTAAGAACCTAAGCAGTTTATAAAGGAATCCGAAACACCACACGCTTAGCTTCAAACACGAAGGCAAACATTTTATTCAAACCACACAAGAGTTGTAAACCGGATACATTTTCATACAGACTCAAACTAAACTACACGACAAGCAAACGAACCAGATCAAACGAAACAACTCAAACTAAACAACTCGACAACCAAACAAAACAACTCAAACTAAACAACACGACAACCAAATGAAACAACCCGTTTACTTTTTTTTGCGGCTAACTCCCGCTTTGCTTGAACTCGCACCACCTCTTCCTTTCCTTGCTCTCATTTCCTTGAGATATGCAAACGTAGCTTCAAGACTTGTTATTCTATTTTCCAGATTATCAACAGCTACAGCTTCATCAAACGTGCTTTCAGCTTCATCCTCACCTCCAACAGCTTGAGCTTCAGCAGCACGTTGAGCTTCAGCAGTATCTACCTCTTCCAAATACTCTCTATAGTATGACTTTTTCCTCAACCATACCAGAATCCGGTCTCTCTGCCACGGTGCACAGTTCGCGTACGAACCATATTCATCAAAAATTTCAACGCCCCAATGATTTACAATTTCATTATACAAGAGCTGGTGTGATAAAGCCTTTGCCCACTCCTGTTCCGGCGTCAAACCATCCATTGTTATGTGTGTTTTGTATTTTTTTTGCCGAATTTATGATTTAATATGTATTAGGTGTATGTTATAATATATATTAAAAAGTTTTTGGGAAAAAGTTGCAGCTTTGAGGGAAATTTGGCGCCTAAACTTTTAGCGGGGACATGTCCCCGCTAAAAGTTATGCATTTTCCCGCCAAAAGTAATGGCGGGAATAATACCCGGGACAATAAAAACTGCAATTATTTTGGTCAAATATTATGTAATACTTTCGGCGGGGACAGTCCCCGCTAAAAGGTGGGTTTGAAATTGTGACTATTTTGGTCAAAGTTGTGATCAAAACAACTTTAGGCGGGGACATGTCCCCGCTGAAAGTTTGCGTTAAAAATGCAATCGACGGTCAGCGAGATTGTGTGCCAGCTCAGCGCTGTTTTTGTCGTTTAGCGACTTGCGGCGGGATAAGGGCGTCGCCGCCGAAAGTGTCGTCGTCCGTCCTCTGTTTGTTGTAGTGTACAACAAAGTATGTAATCATACACACTTATTATATCATATTACCACATAAAAAAGTGCGTACAATATTGTAGTCCATGCTAAAGTCTCGTGGAGATTCGAGGCGTCACAAAATTCAACACACTAGCTTTTTAGTGTAAATTCTTCGTATAGATGTTTAGATTAATTGAACCAACAAAAAGTATTAAGTTTTAAAATCATTTTATTTCAATGAACATCCACATTTAATCTGAAATTTAGCTTGAAACTGCGCTTGAATTAAGCTTGCCGTATCCTTCCCAACCAAAGACGAGAAGTATAGAACTTATACGATTACCGGTGTTGAGGAAGCCATGCATGTTTTAGGTAATTAAACCAATTAACCGCTCGTTGCAAGCGAATGAGTGAAAACCATTCTGCCTTGCAAGCAAATGCTCGACACCAGATCGTGGTGTGTGTGCATGCATGAGTTATAAAAAAATTCATGCAACAGCTTATAGCTAGATCGAAATGAATCATCATGTTATAACCATCTCGATACTGATCAAATAGATGAAGAAAATGTCAAGTTATATAGCACCTAATACTGATCAAAATATTTAGTATTACCTAATACCCATTTTCTTAATAAAATATACAGATTAAAAGATCGTAATCTACTAATCTTGTTTTTTTTAACTTTATATCTTGGAAGTTTCATTTAGACTATATATATAAAGACCAACAACACAATATATATATTTCACACTCATTCTTAATCTTCCTCCAAAATGGCTTCTACACAATTTAGTCTGCTGTCCTCATCAACCTGCCCCAACCTCAGTCAACCAAACTTCAAGCTATTACGGTGCCAGAAGCCTCTCTCCGTCCGATGCTCAGTCATAGTAAACTCCTCCAACAACCAAGGTGATGGCTTTGATGCTAAGGCTTTCCGGCATAGGTTCACTAGAAGTGAAAAATATAAGCAGTTTGATGATAAGGAGGCTATGAAAACTATGAATCAAGAGTTTATGAGTAAGAATCATCTCAATCGCTTTAAATTCTTATTCATATGGCTATCATCAAATTTAGATAATTTGTATTAGGGGGTATTTGTTTAAGCTTATACGTGGGTTACAAGCTTATTGGTTTTTCGGCTTATATTTTATATAAGCCCCTTCCGGCTTATTTGAGACTTGTGGGCTTATATAAGTTTATTACGTATGATATAAGAAAACTAATGTAGAATAAGTCCCAAAATAAGCAGAAAATTGAGACTTATGAAGCCGAAATCAAATAAGCGTATAAGCTGACATATGAGCTTAAACAAACACCTCCTAAGTAGAGTTTGATAAGTATGATTAACGAGGATTTTTTTTACCTGCGGGGCGCCGGGTTTCAAGTGATTTTTTTTTTTGTTACACAAACATCCCCTAAATTTAACTCATGGATCGCTTCTGAAATTGGCAAGTGATTACAGAGATTATTAATGTAATTTTATGTCACACAAACAGTTCCTATATTTAACCTAGGGATTGTGTTTGTTACCGCAACTGTTCGGTACAATCCCTAGATTTAACGTATGATTGTTTCTGTAATCAAAGTTAACGGGATGGACATTTTTAGAAAACTTAGGGACTTTTTTCGTAACACACTAAACCAGACGGATGTTTATGTAATTTATTATTACACAATTAGTCTTAAGATATAACTGAGGGACTGTTTGTGTAATCGAGAGTAAATGGTAGGGATCATTTTTGCAATTTTTTAAAGACTATGTTTGTAATGAGAAGTAAACCACAGGGACAATTATTGCCATTTTTGTTTGATGTTTACTATTTGGTGAATAGTAAAATTTGTGTTAACTCAATTAGTATAGTGACAAGTGAGATTGTAATTTGCTTGCATGATAGCTTGATTTATTTGTCGTAGCTTCTGATGCTTTGTTTGATTGCGTTTATATAAATCGTTGTCTGATTGTCAAACCACCACTATAGAGCTGCCATGGAGCCGCCCACAATGCGCAAATTATGAGATAGTAAGATTGACTTGATGGTGCGGGTGTGGATGTAGGTCCACACGCTGACAGGGCAGACCAAGGGGGTTCCCGAGGGTGCACGGGAACCCATGAATTTTTCTTGCGTAGTGTAAAATTATGTTAAATATATCGATTTTTCTAAAATGAAACCAGTTCTTAATTTTTGGGCTACGATTTTCGGTATTTTTCATAAAATGAGACTAATGACTCTTGGTCCTGACAGAACAATGATGACCTGATCAATCAAGTAAAATCTTGTGTTCTTGACGTACTTTTAACGATAAAATAACATTGCATAGCGATCTTAGCACTAACTTAATTTGCATATATAAGTCATTGTACAGAAAATTTGGTCTAAAATGATCGATAACTAGGCAGTGTTGTTCTAAAAACATTGATGGATAGACAGTCTATTTAACTTGAAATTTGATACGTGAGATAGGCTGAGTTGGTGTTTATTTTGATCCGTTTATGTTTAATCTACAATAAGGTGACATCATAGAGACACTAAAGAAGGAGGAGAACAAGAATGAATACACATGGGGAAATGTTACAGTGAAGCTTGCAGAAGCTGCTGGCTTTTGCTGGGGTGTTGAGCATGCGGTGGCGAAGGCTTTTGAAACAAGAAAACTGTATCCTAATGAGAAGATATGGATCACAAATGAGATTATTCACAATCCTACTGTTAATAAGGTATCATTATGAAGTCCTTGGATTAACATCTTAGTGACAAGTACATAAATTCCTGTGCCAAATTTACTAACACCTCGGCTTCTGTACTGTAGAGGCTTGCAGAGATGGAAGTTAAGTATGTTCCCGTTAAGGACGGGGTGAAGCAGTTCGATGTAATCGATACAGGTGATGTTGTGATTTTGCCTGCTTTTGGGGCTGCAGTCGACGAGATGGTCACTTTGGATAACAAAGAAGTTACAATATCTGATACGACATGCCCTTGGGTAATTAAGGTATTTCTTTCACTATATCTGTTACTTCACCGTATGCGAAATTTCACATACTATTATATATTTTCTGTTTGGGATAAAAGGTGTGGAATCACGTTTACAAACACTTGAAACGGGGCTATACTTCTATACTTCATGGTAAATATGCTCATGAAGAGACCGTGGCAACAGCGTCTTTTGCTGGAAAGTACGTGATTGTGAAGAATATGGACGAGGTATGCAAATTGTTTCCTTAAAATTGTATTCAACGTTTATTCGATTCATCTACCATGGTTTTCTTTACATGAACCTAGGCAAACTATGTGTGTGATTACATCCTTGGTGGCAAACTAAACGGATCTAGCTCTACGAAAGAAGCCTTTCTGGAGGTACGTTATCTTATATACACTTATACTGACTTCACACCATTTTTAAAATTTATGTTTAAATGATCAAGATTCAAGACATATTACCAAATACCGGATACTTGCAGAAATTCAAGTTTGCAGTTTCAAAAGATTTTAATCCGGACACTGATCTTGTCAAAGCTGGTGTAGCAAACCAGACTACAATGCTGATGGGGGAAACACAGGAGATTGGTCGGTTCACTTTCACCAACTTATTATAGTATTTTTCCAGAAGTTGCATCTTCTGATGCTTCTGTTTTACTTTTTTTGCAGGGAGGTTAGTAGAGATGACTATGATGCGTAAATATGGAGTAGAAAATGTCACTGAACACTTTATGAGCTTCAACACTATCTGTGAAGCCACCCAAGTAAATACTTCTCTTATCATGAAGCTATAGGTAGCATTTCGCCGCATCTACTCATTAACGGGGTCAAACAGGCATAAATAGAAAATATCAAAAGTGAAATGACTTGAAATTCACCCAAAGTGTATTTCTACTGTATAGCACCTCCTAAATCGTTTTATTCCAAGACTTTCGATTATGAAATTATATAATCTTTGAAAAATCATTTTTTTTTGGGACTAATTGGACAAAAACTGTTTTGGGTCAATACTGCCGTTTTGACTGGTATTACCAATTGACCCGCCAAACCAGCCGACCCGCCATTTCCACCTCTAATAGAATCACTTCCATGTTTAGGATGGTCTATATTCTAAATGTAATTCATTATTAGGAGCGCCAAGATGCAATGTATAAATTGGTGGAAGAGAAGATGGATCTTATGTTAGTCGTTGGTGGGTGGAACTCAAGCAATACTTCACACCTGCAAGAGATTCCAGAAGCTCGTGGGATTCCATCTTACTGGATCGACAGTGCACAGAGAATTGGTCCTGGAAACCGCATAGCTTACAAGTTGATGGTAAACGCTTCTAACTTAACACTACTAATTTATTCGGAGTTCATTCACATTCTAACCAACTAATTGTAACAGCATGGAGAGCTGGTTGAGAAAGATAACTGGCTACCAAAGGGCCACGTGACAATAGGCGTCACATCTGGTGCATCTACTCCTGACAAGGTGAATCTTATCCCGCGCCTTAAGCTTTCAGTCTTCTCTATTTTATAAAACTTAGTGCCTGATTTCTTGGATTTTCATTCATCTATATCGGACTTGTGCAGGTTGTCGGAGAAGTTCTGATGAAGGTATTTGAGATAAAAAATGAAGAACTCGGACGGGCTTAGGTTCTAATGTTCTATTTATTTATTTAATAAGAGAACTAAATCCTATCTCGATTCACTAAAGCAAGGATATTCACTGTCTGTTATAACACTGTGTACCTATACACAGGAGTATTTGGGATTGCTGATTTTGAAGTGCTTATCTATTTCAAAATAAAGATATATTAACCTGCTTAGTTTTATGTGTTTATTTGAGAGTAAAATAAGCAGTCTTATACCAAAAACGCAAAACTACTTATCTGGTTAAAAAGAAGCAGACAATCACTTAAAAAAGCAATACCACACACCTTCTAAAAGGTGGAAAGAATCAACAAACTTAGCCAAATTAGTGAAGGCGACATAGAGACCTAGAATCCGATACTCATTCAAGGTAACAGCTTATTCTTCATTTTGTTGTTTTAAAAGCCAAACATGCTAAAAAAGGAAAGTATAAATAATATACGTAACTCATTAATGGAACAATAATTCAATACAGTTTTATTAGTAAATAGTAAGAATAGCAACAAGAAAAGCAAATGAACATATGAATGGAACAAACGTGAGTTAAAAGAGAGGTTCAAGCCTAAGCCCCTTTTTCTAAAAACAACAAATTTCAACACAAAGATTTAAATAATTCGGCATTATATAATAGAAGCCATTTTCTAAATCCCAAATAATTAGGACAAATGGGGTCATGACATTCAGTTTCCAACTTCTGAAGAGGGCAATACCATACCAGAGGAGATGACGCTTTATTAAGTATGTGGCGGCTTAATAATTCTTTGCAGGACAACAGTCCTAGCTCGTCTAACATCACGGCTACAATTATCCGCCTGCATCCCTAAATCATCCACATTCTTCATAAACGAATTGAGCTTAATCTTTATCTCCTCGATTGCAATTTTCACCATTTCATCACCCGCATCATCACCCTCAATCACATGATCAGCCTTCATCATCATCTCCTCTATATCCAATTGAAGTCTATCGACAAGAACCCGAATAGTATCAAGGTCCCTAATCGCCACAAAACCCCCAACTTGCATCGAGCTAATGATCTCCTTCTGCCCCTTAATTGCATTTTCATAGTTTTTCAAAAGGGAGTTGATCCACTTCCCCATTGAACCAAGCGGAATAGCACTTGCAGCAGCAAGAGCAGCGGCCACGGGTGGTGCAGCCATAGCAGCCGCAACCACAGAACATATCAACACCGCCGCAAAAGTAGCCACAAATATCACAGTCGAAACTTTCCTCCAGGTTTGCATATACTTCACTTTCTTATCCAACTTCATTTTCTTCGCTTGTAACTTATCAAGCATCACCATTTGTTGCTTATAAACCGAATGAAATATCTTAAAAAACTCATCCGTAAACGGATCACCAGCATCCTTAAACCCCTTCAAATCCTCAAGCGTCTTCTCATACCGATTATCATCAACACCTTCATCCTCATCAAAATGCTGCAACGCCACAAGAATCAACAACTGACTATCCCTCACGCGTTTCAAACACTTATCCAACGCAGCACAGAAATCAAGCGTCTGCAAACTATTCTCAAAATACTCCTCCACCAATTCAAACAACTCCTGATTCTTCCATATATCTTTCTTACAATTCAAAATCACCTTCACAACTTCTTGATTCATTTCCAACAAACATTCAGTCACTTCTTTTAACGTATCAAACGACATAGCCCGTACTTCGACCCCCGTAGCTAAAGTACTAATCACATTATTCGCACGAGCTTGTAACATAGCATCAAATGATTGCAAATCACTATCTGATCTACAAGCAGCTTCATAAGCATTCAGCTCTGAAACTATCTGATGACTTATATGACCAGAACCCAAACCAGAACCCGAAGCACCAGCAACATTAGATTTCTTGCTATAATTAGCTCCCATTTTATCAACCTAATCAAAAAAACACAAACCCATATATTAAAATCCTATATTTCATCTATACAATCAGTGACGAAACCAGAGTGGGTCCCACTTCTCCCAAAAACCTACAAAACTTTCCTAAATACACGCAGTTCAAGAAAATTTGTTTTTTAGTACCCTTTTCTAAATGCTACTGATATATCTGTGTCCTGGTTCCGTCCCTGATAATAACAAAACAACAATCCAACATATATAAAACTTTAAAAAAAGAGCCAAAAAAAACATACCCAACATAGATATCTTGAAAATTATGGAAAAAAGATTGCAACCCAGAAACCAAAATGTGTTTTCAGACTAATAAAAACGAAAAGTATGATATGAAATAGTGTTATAAAGATAAGGATGGAAGGTTTATGTTATAGTATGCTTGCACGCATGAAGGAATGAAATGAGAAAAATGGAAGCAATGATTTAATTTTTTTTTATATATATATAAAGAAAAGTGAACAGTTATTTATGGATGATGATGAAAGGGGTTATATAGTGTGTTTTAACGCGCAAAGGTTGTTTGAATTTACAGAAACTTAAGGTGGAAGACAGGTGAAGTGAAAATTACAAGAAAGAGAAGGAACATGTGTTGTGTTTTTTTAACTACTACTGTGTTTTTGGGTGAATTGTTGTGGAAGTGTTACATAAAGTGATGTCTATTTGTTTTTAATTACTGTCAACACCCTGTAAATTTGATAAAAGTTTTGAGAAAAGATAAAAGTTTTAAAAGTAAGCCCAGGTGTAATTGTCATTTCTCCTTCAGCTCCACCTCAGCTATCACATTAACTTTTTAACACATTATTCAACTTCTAGCTGTAATGACCGTCTTCTAACTAAACATATAAAAATATTTCACTTTATACAAAAATATACCTAACAACATATCTCACACATATTCATAAACAAAAAGATGATGATGATGATGATGACGATGATAATAATAATAATAATAATAATAATAATAATAATAATAAAACACACCACCACCACCTCTTTTCCACGTTTCTCATTAGGTGAAGTCTTTCACCTAACCAACCCAAAAATCGTCCCTTCATGCGCCAACCTTGTAGCCCAGTTATGCACTTCCCTTTCACCTCACCTTCACCTCACCCATAACACCTCGCCTCCTAAGTTATGGGTAGCTACTTTGGGGTTAGCTTTTAAGTAGGTAGCTCATATATATACGAAGGAGAAAATATGCAAACTATCCTGTTTTTTTTTCTAAATGAGTTGTTGAATCAACTTAAACATTATATTTCACACATTGCATCAAGCGTGAGGTTTTAACAAGTGTTTTCAAGAAGATAAATCAAGACAGGTAGCATTTTTTTATATTTTGACTGTTAGTTATGATCATAAGATTTTAAAATGGAAATTTAACTATTTGCCCATTTATAAGATTATTTAGCTTTTAATGGTACGAGCTTGTGTAATGATTATTTTAAACCCTTAAATTAGTAGGCTAGAAAATTCGAAGGTATGGTAATCCTAAAAACACTTATTAATGGTGTTCAAATGCACAGTGTTCAAATGCACACTTACGTGTGTTGATTATTGGCCTGAGACGATTTTTCCTGAATGTATATCCAGAAATTTAAATTAAAAACACTTACTTGAAAAGGACAAATAGACATCGTTTATCATGTGCAAAATAGAAACTCTAATTTCTTTGCTTACACAATTTACCAAAATATAAATAAATAAATAACACACAATAAGCATTAAGCAAGGATGCAATTAGTCATTTATGTAAAAGATGAGGGACTATTTGAAGCATATTGAAAATGAGTAATGATGTAATAATCTGGTATGTGAAGACACATGGTATCACGCGTATAGCCTTACACAAACACAAGTACTGTTGCCGCCTTTAATGTATTTCAAAATAAAAATAAATTTAAATTAAAGGATTTCACTGCACGTCAAATTGTCTATATACGCACGTGACCTGCTGCTATTCATTTTTTCCTTATAAAAATGCTAAATAAAAGTTGATGATAAATATTGAAGATTTATATCAGTAAGGAATTGAATAACTAATTTATGTAAAGTTATGTAACGTAAAAAAATAGTGGTCTTCGGTCTTCCTACGTTTTGTTGTTTAAATTCTTTACTAATCATATACTAACAAGTATTTGAGCATTTAATTGAAGCATTGACAATTTTTTTGTCATTAATTCGTCATTAAAACACGTTTAAAAATTAAATTTTGCTAACAATAACCTAATAAATGTTGTATAAGTTTACCTCAGTTAAAAAATATTTTCAATCACACATTTTAAAGAGTGAGATTTTCAAGAGGAAATGCATATCTTTTTGTACTTGCATCTAAATTACTTACTTCGTCCCAAAATTAGTGTCTATATTTCCTTTTAAGGATGTCTCAAATTTTTTATCCATTTGTCTTATTAAGTAAAAATTAAAGAATCTAATGGAGGAATATTCCATTTTAGTGATTGAAAATTAAAATACTCTAACTTTTATTAAACTTTGTGATTTCTCTCTTGTTAGTGAAGAAAGTGTGACTGGGTTAAGACCGGGTTTAGTCCGTGTTGGGCTGATCTAGATGGATCATCTGTTATGTAGTTTATGCACTAATCCAAGTATAGGAATAAGTTCCTGCACAAGTAGAAGCACACCGTTAGCCTTACCGTAAGGACGGACCTTACGATTAAGCTCCGTCGTGAGAATAAGTACTCATGTTGTGAGAGAAATATTTGTGTGTTGGGATGAGTGAGAAAGTCATACCTCGAGAGTGTGAGTTGAGATTTCCTTTTATAGGTACCGGAAATATTAGGGTTTCCTGATATTTCGCGTATTGCTATATTGGCCGAGGTGGGACCCTTGTCGGGCAAGGATCCACAGCTTAATCGATTGTTGCGGACGTGGATGGTTTTTCGGACCGGGGGCCGATCCGCGAGCGTACCTTAAAAATGCCGCTCGTATACATCCTTTGTTCGTCCAGGTCGTGCCGTGCTCGGGGCATGGGCTTTAGCCAAGTCTGGCTTTTATTGGCTTGTTGGGTCGGGACCCAGTTTGGTCGATGGACAAGAACCCGTCTTGCTTGTAGGGCCGGAGCCCGTTTTGCTTGTGGGGCCGGAGCCCGGTATGTTTGTAGGGCCGGAGCCCAATTCATTTTGAATAGTCCAAGCCCAGTAGGCCTGTTATCCGTACTATACGTCATCAAGTCCCCCCAGTCTAGTGCGTTCATTGCTCGCGTGCTGTTGTAGCATGCGATTAATGTTTCTAGACTATTTTGTTATCCGATCCGTTTTTAAGCTCGTAGGTTGTCCGTGATCCGTACCTTTGGTTAGCAGCTTAGATCGTGGGGGAACATGGACCATTGTTAAAACCGCTTAAGTGAGCGGATGCTTTGCTTTGCTAGCTGTCATCCTTATCTTTTACTTTTTATCGTAACCGTTGGTTTAGGTACGCCTGTGACAGATGTCACATTACGGTTTTCTTGAGTGTGTCGTAGGTATAAATACCTAGGTTATTGTGAGGCTATTTTTCCTTTTTTTTTTGTTCTATTTTCCACGCTTTCTATATAGTCCTTTCAATTACCCTTTTTTCATTCCTCTGCCTCGTCATTTTTGGATCATCGCGGTGCGATGGTAAAAATTACGGAAGTTAAGTGTAATCTAACCCAAGATAGACTTGACAGTTTGTGCCATGATTGCCACATTCCGTTGTTTGTTTGTCCCCTCTTACCTGATCCGGATCAGACTATCGACCAGTATCCTCCTTGGAAAATTGGTTTCTACAGTCGGTTTTTCAATTATACTAACTTTCGTCTGCCATTGTCTGCTTTCTTCGTTGAAGTTCTGAAGCATTACCGGATTAATGTTTCTTAACTTCACCGTTTTTGTACATGTAGGGTTTCTCATTTTGAAGTTTTGTGTCGTGCGCATGGCGTCGTTCCTACTGTGGCTTTGTTCCGGCGTTTTTATGTTATATTCTATAAGGGACGGATGGCTTTCGTTCAGCAAGCGTGTGAAGGACACTGGTACTTGTTATGACAGGCCCATAGATTCCATCAAAGGTTGGATTGACCGAATTTTCTAGATCGATTCTTTTGCTTGTCCAGCCATCTTTCCTTGGCATGTGGCCGAAAGTGTTATTGCGGATTCTGTTCCTGATTCCAGTGAGTATAATGAGGAGGATTATGACACCCTTACTAGGAGTACTGCTCCTTTTCGTAGGCACCCGGAGGTTTTCCTTTGCCGGGTCGGCCTGAGCCGTTATTGTCCTTTTAAGGAGGACGAGTATCCCGTATTCCACCTCCGTGGGGAAGGTTGGTGTGTTATGCTTCTTTGTTTTTATCGGATTATTATTGTTGTTTTACATGTATATTTTCCTTGTCCCTGCATATATCAGCGCTTACACTTATATTACTCACGTCGACCAGAGTGAAGTCAGTGTTAAGGCACGGCGGCTGGCGGAAGGTGAGCCCAAGCTCTTGGATGTTACTATCGATCGTGTTGTCCCTCTTTCTCCGCCTCCGCAGAATCAAGCGGAAGGTGAATTGCATGCTGGGGGGATAGATCTCAGGGAGTTGACGTGGAGCCAAGCGGTTCTGGTGTTGGTAGTGCTGCCCGTTGCTTATTGTTACACCTCGCAAGCTAAAGCGGAAGATTATTGATGCGGAAGGTGGCGCTATTGCACTGAAGCTTCCGCCAAAGAGGTTGAGATCAGACTATGATTCCTTGAGTAGGCCGACTACTTCTGGTAAGTCTAAAGCTTCTATTTGGAGCATGTTGACTATTAATGTACAAGATTTGTCTCGTATGATTGAATCTTCTTCCCATATGCCTTCCATACCTTTTATTTTCAGACCGGAAAGTTGGTTCTTCTTCTTGTACTTTTGCTAATCCTTTCCTCAGAATTGTTCATCCTGCTGAGAGGTTCGTGGTTTCTTCTGATTCTTCATCCTTTTCTTGTGCTGATGATGCTGAAGCAAGTTCTTCTCCTAGGTCTGTTACTCCTCTGGGTCCGACATTTGTTGCAGACACTGTTTTTGCTATTGATGCGATAACCAAAGGAAAAGGTAAAGCTGTTGTTCTTAAGCCAACTCCTAGTCGGGATGTTGCTTGAGATTCTGGGTTCAATTCCGATGATCTGGCGGATTTTTCTAGAAACAAATTTCCTTTTGGTCGTATCCGCTCTGTGGCTGATGTAGACCGTAATATTTTTGGCGAAGTCTATATTCTGGAATGGAATGTTCATTGCGGCTCTCGGTTGGAGACCGTTGGAGACTGCCGTGAAATGACGAGTTTGCTCCACTTGGATTCTTTTCCGAGATTCATGAAATGGAAGATGAGGAATTTTTTGATGAGTTCAATTACTTGATGGCTCACTAGGTTTCTTTCTATGCAGAGGTGCGGCAACGAGCTGCGGAATATTGTGTTATAGACTGATCTAGGCTGTGTAGGACATAATAATAACAATAACAATAAGCAGCGGAATAATCAAAACACAATTGTTATTATTAACAAGGTTTCTTCGTCATCATCTCTACTCTAACATACACCAAAGCCTCAATGCTACGTGATCAAGTGTAGCACGGTTACACTCTAACAGCGATCTAAGATCGTTGAGGCTTAACACTAATCACCCTAACCTAGGCGTTTACATAAGCATACTCACGCCCTAGGTTTACACATACACACCTTTCTAGGTTTACATCTTTTGTACGTACATTAATAATCAATCCCTGTATCTCTTTATATAATAGAGATACCAGGGTTACAAAGGATATTCTAGAATAATAAAAAGATATGCAGTAATCTTTTTCTTTCTTTGCAAGTTTCTTCCTTTGTCTCCATAAGTCCTTCATCTTTCATATTTTGTCAATATCAACTCAAGTATAATTCATAACATATTGTTTTAAAGCAGAGGTTTATGTCTCTTCATGGTCACTTTCCTAACCAGTTGAAGGAGAAGAATGCGGAGGCTGAGACATTGAGGGCGGAGGTGTTTCGCCTTAACACTGAAGTCTCTTCCTTAAAATCTTCTGTCAATCCTTCTATGGCTGACATGTCAGCTCTGATGGAAGAGAATTTGAAGTTGGAAGGTGAGCATGATTCACTCAAGGCAGAACTAGCAGTATTGCGCTCGCCTACTCATGGTCGAGTTGTGGAGCGCATCACGTTTTTGCCAGATCCAGCAGAGTCTTGTTCCTCTTGGGAAGATGGGAGCCACAATCTTGCAAGCTTGAGTACTGAGGACTAGGAATTGAAGCGTCAACATAAGTGGTCTGTAGACCGGGTATATGTGATGTTTGCTTTTTGTTCCTTTTATTTTTATTTATTTATTATTTTATTATTATTATTATTATTATTATTTATTTTTTGCTTGCCTTGTTTCCTTATCCTTTTGTCTTTTTTGCTTGACAGGCTCATTTGTTGCAAACTACTCTTGAGACTGTGAAGGGTCTTTTTAAGGAGGAACAGGATGCTCAAGTGAAGGTTATTACTGACAAGTTGGCTCAACTGGGTGCTCGTACTTTGGGTATAGCTGTCCATCTTGATGAAGAATTTCATCCGCGCTTCCTCACCACTTGTTATAAACTGATCTAGGCTGTGTAGGACATAATAATAACAATAACAATAAGCAGCGGAATAATCAAAACACAATTGTTATTATTAACAAGGTTTCTTCGTCATTATCTCTACTCTAACATACACCAAAGCCCCAATGCTACGTGATCAAGTGTAGCACGGTTACACTCTAACAGCGATCTAAGATCGTTGAGGCTTAACACTAATCACCCTAACCTAGGCGTTTACATAAGCATACTCACGCCCTAGGTTTACACACACACACCTTTCTAGGTTTACATCTTTTGTACGTACATTAATAATCAATCCTTGTATCTCTTTATATAATAGAGATCCTAGGGTTACAAAGGATATTCTAGAATAATAAAAAGATATGCAGTAATCTTTTTCTTTCTTTGCAAGTTTCTTCCTTTGTCTCCATAAGTTCTTCATCTTTCATATTTTGTCAATATCAACTCAAGTATAATTCCTAACAATCTTCCCCTAGTTGATATGACAAAACCAATTAATCACGAACTTCCCCTGAAGCTAGTATATATGAAAGATAAACGAACTTCCCTTTAAACCATGCTATATCATCAAGGATCTTCAAGCTGCAATCTTATAAATCTCCTTCCCCTTTTTGTCATCATCACCTCGATGTAGCATATAAATGGTTAAACATTTAACCACTTAAGCTTCCCCTGAAACCCATATGTTAACCATTTGTTGAATCTTCAATTCTGTAGACTCTATGTAATGATTACTAATGAAGAAAACTAAGTATTACCAACTTGATGCTGAAGTAGAACAACCCAAACTTGTGTCTTATGTCTTGTACTAACCACGTGACTCCAAACTTATATGAAACAGAAAATATAAGTAGACCTCAATCCCTTGACAAAATCCTCATCTTCAATAAGACACTGACTACTACAATGTAACTCCTTTAAGTGATAGTTGACTAGGTCTTCATCCATCCACCCCTTGACCTATGAAAACTAGATTTTGTCAATTCTTCGTCACAACATGAACGCACGAACAAGTTATCTTCAAAGTGTAACACCCACTTTGAGATATGATAAGAACACGCATCCAAGAAACTCCACTTCAACGTCAAATAGGTGATAAAAACCTTTCTTCGTAACCAATTAGAACAAATAAAAACGAGCCATTTAATCTGGTAAGAACCATGTAAACCAAAATCCAAAAATCAAATCTCTTGTGTGTGTCATCTGTGTGTGTATTGGAACCAACCTGTTCCAAAATAAATATACATACTTCCCCTACTTCGTGTATCCCATGGCCATAATAATAACATCAGTGTGTGTGTAATAGCCAAAAATATTTACTGTCCAATAACCACTAGTCTTCCCCTTACTGCGTGTAAATAATGCTCACCAAACTGCCTTTCAATAATTAAGCGTAGCAGTGGTAATTTTTAACTAGCAGTGGAAACGATCTAAAGCTAGCAGTGGTAAGTTGAAAGAGCAGTGGGAACCATATATGAGCAGTGGAACAATAAGCTTAGCAATGGAAACGAATAACACACTAGCAGTGGTAACGGGAAGCGTAGCAGTGGAAATAAAGAACGAGCAGTGAAAACCATTCTGACCGCAGCAGTACCAGTAACCCTTTACTCCTTGTTCCAGTAATGTTAAAACGTGTAGCAGCAGTAAGGTATAACGAACAGCAGTAGACTTACTTCTTATCCCAATAACATAGACCAGTAGACTCAATTCCGTCATGTAAAGATCTACTCCCAGTAACTATGATCTGCTGCTTCATCTTTTGTCCAATACCTTCTGACCACGAATCACATAATCATGAACAAACTATAAACACAAGTCACGATCTTCTTGTGGCATAATGGAATTAGGGTTTATAAAAACCCTAATCGAGATCCAAGCAGCAGCAACAAACACATTGTAGCATACATTATGAGTCCTACTAGGGTTCATGATTGATCCAACACCAAAGCTAGTAGAACCATATAATCGATCATCAAGTCAGCTCGAATTAGGTTTATCATTTTTTTTCTTTTTTTTTATGTATAAAGACAACACTTTAAAGTGTCACTAAAAACCCAATATCATCAAAAATCGAGCATACACATCCATAACTACTTTCATTCATGAACTTTAGATACCAAACAACATATAAACAACTTCCATGATGAATGATACGAATAGAACATGAATTCATGAAGTTGTGTCAATAAAAAACCCTAAAAATTTGAAAATTTATATCTCTCTCTGCAGCAGTTTTAGAGAATTAATATCTTTTTATTGGAAGCTCAGATTGAAGATCCCTCCAGTGAAAATCTTCATTGATATATAGAGAAGTTCCAGTAAAAATTTTGGCCCGATCCAACGGTTAACGAAGGAGATATCGAGCCTTGAAAACTGACCTGCAGTGAGTTACGAAAATTCTACCAAAGTCGAATTTTTCTTCTTTTCTTCGAAAAACCTTGTAGATCCTAAGCCACGGGCCCCCTGGGCTCTGATACCACTTGTTATAAACTGATCTAGGCTGTGTAGGACATAATAATAACAATAACAATAAGCAGCGGAATAATCAAAACACAATTGTTATTATTAACAAGGTTTCTTCGTCATCATCTCTACTCTAACATACACCAAAGCCCCAATGCTACGTGATCAAGTGTAGCACGGTTACACTCTAACAGCGATCTAAGATCGTTGAGGCTTAACACTAATCACCCTAACCTAGGCGTTTACATAAGCATACTCACGCCCTAGGTTTACACACACACCCCTTTCTAGGTTTACATATTTTGTACGTACATTAATAATCAATCCCTGTATCTCTTTATATAATAGAGATACCAGGGTTACAAAGGATATTCTAGAATAATAAAAAGATATGCAGTAATCTTTTTCTTTCTTTGCAAGTTTCTTCCTTTGTCTCCATAAGTCCTTCATCTTTCATATTTTGTCAATATCAACTCAAGTATAATTCATAACATATTGTTTTAAAGTAGAGGTTTATGTCTCTTCATGGTCACTTTCCTGACCAGTTGAAGGAGAAGAATGCGGAGGCTGAGACATTGAGGGCGGAGGTGTTTTGCCTTAACACTGAAGTCTCTTCCTTAAAATCTTATGTCAATCCTTCTATGGCTGACATGTCAGCTCTGATGGAAGAGAATTTGAAGTTGGAAGGTGAGCATGATTCACTCAAGGCAGAACTAGCAGTATTGCGCTCGCCTACTCATGGTCGAGTTGTGGAGCGCATCACGTTTTTGCCAGATCCAGCAGAGTCTTGTTCCTCTTGGGAAGATGGGAGCCACAATCTTGCAAGCTTGAGTACTGAGGACTAGGAATTGAAGCGTCAACATAAGTGGTCTGTAGACCGGGTATATGTGATGTTTGCTTTTTGTTCATTTTATTTTTATTTATTTATTATTTTATTATTATTATTATTATTATTATTATTATTATTATTATTATTATTATTATTATTATTATTATTATTATTATTATTATTATTATTATTATTATTATTATTATTATTTATTTTTTGCTTGCCTTGTTTCCTTACCCTTTTGTCTTTTTTGCTTGACAGGCTCATTTGTTGCAAACTACTCTTGAGACTGTGAAGGGTCTTTTTAAGGAGGAACAGGATGCTCAAGTGAAGGTTATTACTGACAAGTTGGCTCAACTGGGTGCTCGTACTTTGGGTATAGCTGTCCATCTTGATGAAGAATTTCATCCGCGCTTCCTCACCTCTGTTGCCAGCTGTAGGTGGTTAGTTGAGCGCGGTATGAAGTTATTCATCACTAAGTGTTTGAATTCTCTGAAGTATCGTTCGGTGTTGAGCAAGTTGTTGAGTTATGCTGTCCGAGAGGGAATGCAGAAAGGGTTAGATGCTGGTATTAAACATGGCAAGGAACACAGAGAGCTTGCGGATGTTGTGGCAAATAATCCTTCTACGGAAGCGGATTATGTTACTACCTATCAGGCCTTCTGCGATTTTGATTTTCCTCTCTTAGCGGATTTGTCTTGCCGTAAGGACTCTGATATGAAGGATATCATGCAGTTCTTCCGTCTTGATTCTGAGGTTGCGGAGAAGCTTGATCTGGCCGATTTACAGCCTAATTTCAGGAAACTTTCTGTGCCTCGCGTTATTGATAACTTAGTGGTCAGGGAAGTCACCTTGTCATCGTCTTTAGTCTGTCTGCGTCAAAGAGTTAGGCGGATTAATGAGGGCGCTATTGCTGGGCAATGTTTCTTTGCGCATATATCTACTTCTCTCGTTGACCCTCTGTCTTTTGAGACGTTTTTGGATTCGGGAACCGCTTCATCCAGTGAGTTTGTTGCCACTGGTCATAATATTTCCTCCGCAACTTCTGTTCCCGCTTTATCTACCAGGTTTATTTCAACGGATGACATCTCGATTTCGACTATTGAGAAGATTGGGGATGTTCTCACTGTGTCCCTGTTGCTTCATCTAGTAGGGGAAGTTTTGATAATCTTCCGGAGCATAATCACGCAGAATGTTCTTTAGCTATGTTATTTGTCGTGACCATCTGTGGTCTTTCTTTCAACGGATTATTTAGATAATTTTTCCACTTAGTTAGTGGGCAAGAATTTGTTCTTTTGTACACTCGCACGATGTGTTCTGTGGCTATGTGGGCAAGAATTTGTTCTTTTGTACACTCGCACGATGTGTTCCGTGGCTATGTATAGCATTTTACCATTGCTTATTTTTGTTGGCATGTTTTACCTTTACTTTCTTGCATATGTCTTACATGATTTTCTTTTGTGAACGTGGTTGTTGCGCGCTAAGGTTATGTCTAACTTGTTTGCGGCTTGTTTTTCCGCTAAAGGTTGTGTTTAACCCTTTTGCGGCTTATTTTGCGTTGTAGTTACGTCTAACTTTTTTGCGTCTTTATCCGCACGTATGTGTTGTGCGATTGCTGTTAATTAAAATACGTACGGATACATAATTTTATTTTTTTAGTCTTATATGGATATTTGTGGGTTATCCTCCCGGTACCGGGTTTGCAATCCCTCTTACGTACATACGGTTTAATTATGAGGTTCTGCACCCTTTTAGTTATACGGGATAACGTTTTTTGGGTCGGACCCTTTGTGTGTGCGTCTTACTCACATGTGTGTGCCTTTGTAAATTAAGTATTTGGAAATTTGTAATTGTAAAATGGTGAACGTAGCTAGGGTACACACTTTATTTTATTAAAAATTTATTAAGATAATACAAACATTCATTTCAACTGTTCGCCTGAGCAGACTTAATTTCCGTTACAATTTTACATTTTGCAGATCTTTCCGTCTTCCCTATGTTTTCGGAGCCTGGGCTCCGGCTTTCTGTGGTCCGTCGGGACGGACTTTTTTGTTGTTGTATTCAATTGTAACACTTTGTGGATTTTTCCAGTTGTTACATCATTGTGGAACCTGAGTCCCGGCTTGAAGTATCGGCTTCGTACCTTTTGGTGAAGCACTTTTGCTTCCTGACCTTTGGTCTTCGTGGCTTGCGGTCGTGTTTCCTTACTCACTTGTTCTGGGGTTTTTTGTTACCTCATTGTTTAGGACTTTCCGTTTTCCTCTACCGTATATTTCCCGGCAGTAGAAATCCTTTGCACCACATGTTATCTGTAAGGATTTTTGTCAAAGTCAAGTTACTGCTGAAAGATACTGCTGACGAGTTACTGCGGAAGACTAGATTCTGCTGAAGACTTGATACTGCGGATATTTCAGAGATCCTACGGATGGACATAATCCGTAGATAGAACTTTATAGAATATCTATTTTAGTACAAGATATGTAGAATATCTTTGTTTAGTTTATTTTTATTCGTTTCTTGTAAGAAAGTTTAGGGTTTCCACTAGTATATAAGGAACCCTAGGTCATTGTAATAGGGACGAGTCTTAAAAAAGTTTTAGTACGATTAGTAAAAGCAATATAGATCCATAGAGGATCAAAGTTTAGTAATAGTGTTTGTTATTATATTCCGCAATAATTACAAGCATACAGAGTTTGTCTACTTAGCATTACTAGTGATTACATTGGTAAGCTAACGATCCATTGGCTCAAGAGATCTATCAAGGTTTAGATCCCTACAAGTGGTATCAGAGCCACAAGATACACTCTGTAACCTCGTCACAAACACATAACTTTTCACTTTGTTACAATGGGTGACAAACCAGGAGGTGATATCGCTATCACTGACGCAGGCTCTCTCTCACAACAATTGCAACAGGTGGCCTTTTCAAAGAACAATGCAAAGCTTCCTATGCTAAGGAAGGATGAATACGAAATTTGGGCCATGAAGATGCAGAATTGGATAGCAAGCGTTGATTTTAATCTCTGGAACATAATTCTTACTGGCAGCCGTGAGAAAAAGACAACAGTAGATTCTGAAGGCAACGTTACAATTGCTGAACCTGTAACTGCTGAAGAAATTATGAGAGTTCAACGTGAGAACAAAGCAAGAACAATCTTGCTTCAGGCCATTCCTGATTCTCACATGAGTGATTTTCATAACATGACTTGTCCTAAACAAGTCTGGAATGCTATAAAGGTTAGGTTCGGGGGTAATGAAGATTCAAAGAGAATAAGGAAGAGCAGGTTGAAGCAAGAGTTCCAAGAATTTAAGATTACTGAAGAGGAAGGTATCCACAAGGGATATGAAAGGTTTCACACGATTTTAAGTCAACTGAATCAAATCCTTGCAAGGCCTGATAATGAGGAGGTCAATTCTAAGTTCTTAAGAGCCTTGCCTCCTTCATGGTCTCAGGTGACTATATCCTTCAAAACCAAAGGAGGTCTTGATTATCTTACTTTTGATGACTTGTTCAACAAGCTCAGAGCTTTAGAAGGTGATGTCAAGGGAAACCCTCCTTATACAGCCCCTCCTACACAATCTGCATTTGTAAGCTCTACCTCAAACTACATGCCACATACTTACTCGGGTCCAATCACCATTCCAAATCAAGGTCCTCCAGTCACCACATTATCTTTTTCACATGCTAATCCAATTACTTATCCAAAGACAAGCAATGTGATAGAAGATGTTCTACATTCTTTTGTTGCTGAGGTTGATAAACAGCAACAACTGGCTTATGAAGACTTTGAACAAATTGATGAGCTTAACCTAGAAGAATTGAACTTGAAATGGCAGATGGCTATGCTTACACTCAAGGTTCGAAAGTTTGAGCAAAAGGTTGGGAGGAAACTTGATATGAATGGAAGAGATGCTGCTAGGTTTGACAGGAAAAAGGTCAAGTGCTATTCCTGTGGTGAAGCTGGGCATTTTTCAAGAGAGTGCCCAACTAAAAAGGGTGAAGCTAATACAAGATACTCAGCATATAAGAAAAGAGAGGTAGAGGCAAGTGAATCAAAGGCCTTGATAACTGCTGTTGATGCTGGTACTGACTGGAACGAGCATGAAGATGCAACTAGCAATTCTCAAGCCTCATGCATAGCTAGTTGTGATTTCAGCCTCATGGGAATCTCTCCTCAGGTATCTACTTGTGTTTGTGATCATGATTCTAAATATGCTACTCTTAAACAAGCTTATGATGAGATGAAACCTAAATATAATGCTAGTTTTATTGAAGCTGCTACTTACAAAGAAGCTTTAAAAACTTTAGAACAACAAAAGATGTGGTTTCAGCAAAATCAGTTAGCATATGATGAAAAAATTAGAGTTTTGAGCAGTAATTTAGAAAATACTAGCAATGAATTAAAGTTTTCATTAAAAGAAAAAGCTAGGATTGAAAGTGAGAAAGATGCTTTGAAAGAGAAGTTAGATAAAGAAGTAACTAGACATAAAGAATGGTTAATGGCAGGTGATAAATTAGCTAGTTGTTTATATGGTTGTCAAGCTGTTAACTCAGGGATAGGTTTAGGTTTTCAAAAATATGTAGGATTAGAGGCAAGGAAGGATAATGGTAAATCTACACCAGCAGGTTTAGCAAACTATGTTAAAGAAGGTGAAATGAATGCTGTACCAGGTCCTATTAGAGGTGTATTTATGCCAACCAACATTAAAACCTCTGACTTTGATGGTTCTCACCATCTGTTTGGCAAAAAGTCTACGGACTTGCCAAACCTTCCTTGTAAAACTTCTAACTCTGACTCTCCCACATCACTTAGCACCCCTAAGCTCACTAAGTTGGACTTACCTGAAAAAGAGGAACACACTGGCATTAGGATCAAGACCTCCCCTAGCACTGTTTCTAGTACTGATTCTAACACATATGTCTCGTGTTCTAACAGGGACAAGGCATCAGAGACCTCTAGTCAAGCCAGCTGTGATTCCAAGACCAAGTCAGTCACACCCAAGTCGTCTAACAAGTCATCTTACAAGTCTGTGGACTCTGAAGATTCTGCTGACGAAGTTTATACTAAGACAGCACCTTCTGAAGACTTGTTATTTAATTTTGAAAACAATTCCTTTCAGTACTTACAAAACAATTATGTTTCTGGTGTTTCTTTGAATGATTCTGTGTTGAATAAGACATCTTTTGCTTATAATAAATCTTTTAAGAAAAAGAAATGTTTTGTTTGTGGTAGTAAAGAGCATTTGATTAAGGATTGTGATTTTCATGACAAGAAGATGGGTGTTTCTTTTGCCAATATACATACTAGATCTAAAAGGACCAATGTTCATTCTAAACCATCATTAGAATCTCAGGCACATTGTAACTTCAGCAGACAACACTATGATTCTGCTGATAGGTCTTTTCATACTAATAGATGGTTGCATAATAATAGGACTAATATTGGACCTTGGACTAAACATAAATCATTTTTTGGATTGAATAATTGGCATGAATATGTTGACCCAATGTTTTTAAGAAGGGCTTATTGGGATTCTGCTGAAAAACCCTCAGCAGATTGTTTTTGGAATTATAACAGATCTAATAGATACAGGGGTTCCAGGAACAATTGTGGATCTAACTCATCTTCTTGGGTTAATGATTCTCAGGGTAGGCTCAGGTCATTTATGACTTAAGTCTCTCATATTAATGTTGTTGTTGTATATTAACTT
Organism: Artemisia argyi; assembly: GCA_030686995.1. Lineage (NCBI taxonomy): Eukaryota > Viridiplantae > Streptophyta > Magnoliopsida > Asterales > Asteraceae > Artemisia > Artemisia argyi. The sequence goes on from CM060676.1 coordinate 17,792,808, forward strand.
TTTTTGTTGTAGGAACATCCTCTTCTTAATAAAGACTTAGGTATTGTTGATAGTGGCTGTTCAAGAAACATGTCTGGTAATGAAGAGAAGCTGCATGACTTTGTGCCAATTAATGGAGGCATAGTGAGATTTGGAAGTGGAGTAGGAAGGATCACAGGCAAAGGAACCATTAAAACTCCAAAGGTGGATTTTGAGAATGTCTTTTATGTGAAGGAGCTTCAAGGATTCAATTTGTTCTCAGTTTCACAAATTTGTGACAAAAAACTTCCTGTGCTTTTCACTGAAGATGGTTGTTTCATTCTTTCACCTGATTTCCAAATGCCTGATGACAATCTTGTATTACTCAAGGCTCCTAGAAACCATAATCTTTATACCTTTGACTTGAATGATGTCAAACCTGAAGGTGATCTAACATGCTTGGTGGCTAAAGCATCCTTGGATGAATCTACAAAATGGCATAGAAGGATGGCACATGTTAACTTTAAAGTCATCAATAAACTGGCTAAAGATGGACTTGTTCATGGACTTCCTTCCAAGATCTTCACCAATGAGCATAATTGTGTCGCTTGTAACAAAGGAAAGCAACACAAAGCTTCTTATAAAGCCATTACAACTGTGAGCACTATCTCAGAACCATTGCAGCTGCTTCACATGGATCTCTTTGGTCCTACATCCATCAGGAGTATTGATCATAAGTATTTCTGTTTGGTGATCACTGATGCTTTCAGCAGATTCAGTTGGACATTTTTCTTAGTGACTAAAGATCAAACCTTTCAGGCACTCAAAGAATTTATGGCTCTAGCTGAAAATCAACTTAATAAGAAGATTAAAAGTATTAGGTGTGACAATGGGACAGAGTTCAAAAATGCCAATCTAATTGAACTTTGTGCTTTAAAGGGTATTAAAAGAGATTATAGCACTCCTAGAACTCCACAACAAAATGGAGTTGCTGAAAGAAAGAATAGAACCCTTATAGAGGCTGCAAGATCAATGCTTGCTGACTCTAAACTTCCCACCATGTTTTGGACTGAGGCAGTAGGAACTGCTTGTTATGTTTTGAATAGGGTGTTGATCACTAGACCTCACAACAAGACACCTTATGAACTATTGACAGGGAAGAAGCCTACCATTGAACACTTGAAACCTTTTGGTTGTCAGGTGACCATACTGAATACAAGTGATCACCTGGGCAAATTTGAAGCTAAAGCTGCTGAAGGATATATAGTTGGTTACTCAACTCATAGTAAAGCTTACAGGGTATATAATTTGGCTGTAAAGAAGATAGAAGAGACTCTGAACCTGAAATTTCTGGAGGATAATGTAAATGTTCAGGGAAAGGGTCATGAATGGTATTTTGACCTTGATTATCTGACTGATTATTTGGGTTATGCAAGATACACATCTAACCCATCTGCAGGTATACAAGTGTCCTCTTCTAACAATGCAGGTACCTTACAGGATGATTCAGACAGTGATTCAGAAGGTGATGAACCAACAATTGTTGTAACTACTCTACCAATCCAGATAGCAGATCCTCCCACCAAAGAAGCCTCTGATGCCAAATCTGCTGATGATGTGGAAAATTCAACATATGCAGAAGATCTTGCTAGACTCAAAAAGCAAGCACATGCAGCTGCTGAGGAAGCTAAAAGACTTGGTCTTGAATTTGCTCATGATACTGAAGCTCTCTTAAGACAAGCTGCTCTTGAAGCAAGCAGAAAACACTGTTCTACTGATACATCAGCAGATGCAACTAGAGATTCTGCTGATGGAGATTCTGCTGCCCCAGCTGCCATTCCTGTTTCCACATGTTTAGATGAACCTTTTGGCAGGTTTCCCACTCCCTCAGATCTTGCTAATGTTGAGCAAAGTGATGGTATTTTTCAATCAGCTTCTTATGATGAAGACTTTGCTCCTACCTTAACCAATCTTGATACCTCCATTGATGTGAATCCTGTTTCAACTAAAAGGATCAACATCATACATCCACAAGATAATATACTTGGTGATCCAAATGCTATGGTACTCACCAGGAGTGCCATTAAAAATACCAAGTTTGGGCAATGTGCATTTTTGACCTATGTATCCACTCAGAAGAGAGACAACCACACAGATCAGAAGCATTGTTTATTTGCTTGTTTCTTGTCTCAGGTTGAACCCACAAGCATTAAACAGGCTTTGTGTGAACCTAGTTGGGTTGAAGCTATGCAGGAAGAAATGCAACAATTCAAGAATCAAGATGTTTGGATACTAGTTGATCTACCTGCAGGAAAATTTGCAATTGGGACAAAGTGGATCTTAAAATGCAAGAGGGATGCTAGAGGTATTGTGGTCAGAAATAAAGCAAGATTAGTGGCTCAAGGTTTCAGACAAGAAGAAGGTATTGACTATACTGAGGTCTTTGCACCAGTGGCTAGGGTTGAGGCTATTAGACTGTTTTTGGCCTTTGCCTCTTATATGGGCTTTAAGGTCTATCAGATGGATGTCAAGAGTGCTTTTCTCTATGGAAAAATAGAAGAGGAGGTGTATGTTACTCAACCACAAGGCTTTGAAGACCCCATCATCCTAAAAAGGTTTACAAAGTTGTCAAGGCACTTTATGGACTTCATCAAGCACCAAGAGCATGGTATGCTAGATTGTCTACATTTCTTTTGGAGCATGGATATCGAAGAGGTGCTATTGATAAGACTCTCTTTATCAAGAAAAACTCCAGGGACATCATTCTAGTACAAGTTTATGTGGATGACATCATATTTGGATCCACAAAGGAAGCATGGTGCAGGGAATTTGAAGATTTGATGAAAGGTGAGTTTCAAATGAGTGCAATGGGGGAGTTAACATTTTTCTTAGGGCTGCAAGTCAAACAACACCCTGAAGGGATCTTTATTCATCAGGAGAAATATGTTAAAGATATTTTGAAAAAGTTTGACTTTGAACTTTTGAGGACTGCTACCACTCCTTATGAACCACCCAAGCTTAAAAATCCAAATGAGCAAGATGAGGCTGTGAATGTTCATCTCTATAGGTCCATGATTGGCTCACTCATGTATCTCACAGCTTCTAGGCCTGATATTACCTTTGCTGTCAGTGCTTGTTCAAGGCATCAAGTCACTCCACTGACTTCACATCTCAATGCAGTGAAGAAAATCTTCAAGTACATAAAGGGCCAACCCAAACTAGGCCTTTGGTACCCAAGGGAATCACCATTTGTGTTGGAAGCCTATAGTGACAGTGACTATGCTGGAGCTAATTTGGATAGGAAATCCACAACAGGAGGTTGTCAATTTCTTGGAAGAAGACTCATCTCTTGGCAGTGCAAGAAACAAACCATTGTGGCTACTTCTACTACTGAAGCAGAATATGTGGCAGCTGCCAATTGCTGTGGTCAGGTACTTTGGATTCAAAATCAGATGTTGGATTATGGGTTTAACTTTATGAACACTAAAATCTACATTGATAATCAGAGTACTATTTCCATTATTAAAAATCCTGTTTTTCATCAGAGAACCAAACACATTGAAATTAGGCACCACTTTATAAGAGATGCAAATGAGAAGCATCTAATTCAAGTGCTTAAAATCCATACTGATGATCATGTGGCTGATTTGTTAACAAAAGCTTTTGATGGACCTAGGTTTAATCACCTAGTTGTTAACATTGGGATGGTCAACCCTTGAATGCAATGTTTGAGGGGAGGCATAAGCCTCAGGGGAGGCATATGCCTCAGGGGAGGATTATACATGTTGTATTTATGTAGATTATTATGTTTACTAACTTTCTTTTGCAGGTTTTACTAATTTTGTAACATTTCATGGTTGTTCTTTTGTGCTTTTGTGTTTTGTGTGAATGCTGTGGTCAGGTCATGTTCCTGCTGATGATCTATGGTCTACATTCAGTGGAATAGGATGTCAAGACTTAAAAGTAAATTTTATTTATTCATGACAAGCTTGGTACATCATGATCAGTCATCAGAAGAAACACAGATTACATAAACAGTTATAAGACAAACATCCACCATCCTACCACCACATCCCTTAACTAGAATCAACCACCAACACAACCTCAACAAACAGCCTAATCCATTTTTCGTTTCCCTTTACCCAAGTCCTTTGGGTCTGGCATCTTCTTATGGATTCCTCTGGATTGCATGTCCTTGTTCCAGAATTTGGGAGCTGCAAGACCAAGAACCACCTTCAATGGACTTTTTCTTTTGCCTGAGGAATGTGGCTCTTCAGGGATAGAGATCCTTCCCATCTCTGAACAAACTCTTTCCAGTTCACTTGTTAAGAATGCAGTGACAGGGGTGAAGTCAGGGACAATCATTGCTAGAGGAGCTGGTGCTTCTGCAAATTCAGTGGTTTCCTCTGATGAGGTTGGGGATGGACATAAGTCTGAAGGACCTTCAGTCAAATAGTAGTATGATCTTTGTATTTGAGGAATGTCAAATGTAGAGTCTGATGAGTCAGAAGAAATCTCAATGACATTGGGGAATGGATTCATGGTGTATATGTGTGAAATGAGAGGTTATGTTACTTGTGGAATGGTGAGTTGATTATAACTTGAAGACTTCTTTTAAAGAACTGATGTGGGTTTATTGCTAGTTAATGTAAGTTAATGGGAGGTAGTTTAGTCAGCAGCAATTACTAAGTGTGCAAGTTGTCCACTTGACTGGATACTACGGATGAAAGTCAATGGTTTGACCCTCATGCTGCTGATACTATTTATCTTATTGTTAAAGTGTGTTCCTGCTGATGGATTAGACAAGTTTAAATTATTCAGGGGAATACTACTCAGAAGAATTCAAACAAGTAATCATAAAAACAAACCAAATCTTGTTGATTCTTCAGAAGGACAATACAAGATAATGAAAGTGCAAGACATACAACCAAATCCCTATTCTATTTTATTCTTGCCCTTGTCTTCCACAGCCTTCTTTTTGCCTTTGTTGTTGATGTTGAAAAGTCCATGCCACTGAGGACAGGGTAAACCTAATACAACCTTTCTTGTCTTTGGTAATGGGGAGTTCCTTTTTCTCTTCTTTGGACGTGATGATTGAGGCTTCTCAGAAGTTGTAGGAATGTACAGTTCATCATTCACATCATTCTCTTCATCAGAAGATGTAAAGAAGATGAAAGACTCACCAGGATTGCGAACTTGATTTGCACTCTCTAATTCATTCCATTTTCTCTCCAACTCTCTCTGATAATTAGGATCATCAATCTCAGAAGGATATGGTGGAAGATCTTCAGATGATGATGAACTTGGTGGAGGCACATCATGTTTTTTCTTCTTAGCCTGTTCCTTTGTTAGACCACGAGGACGTGTTGGCATATTCCATGGTGGTGGAGACGTAAATGAGTTAGAGGTGTCGGATGATTCTGATGTAAGGTTGATGATGAGTTGATTGGAAGCCATGAATTTATTTTTGGTTGCCGATATGATTATTAGGGATTTGATTTGCAGTTGAGAAATTTTGGGGATAATTAGTCTTTATTTATAAGACTCCCAAACCGTGTGTCTTTATTACCATTAATGCGTGGTAGTTTGGAGATTATTAAGGGTGATTAGAAGTTTCAATTAAAAGATCTTTGTTAAAGATATGTGGTTTCCACTGAAGGGTATATTCTGCGGAATGATGCTGCGGATGGATCAGTTGACCATAGTCAACGTTTGACTATTTTCTGCGGATTGACCAATTGTTTTCAGCCGTTTGATTTGGTTGCTGCGGATGAGTCAGTTAATTGGGATTTGTCTTAATTGATGATTGGTCAAAGATTTCTTTCCAATTATTCATATCAGTTTCATTCCACGTTTGGTAACTTCCATAATAAATCACAACGTGTATATCCACTCCCAAATTAACTGATTCCCTCTCCCTATATAATTTTCAAACCATTTCCATATCTCTTAGAACTTCTAACCCTAATTTCTGATTCTCAATCGATGGCTGCACTATACTTCAAACCAGATCATAACAAACATGCCTTTCTTGGTCGTGGAAAGGGTGATGCTGATTACTTGGGCATGATGGACTTTCTTCAAAGGTCCAAGATTAGGTATGCTCTGCTTCAATACCCAAATGTTATTCATGAGTCACTTGTGGTACAGTTTTGGAATACAGCACAAACAAGGACTGTTGAAGATGGAACACAAGAGATTGTTGCTGTCATTGATGAGGAAGAATATGTGGTTACTGAGTCGTTGGTCAGAACCAGGTTGCAGTTGGATGATGAAGGCGGAGTGATTGATCTACCTAAGAGTGAGATTCTTAGAGGGCTTCAAGATGCAGGATATAGTGGTGATGGGAAAACATGGTATAAGAATTTGTTTTGTCCAAAATGGAGATTCTTGACACACACATTGCTTCAATGCATGGGTTCTAAGTCTGGAGGATGGGATCAGTTCTCAACAGACATTGCTCTTGCAATTGTATGTCTCTCTAAAGGAAGAACGTTTAACTTTTCTAGGTATATCTTTAATGCTATGCTTGAAAATGTTAAGGATACCAAACTTAAATATCTATTGTATCCTAGGTTTCTTCAAATCATTTTAGACATTGAAACCAATGATCCCACTCACTTGCCTGTTAAGGGTTTATCTAAAAAGATGTTTTCCCAAATGAAAATTAAGTTTAGTGGTGAACATAGACCTTTACTTCCAGATATGTTGCCTGGTGGCAATGCTCCTGATGGAGCAGCTGTTGATGAAGCTGCAAATGTAGCTTCTGATGCCCCAGTGGGCAATCCTCCTGATGGAGATGCAGCTGATGTAGCTGCTGGTGGTCAGGATTCCCCTGATGCTCAAGCACCAGAGGATTCTCCTGATAGAACTGAAGATGCTCCTGCTGCAAATGCTTCAGTTGCTTCTGATGTTCAGCCTCCACTCTCTCCTAGACTACCCACACCTGTACATTCACCAATGGATATCAATTCTCCTGAGCATGAGTTCAATGAGAATTTAGGCTTTGACCAACCTGTAAACTCACCACAATTTACAAGACTTCCTTCACTCAGTCCTTTGAGACCTCAATCTGAGGATCATATAGATGTAGATGGAAATTTAGGTACTTCTTCTTATAGGACCAATGATGCTCCTAATACCACAGATATCCCTGTTGGTGGAGTTGAAGGTCCTGTTACTCTTACTTCTGTATCAGATTTGTTGAACAGGTATGTCTTAAAGGTGGACAAATTGGAGAATGATCTGAAATCTACTAACAAGAATCTTAGCAGTGCTGTGTTGACTTTAGTTGGAAGAGTTAAAAAGTTGGAGGGTAAGCTGAAGCAAAGAAAAAGGCAAGGTGTGGTGTATGACTCTGATGAGGATTCTAATAAAGCATCTGATAATATTGACTTAGAAGGCCTTGAACTTCTTGCTGCTACTACTTTGGGGAGTGTTCAGAAGAATGCTGATATTAGACCTGAACCATCTGTTGCTCCAACTGCTGACGTTGCTCATGCTACTGATGCAAGTGTTCTTCCAGATTCCATTGGCAAGCATTCTCCTGGTGTTGCTCATTATGTTCGAAGGAAACATTCTACTGATAAGAAGTTTGCTGAATCTTTTGTCAAGAAGACATCTGCTGATAAGTCAGGAAAGGAATCATTTTCTACTTCATTGCCAGAAGTGGGCATTCCTGGTTCATCAGTAGATATTCCAGCTGATCTTCAACATGATGCTCCTGATCAGACTTTTGATCATCCTCAGCAGCAAGATAAAGGAAAGTCTATTTTGCTTGATCAAGACATTCATTCTAGAGTCAAATCTAAGAAGGAACTTGCTTATGAGAAAATTAGTGAGAATGTTGCTGCACATATGCAAGCTAAAGAGGATGCTGAAGTTACTAAAGAGGAATTAGATTTGAAAGCATCCGAAGCATTGGCTCAGAAAATTCAAGATGATTTGGACAAGATGGGACCTCAATACACTACAATCTTGCCTGCTGAAAGAAAGAAGGAGCTTGATGAAATTGCTAGGAATCTTACTGCTGAGCAGTGGAAGAATTTGGCTGCACAGGCTGCTTCCAAGCCTAATTTGGGTCTATCTGAGATTGGTGTTGATAATCCAGATTTTGCTCAGCTGATGGCTGAAAGAGGAAGATTGCTGAGACAACAGGAGGCAGAGGTTAAAGCTAAATATCAAAAAGAAAGACCTTGGACAAAGAATGAAATCAAGAAATATATGAGAACATTTGTCAAAAATCAGGGCTGTTCCATGTTTGGGTCAGGCTGGAATCAAAAGAAGGTCTGGGGATTTTCAGATCAGCTGTTGACCTATTACTATGACAAGATTATTTCCAATCATCATTCTTCTGGTATAATGGTTCAAGATGTGTTGGAGTTTAGAGGAAGACTTTTGGATGAACCTCCAGCTAAGAAAGCCAAGATTCATGATTCTGCTGCTCAACCTGCTGAGTCTATTGGATCTTTTCATGGTGGTCAGGAGAATGTCCATTTTTCTTCAGTCTTACCTCAGAATGTTGATACTCCTAATGCTCCTGTGGATGAGATTCCTACTGGTTCTCATCATGATAATACTGAATCTCATCTTGATACCACTGAAGCTCCACATGTTACCAATGATGCTTCAGCAGATACTCCCATTGATGTACCTGATGATGATGATGATTCTGTAGATGTTTCTGCTGATATTTCCAATCAAGTACCTAAACAAGAACCTGATGATGGTCCTTCTATTCCTGTTACTGGTACTAGGAGAAAGACTAGAGCTATCAAGAGAAAGGCTCCAAAAGATATTCCTTTGGAAGATAGTACAACTTTTCTTGATTATGCTTCTGATGATGGTCAAGATACTGTTGTATGGGAGAAAATTGTGAAGTGGGAAGTTGTTGACTCTGAGCTTGGTCAAGTGAATGTCATAACTAGACAAGATGGATCTACCAAGACATTCTTATTTCTGAGTCAAATTTTATATATGGTGGACAAACAAGATCTTCTCTCACTTTATGATTGGGTTACCAAGTATTATCAAACTCATTCTCCTGATAATATTGGGATATATTTAATGGGTGATTTGCAGATTCTGTGTGATTCTTATAAAGGTCATTCTGGTATAAGGTTTGAAGCATGGAAAGGTCAAAGTACATGGGTAGTTGACTATTGGAAGTTCTTTCCCCTACCTAATGTTCACATGATTGTTACAACCACTGGAAAGACTTTATATTGCTGGGCTGATGTTCTCTATCCAATCACAAAGGAAGTTATGAATCTCATGCTGGAAGTAAAGCTATCTGTTCCTTTAGATATGACTGCAAATGATCTTCATCTTGCTGAACAATTGGTCAGGTTCATCAGAAGAAGTATTTTGACTAAGAAGGAGTTAGCCACAAAGCATGGTATTCAGATGGATTCATATCTGCAATGAGTTGATCTTGGTCTTGTATTTAATTGTATATTGTTTATTTTTAGTAAAAAAAAAAAAAAAAAAAAAAAAAAAAAAAAAAAAAAACAAAAAAACTAACATATTTGTATAAGTTTTGTGTATGTTGTATGCAGGTTTGGTGTTGATTATTATCACACTCTTTCTGGTCATCAACTTGCCTGATGTTGACTATTCCATCAAAAAGTTGGCTAGTCCAAAGGGTACAGCTTTGGTAAAGACTCATCAAATCTGTTGATAGCTGTAATGGTTTGCTTAAAATCATAAGGTTTTCAACTCACCTATGCTTTATTGTTGAGTAGTTGAAATGGTTGTCAATTGACCATGGATTTTTCCTTTCTGGATTCCAAATAATTGGCTAGCCCACATGTATATGGCTTGTGGTAAAGGCAGTGGAAAACCATATTTGGTATTCAATTGACCAAGATGATTATTCATCAATAATTGACTAGTCCTGAGCAAACGGCTACAGGTAAAGACATATCAAATCCGTTTATAGCTGATGATTTGCTAAAAATCATGTGGTTATCAGTGTACCTTTGAACACTTGGCTACTCCAGTAGTGATGGCTATTGGTAAAGAGACATCAAATCCATTATTTTCTATGATTCACCTCTCACAGGAGTTAACACACCTGGATGTGATGAGAATAGTCTGTAACTTATATGTTTTGATGTACATTTGGTTTTATGTTGCTGCAAAGAATGGTGCTTTTCAATTCTTGGTGATCATATAGATTCTTATTCTGTTGATTCTTTGCTGCTGGTGTTCATCCTCAATCCTTTTATTTGTGCTTTTGGCGATCTATCAAGAAATCTTGAACTTAACACTGTCAAATTCAAGATTAGGGGAGGATTGTAAGGATTTTTGTCAAAGTCAAGTTACTGCTGAAAGATACTGCTGACGAGTTACTGCGGAAGACTAGATTCTGCTGAAGACTTGATACTGCGGATATTTCAGAGATCCTACGGATGGACATAATCCGTAGATAGAACTTTATAGAATATCTATTTTAGTACAAGATATGTAGAATATCTTTGTTTAGTTTATTTTTATTCGTTTCTTGTAAGAAAGTTTAGGGTTTCCACTAGTATATAAGGAACCCTAGGTCATTGTAATAGGGACGAGTCTTAAAAAAGTTTTAGTACGATTAGTAAAAGCAATATAGATCCATAGAGGATCAAAGTTTAGTAATAGTGTTTGTTATTATATTCCGCAATAATTACAAGCATACAGAGTTTGTCTACTTAGCATTACTAGTGATTACATTGGTAAGCTAACGATCCATTGGCTCAAGAGATCTATCAAGGTTTAGATCCCTACATTATCCTAGGCTTAGCGTTTCTCTTTGCCAGATTGTTGTCCGGATCCTCTTTTTGGTTTTGAGCTTTAAAAGTAATTAACATTGCACATCGCTTTGTGTACGTCTTTTAGCTTTCTGGATGCTCTTTTTGCTGAGGATTCCGTATGGTGCTTGTTAACCCTAGCTAAGAAGCTGGTGTGCCTGACGATCATGTACCAGTGAGTCTTGGTTGGCGTACCCCCATAGTGCCTGATCTTCCTTCTACATTTTAGGGGTGCCAATTTCGTTGTTATAGCTTCCAGCGGTAAGGTTTGGTGGAGTATCTTGTATTTCAACAACTTTGGGTCCGCTCTAGTCAGCAACAATGGTGGAAGCACCCTTTCCGTCCTTAGTCGCTTGGCGCTATGGTGAGGATTTTGATAACCGGAGGCATACGCAATGAATTGCCTCTGATTTTCTCTTTTGTCCCTCCGTACCAACGCATTCTCCTTCCCATTTATTTTCCTCATCTGTCCTCCTGCAAGTTCCTCCCTTTTGTGGTCGCAATCTGTAGGACCTTAAATATATCAACTTTAACACAAATATTAAGCAAAGATGAAGTAAAGATGGTGACTTGTAAAGATGTATGTGGCGCTAGTATAATAAAGAGAGAATAAGATGAAGAGAACTTTTATTAAAAAGAGGCACACACATTACACACACAAGCACACACCTCAAATGAGCCTTTGAGGTGTTTATATTGTAAGTTACATCATGCCCTAAAAGGCTTTCCATGGGCTTTGTCTAATGGGCTTGGTTTACAGTTTCTAATAAAGGATTACATGATACACTTAATAAGTACCAAGTCCATAGCCCAATATTCTTAACTATTACAATACTTGTCGACTCAATAATGATCGTCACTTTTGATGCTAACAATCTCCCCCTAAGGGACGATCATTGAGATCTCCCTTTGATTACATAAATGATCAACACTTCTAATGCTAACAATCTCCCCCTAAGGGTGATCATTGAGATCTCTCTTTTGTGACCTTGATCTTTGATCTTTGAAGCTTGTTCTCTTTGAACTTTGAGTCTTGTTGTGTAATAGTTTTGCTAGTTCCTTTGTTCCAATCATGCTTTGTGATCTCTGAATAATGTCGTTTGGTCGTTCTTGCCTTTGATCAACATCTTTACTCTGTTGTCCTTACATCTTTTCCAACATGCCCATACTTTGTTTGACTTTGAATCTTTGTGAAGTTCCTTTTTCTTTGACTTTAATCGTTGTTTCTTTAGTTTGTGGATTCTTTGACTTTAACTTAGAAACATTCTGAACTTTGCTTTGCTTTGATCTTTGAAGAGAGCTTTGCAGGGTATGAGCATGTGGATCTTTGAGTGATGGTAACGGTCTTTCACCAAATAACATTCATCAGTACCTGCATAAAACAGTTAGCAATAAAGCATCCGATACTTACAGGTTTGGAATTAGAGATCGTTAACAACATAGTGTGAAAACTCTCTCTAACCCTTGCTAAGGCCGTTCATGAACCAGATACCCCCGAGAGGGCTACTAGATCCACCAAAGTACATCAATGATTCAGGTGAGTTGTTGGAGATCACCCCACAACTGTAGACAGTTTGAGACATAGTAACCATCATGATAGATAAGGCAAGATCCGTAGATCTCATAAAGACTCTTACAACTTGTGTCCTCTTTGATGAACACAAGTGTTTTCATAGGAAGTGTATCCTAAGAGATCTTTTGATGAATCTCATGGCTCTAGACTCGATAATTGCATATTTGGTTTCCTATGCGGAGATTAGGGAGAGGTCTCCTGTTTCAATATCAACCATCTCTAAGAGACAAGTTGATAGATTACACCGGTTCCCCGTGAGAATGAAACAAGCTCTTTTAAGAGAACTTAAGTGGCTAGAAGGTTTAGTGCAGTGCGTCACTGGGTCCATGACGTCTTGTCTTCAATACCGGTGTCACCTTGGTAACAACCAGTAGCATATGAATTGAACCCGGTTTCTGCCCTAAGGTTGAACATATGGAGGGCTATATCTTTTCACCCTTTTCTTTACTTTTCTTTTTAATTCTTCAACCCCTTCTTTCTCCTTTCATTCTTTTCTCCTTTTTTCATATCATACCCAAGGACTTCTAATTCTAACTATTAGAATTGTCCTTGGGTAGATCCCTCCGGCTCTGGCGGATCATAGGACGGTTTTTCCTAACCTTAGTCACCTTATATCTTCATGAATATCCTATTTTTGCAATAAAACCATTCATTCGAAAATCTTCTCAAAGTGTTTATGATCATGAAACACACTGTTTTTGCCACTTTGAGAGTTTTGCAATTTTAGAAGGACTCCCCCTTCACATTTGCTCATGTAATTTTTAAGAAATTTGCACTTTTTGAATTGATCCACTTTTAGTGAACATGACCGATTCGAGACACGCTTACATCACTAGTTAGACTAGCTTGAAGTTATTACCCGTCCTGGTCAAGTCCAAAGAAAGTCTCTCGATACGGTACATTCTACTCAGACAAGTCCTATTCGAGACACTCTTACATCACTAGTTAGACTAGCTTGAAATTATTACCCGTCCAGGACAAGTCTTTTCGATTACAGACATTTTAAGCTTCGTCAATTCATTGGTACTTTCTGAGTCGAGCTCATTTGAGATTCAATACAATCACATTTTAATCACATTTCTCCCCCTCAAAAATAGCATATCCATGGTATTTTTGATACCGATTGATTAAAACCTTTGTTTTTGGATAGCTTATGGGAGAAACGGATGTTTGTTAATTCCGTATAAGTTTCCTTTAAGCATGATCATTTTGGAACATCATTTTATTACCCCCCCTAAAAAATAGAACATTTTGAGTAAATTAAGCGATTTAAGGATTTGAGGGAGAAATATCTTGAGCAACATCGTGAAAAGTTTTGAAAACCTTTTGAAACATTTTTGAAAATTTTGCTAAAAAATTAAGAAGACTTTGATAAGCTTTTTGGTGAGAAGTCTTCTTATCTTTTAGGATTGTCGCACAAACATGTACAACAGGGTCCTTTCTTTGAAAATCATGGGTTATACACTGTTATGTATGCATAAGCCATAATGTTTTTAGGATAAGTGCTCAAAGAATATGTAAAACATTTGTTTTGATTTAAGCACTTTCCTTTCTTTGAAGAACGAGTCCTTAGCTGAAGTACTAAGAGATAATTATGTTTTTGGATTAGACAACAACTTTTGGAACCCATTTAAGCACGGCGCCAACGGGTTTACCATATTTTGAAATCCATTTGAAAGTTGTGTCAATCCGAGACAAAGAAGTTGAATTCTAACGAGGACTAAAAACTAGTGTTTCATTTCGAAATAAAGCTCGTGGAATCAACGGTGATTTAAAACTCTTGTGCTTTTGAAAGTTGTTTGAGAAACTCGGTGTCTCTTTTGGAGTTTTAAAACTTGAAGAAGAAGTTTTCCATCCATTGTTATAACTCGGCATTTCATTTCGAAAATTCATTTTTGAGCTGAATGGAAACCTTCCAGAATTATGATTTTTCCAAGCATAGCCATTCCTTTGTTGTAGCGGAAGCATTTCAGAGTATGAATATTTCAAATGTTTTGAACGGCTTTGCTTTGGTTTCCACACTGGCTTTACCGGAGTAAAACGAGAGTATGGAGTTTGAAAACCTTGATTCTTTTCTTTATGAGCACTTGCATTTGAAACCTTTTGAGGAGTAAATGTTTCAGAAAAATTTGGTCTCTTTGAAAACTTCCTTCCTTTTTGCAAAGAATAGATGGTAAACTGAGAAAACCTTTTTGAAAATGGTTTTGAAGATGGTTTTGAAGATTCACACGTGTAAACCTTTTCGGAAGCACTTACTTGAGGTTTAGACTCATTTGAAACTTGAGATTTTCCTTTTGACCGGTTAAGAACATAAAACTTTGCTTTTAAGGCATTGTATGAAGTTCTCAAATCATTGTATTATTTTTGTAGAGAAAGATGATCTGATGATGCCAGTTTTTCATGCAAAGAAGCATTTTGATTTTCAAGATGTGCAAAATATTTTTCATATTTGTTTGTTTCGATTGAAAAATCATTTTTGGCATCACCAAATTCCTTGGTTTGTTTTGCAATCATCTTTTCCAATTCAACAATTTTCTTTTGAAGCACAGATTTTTCTTTTTCAAAAAGTTTATTTTGTGCGATCTTAGAGTCAGATTTGTTTGAAATTTGATTCTGAACTCTTGACCGCTTGATTGAATCAAACAAGTTTTTGTAAGTCTGTTTCAAATGCTCGTTTTCTTTTTGTAATGATGCCACAACATGTTCTAACTCAATATTTTTTGTATCAAGTTCATCAAGATCAAACTTGATTTTGGTATCATCACAATTTTCTTCAAAAATCTTTTCTTTTTCTTTAAGCATTGATGTCAAAGAGTTTGCAGAAGACATTTTCTCATTCTGCTCTTGCAGTTTTAGTTGGAAAGAGATACTTTGTGCTTCGAGTTTTGCAAGATGTTTCTCAAACTGAGCAGTTCTTTTTGACAGTTCTTCTTTGACATCAGCTGCTTCTTTTGAAAGCTCAGTGATTTTCTGTTTTAGACAAAGATTTTCATATTTCAAAGAAGATATTTGTTCAAAATTCACATTCTCATACTCATGGCTGACATATACTGACTTGAACGACTCTATTTGATTTGTGAAAAATTCTTTTTGAATGTCCAGAATTAAGCATTTTTCATCAAATTCGTCTTCAAGAGAGTGAACGTACTTATCTTCTCTCATTTCAGTTACAAGATGTTTTTCAAAGTACTCAAAACATAAGTTGATATCATTCACACGAGGTTCAATCTCATCTTTCAAAATCTTTTTGACTTCTATCTTAAGGCGTACATCTGATGAAAGAGGATTAGAGAAAACGTTGTTTGTGATGTTTTTTTGCATAAGCCAAATGACCTTTAATGTTTGCTCAATGTGATGTTTAAGATTACAAAATTGTTTCCTTGCTCTATTTTGCCATAACTTAGCATCATAGGTAGCAAGTTGAGCTTCTTTGAAAAATCTTTTCACATTTGCGTCTTTCCTTTTGAAAGGACCTTTTGGTATATCAGTCAATTGTGTACAACCATACACAAATCCGTGGTATGAGAGTGGGTTTTTTGTTTGTTTTACTTTCAAACGTTTTTCCTCTTCAGATTTTAAAATATCTTGAGACTCAAACAAAAGATCATCTGACAATTCTTTACCCATATCATCAGCGTTATACAAAATAGGTGTCAACTTTTGCACTTTGTTTAAAAAACATGTTTTTTCATTATCCACATGAGCACTATTGACAAAACCAATCCCAGATGTTTGTTTATCAACCTCCTCATCTTTAGTAGGTAGCATGTTGATAGTCTGAGAAGTCTGTCCCAATTTTCGAAGTTTGTTTTCAAGATCGTTTGTTCATTTCAAAAACTCTTGGTTTTCATTCTCAAGTTTTGTGTTTACAATCTCAAAATTTGATGTGGTTTTCTGGAGCTTTGAATTTTCACTCTTTAAATCATTGTTCTCTTTTAAAAGCGCTTGAACCTTTCTATTGTTAAGAACCATTTGAGCATCCAGATTTTGAATGGAACGTTTTTCACGAAGAACAACTTCTCTATAACCAACTTCAAGTTCTTCATTTCTTTTTAAAAGTGGTTTGACAGACTCTCCATACATTTCAAACTTTTGAGCTTGAGATTTAAGGTTTGAGTTTTCAAATTCAAGTTCAGCTTTTCTTTTTGTTGCATTTTGAAAACCTTTTTCCATTTCTTTAAATCTCTCAAGCTCTTTTGTCAATAAGACATTTGTTAGCTTAGCTTTGCGATTGTCCTCTTTGCACTTTTCAAGTTCATGTTTGAAATTATCGATTAAAGAAGCAAATAAAGCACGATCTTGTTCATAAGAAGATCCATCCTGGGCAGGCTCACCTCAATTAGGATCCATATCTGGAGTAGCAAAAGTGATATTCCTATCATTTTGTTCCACCACATATGTGTCACTAATAGACTCAGGATGCGCAGGATGTGTCTGATCATGAGCAAACACATTATCAAAGATATTAATATTATCATGAGCATGTGAATGTTGTATCATAGCCAATATCTCTGTGTCTGATGAAGGTCTGATATGATCATCTTCGGTGTCCCAAAGAGCTTCATTCCTTTGTGTACCATCAGTATCTGAATCATAGCTAGGAATGCTGCTTTTAACCTGCTGTTCTGAAGATGAATTACTTCCCGTGAAAACCAAACTATCATCAGATGCTTCACCATCATTGACCGTTTCCTTTTCTGTTTGAAAATCTTTGTCTGTCTCTCTTTCAATCACCTCTGTTTTCTTTAACTGCATCTCTCTTTCAATTAGCTCTCTTTCTTTTAACTGCATATCGTTTTCAATCTGCTCTCTTTCCTATAGCTGCATATCTTTGTCAATCTGCTCTCTTTTCCGTTTCAGCTTCTCAATTTCATTTAACTCAGCTTCCTCAGCATCAAGTATCTTTTCGAGTTCCCCCATGTCATTTATGCATTGAGTTCTGAAGGTCGAATAGCTTACCCTAAATTTTTGGTAAAATGCATCGATAAACTCTGATTGGTACATTATCCAAGTGTTAAAGATACTCTGAAATTGAGTTTGGATCACTATAAGAGCTTCCCTGCAGTCACGTGTATGAAGTTCTTCTTCGTTAAGTAGCTTTTCAAGTTGATTCAGGTTTTGATTGAGTTTTTCTTTGAAATAATGAAATTGGACCCGGATGAAGTATTCAAATGCCTGATCGAACCTTGAATCATAACCATAAATATTGATGACCTTCTCTACATATGACTTGAACACGGTAAAAACTTTCTTTGAATCTCTCTCCTTCATTTGCATTTCTTTTTCCATTAGGTTCTGATGTGTGATAAAGTTGATTTTCGATCGTTCCAACGAAATAGGAGTTGTGTTTAGTGTAAGTTGATGCAAGTTTTTATGGTGAAAATTTTGATCTAAAAACCTTAAAACCTCAATAACTTCACTCCGGAGGCGATTTGGGCCTCGAAGCTTGGCTTGTAAGATTATTCAACGTGTCCTTCTTCTCGGTCTCACGGTCGTTTTGACAGCTGATTCGTCGAAAACAGAGTTATGGTTCAAAAGTTATGGCCGTTTGAAGTTTGTTTGTCAAAAGTCAAAAACTTATGCGTAAATCTTATGGTTAACTTTGAATCTTATGCGTAACCTTGAATCCTATGGTTAAGTTGAATCTTATGCGTAACCTTGGATCTTATGCATAAGTGTTAGGATTATGCGAAGGTTAACGAACCAAACAAATCTATCAAACTTGTCCAAGCTTGAAAGATATCCCGTGTCGATGTATTCCACTAACTTGTCCAAGCTAGGGAAGTACTGAGTAATCGTCTGCGTAGATCTTATGCGTATAATCCAATCTTTTGCGTAAAATCCAATGTTAGGCGTAGAAACTTATGCAAAGACTTCAATCTTACGCGTAGGATCTTATGAGTAGGATCTTATGCAAAGACTTCAATCTTACGCGTAAGAATCTTATGCGTAGGATCTTATGCAAAGGATTTAATCTTAGGCGTAGGATTCTGAATCTTAGGCAAAGGATTTGAACTTAGGCAAAGGATTTAATCTTAGGTAAAGGATTTTGAATCTTAGGCAAAGGATTTAATCTTAGGCAAAGGATTTTGAATCTTAGGCAAAGGAAAAGGGTTTTATGCCTAAAATTCAATCTTAAGAATAGAAAGAGGGTTTTTTGCCTAAAACTCACGCGTAAGATGACCAATACAGCTCAAAAATGCGATTTTTCCAACCAAAAACACTTTTTCCACTTGTTTCTTTTGATCAAATCTTTCCCAAAACACTTAGAATCACTAAAACTCAATAAAAACAACAACTTTAACACTAAAACTTGTAAAGATCAAGACTTTTTAAATAAAAAGTGCATGTTTGAATGAAAAGTGCAACTTTTTTAACAAAAAACTTGATAAAAACACTCCTAAATCATTGTTAGGCGATTGATACCACTTGTAGGACCTTAGATATCACAACTTTATCACAACAATAGAAGCAAAGATGAAGTAGAGATGGAAAGATGGTGACTTGATATATGTATATGTATTTCGTATGGTGTAGAGAGAGAGAGAGATGGAAATGAGAACTTTTATTCAAGAAAAACACACACAATACACACTCAAGCACACACCTCAAATGAGCCTTTGAGGTGTTTATATAGTAAGTTACATCATGCCCTAAAAGGCTTTCCATGGGCTTTGTCTAATGGGCTTGGTTTACATTTTCTAATAAAGGATTACATGATATACTTAATAAGTACCAAGTCCATAGCCCAATATTCTTAACTATTACAATACTTTTCGACTCAATAATGATCGTCACTTTTAATGCTAACAAAATCCCTTGGTTATTTGAGAGCGGGAATTCCTGCTCTGAACCTTGTGGGCTTGGTTGGCTTGAGGGATGGCTGTCTCTTGACACCGGGACGGCACGGAGCCTATCGGCTTGGTCAAAAGGACGTTCGGTGAACGTTCCGAAAGGATGTTAGGATAATGGGGTCTTTGTAGGGCATTAGGGCCATTAGTCGCCGTTCGACATCGGCTAATCATTATTAGTAGTCACTTAAGAACATTTCCTGACCATTGGACGATGAGTATCTTTTTTGTATTGTGTTCGTGGCCGTATTATGATTGGATTGTTCTTTGGATGTTGAGAGATGGTTATCAATGGGTGGTGTTTTCATAGTTGCCTAGTGTTGCATATTTTGCCCTTGGTTGCTATGAGGTTTTGCTGTCGTATCAGTTGAAGCAATAAATTCCTCTGGCTGACCTAGTTTGTAGGTGCATTCCTAGCTTCGCGAGTGAGATACCCCCTGTCCAAATAGATTTGACAGGAAGTGTACCCATTTTTTTAGTGTCTTGAGGAGAGAGAGAAAGAGAGAGTTCCCCTCCGAGCGTTGACTTTTTTTGGTTCAATTCCCCATGCCTTACGCTTGTGTCGTCCGTACGACGTTTATCCTTTGATAGTTGACGGGGTGATGTGTGATAACCTTTTACTCCGGAAGACGCCGAAGCGGGGGCGTGCCTCTTGGGCTGTATCAATAGCGATATATCTGACGGGGTTTTGTTCGTTCCTTGTCAGCTTTTGTAATATGCTTTTGCTACTGTACCCGGTTATCTATCAAGTGATGTTGTGTCTGACAGTCTCCGTTTGCTTTGTCTGCCTTTGCAGTAAGTCCTTCCAATGCCTGTATGATTATCTGACAATCATTTATTTTCATTGGATTCTTTTTTCCTACGGCATCCGTGCTTTTAGTTTCGGTGTTTTGCTAGGTGCGTCTTTTAATTTTCAGACTCTACACCAGCATATTGTAGCCAGGGCCACTTGGTTTATTTGCTAGAGGCGGGGTAACTATTGTTCTTCCCTGATTACTCCTGGGTATATCCCGGTGTTGCGCCCGTGCCGTTTTTCGGTTGTTTTTGGAGCTATCCGCTGGATTCGTGTTCCCATCGCGTGGGCATATGTTGCCCTGTGGACGAGGCTTTTTCAACGATTCGGCCTTGTTGGCGTATGGGTCGAACGGATCAACTTCCTTGTATATTGCTTAGCCATATTCGATCTTTATTATCGGCACTTACGTCTTTTAAGTGTGCCTCCTCGTCCCCTTCAGAATTTGACACCGCTCCTCTTGACAAGGCTTCTATGTCAGTTCTAATTCATGGCTCCATGACAGCGAGCGTATTGCTTTTTTATTTTTCCGTATCCTGACAAAGGTATCGTCTTCCGAGTCCTTGTGTGCCGTTGGGCTCGTTTTTCTCATCTTTTTTCTTTATCACGGAAGGTTGTTTTCCCCTTGGCTAGAACTCCTGAGCGTGCTTTTCTTTTTCCTACGCTCCCCTTCTTCGTGTACATCTGTCTTGATGTGCCTTGTAGCTACTTTGGATTTTAAATTTATTCGCCCACCTCCGGGTTTCTTTCAGGATGTCTTTTCTTGATGAGCATATCACTCCCTTTGATTGGTGAATGCTGGCAGCGCTCAATGTTATGCTTCTGGGAAGCTTTGTTGGGCCGGAGCCCATTTTGGCTTCCTCACGTTTCGTTCCCCCCGGTGACGCTTCGCGTGGAAGTTAAGAGAGTCGGGGTATTCTTGCCGGTTTTGCAGCTCATGGTGAGTATTTTCCAAGAACGCAATTATGCACTGGGTCCCACGGGTGACGCCAACTTGTTAGTGCAAAAAGTGTGACTGGGTTAAGACCGGGCTTAGTCCGTGTTGGGCTAATCTTGATGGAACATCCATTATGCAGTTTATGCACTAATCCAAATAGAGGAATAAGTTCCTTCACAAATAGAAGCACATCGTTAGCCTTACCGTGGGGACGAACCCCACGATTAAGCTCCGACGTGAGAATAAGTACTCATGTTGTGAGAGAAATATTCGTGTGTTGGGATGAGTGAGAAAGTCATACCTCGAGAGTGTGAGTTGAGATTTCCTTTTATAGGTACCGGAAATATTAGGGTTTCCTGATATTTTATGTATTGCTATATTGACCGAGGTGGGACCCTTGTCGGGTAAGGATCCATAGCTTAATCGATTGTTGCGGACGTGGATGGTTTTCCGGACCGGGGGCCGATCCGCGACGTACCTCGGAAGTGCTGCTTGTATACATCCTTTGTTCGTCTGGGTCGTGCCGTGCTCGGGGCATAGGCTTTAGTTAAGTCTGGCTTTTATTGGCTTGTTGGGTCGGGACCCGGTATGCTCGATGGGCCGGAACCCGTCTTGCATGTAGGGCCGGATCCCGTTTTGCTTGTGGGGCCGGAGCCCAGTTTGTTTATAGGGTCGGAGCCCAATTCATTTTGAATAGTCCAGGCCCATTAGATTTGTTATCCGTACTATACGCCATTATCTCTCATGACAAAAATTTTGAGACGAAAAAAGTATGTGATTTTAGTTTCTTCTTACTATTCTCTTTTTATTGTTATTATTATTATTTTTCATTTAATTCTAAACTTTACGGAATATAATGCACTTTTAAATCTATTTGCAATCATTTTTCTTAGAAATATCATGCGCTCACATTGTGACACGTGTAAAACCGTTTTGTTAATGAGAAATTAAAATGCAACGTTTGAATTTTATATATGAGATTTTGTCGTTTAACAACGTATCACTCACTCCATCTTAAAATTATTGTCATGAGAGAAAAATTACAAATTTTAATAAAAACGGGACCACTTTAAATCCCAACCACTCAAATAGAATATTCCTCTAATATATTCTCTAGTTTTTACTTAAAAGGAAAACTGGTCAATTATTTTGATACATCATAAAAAGAAAATGTGAACTATAATTTTGAGACGGAGAAAGTACTATAGAACATAATGGTGCATTCAATAGCAATTACATATGTTTAAGGAAACCCTTTAGCCATGCTTCTGTTAAAAAGTTTCTAAACTTTTTCAATGTCAATTAGAGCATTAACTTTTGTTTTGTAAAGGTCAATTAGCATTAATAATAAAATCATTATCATTCAACTCATGCTATAATTTTCAATTATAATCTTTTGTATAATAAAATAATTATATTATTTGATAGCAATTTTCGCAAAACAATCTTAGTAAAAAAAATAGATCAGTGAGGTTATTTAATTTTGACACGTGGCAAAACCAAAGAATGTGATTGACCAATAAACTTTTTCAATGTCAATTAGCATTAACTTTTGTTTTGTAAAAGTCAATTAGCATTAATAATAAAATCATTACCATTCAACTCATGTTATAATTTTCAATCATAATCTTTTATATAATAAAATAATTATATTACTTCATAGCAATTTTCGCAAAACAATCTTAGTGAAATAAATGAATCAAAAACGTTATTCAATTTTGATACGTGGCAAAACCGAAAAATGTGATTGAACAATAAAAGTCAAAATAAAAAATCAATTTGGTCAAACTATTAAACTTTTGTCTAATTTTTAAAAGAGTTTTGATAACAACAACCCTATAGGTGTTGTTTAAGATTTTCTTAGTTAAAAACGTTTTCAAATACGAACTAATCTTTTATAATTACATGATTTAAAAACATATTATTAAGGTAAGTGGGTTTCAATAAGGTATATATTGATATCAAGTAAGTTCATATTTGAAAATATTATTAATCAAAGAAATTTTATACAACACCATGAGGTTAGCAAAACCCTTTTTAAAATGTGCGGAAAAAACATATGTGTCAATTTTGTAAAAAAACATAAAAGGGAGGGGGTAATTAATCAAACTTTATTTGTTCAAACTATATATATATATATATATATATATATATATATATATATATATATATATATATATATATATATATATATATATATATATATATATATCAGTTTTTATGTTTTTAATAAATTTATAATTTTAATAAATACATTCTATACTTTATATTTTAGGAAAAAAAATACAACAGTATTTTGTTGTTATTTATAAATATTATTATTAGTACATATTAAACCAATGTATTTGCACCGAATTATAAATATAAAAAGAAAAACATAAGTTAATGTAACATATAAATAAATGCACGAAATTCTACATATATAAATGATTTTTGTTATTCTTCTTTATGAGATTAAGTAAGGATATCTAGAATATATTCTTTTTTAACCACCTGTATTCAGTAACGATTCATGTTATTCCTTTTTATAAGTTTAACCCTCGCACGGGTTGAAAAATCGGCTTAATTAATGCAAAAATCAAAATAAATGCACAATTTCACACGTTACTATGAGATGAAAATAAATCAACGAGATTCTACATACAACAATGACACATATTTCAAGGTTACTATGCGCTACTAAACACACATAATGTCTAAAACATGATATAAATAGTTAAATTTAAACAAGATTAACATAAACACCATGCTAGTTAAACAAAGTCTAATCCCTCGTGCAAACAAAATCTATACAATATATTAATCAATACTAACTCATAATGAAAAAAATATGTAAAAACATGTGCGTGCACATTCATTATAACTATATAAGTATTAAAAATTAATATACCTTTATAAAAAAATGTAAAGTTAAAATACAAATACAAATACCGTACATAGATAAGAAGGATTTTTTTTTAATTCAAAAAAAATTTCAAAATATAGTTATGTTGGTTCATAAAAATTTTATGAAAGAAGTTTTTCTAATTTTGAGTTTTTATACGTTTTTTAATGCACAAAAAACGATTTCAATGCGCAAAAAAATTCTGATGCACAAAAATTTCAACTTGCTTTAGTTTAATGAGCAATGTTATTTGGATGCAATAGGTTAAAAAGTTGGGTACAAAAACGAGTTTTAATGCTCAAAAAAGCGATTTAAAGTTGTTGGGTACAAAAACGCGTTTTTGATGCACAAAAAGGCGATTTAAAGAATAAACATATTTTCATAATTTTTTTTCAAAAAAAGTATCAACTTTTAGAAAAACTTTCTTCACAATTTTTTTATGAACTAACATACTCGATCTTGTGGAATTTTTCGAGAAAGTTTTAGAGAGAGAAAAAAAAAAAAAAAAAAAAAAAAAAAAAAACCCTTCTTATCAAATGTACGGATATTTGTTTTTTTGTTTTTGTCTTTTTTTTTCTATATCCATAAAAAAAAATCTTAAATATTACAAAATCATGAATTTATGAGTTGTCACAATATTGAACTCTTGTTTGATACAAAAACAACTCTGATGCGGCTATATCAATCATTTAAAATATGAGAAAGGTTTTAATTTGTGTCTATGTAGTGTGAGCTCAAACATCTTATATTAGTTTGTCAAAACATCAAAGAAGAAAAAAGGGTAAACTGCAAATTTAGTCCCTAGCCTATCACGAAAGTGCAAAAAAGCCACCAAGACATAAAAGCGTGCAAAAAAGCCACCCACGTTACGTATAAGTGTAAAACGGCCACCGAGAGCTAACTCCCGTTAGTTTCGTCATTAACTACCTAGTCATTGAGGGTATTATCATCTTTTTAGTATTTCCCACCAATCACCTCAATTGACAGTGTTTTGTTTTACAAATTTAGTCCTTAAAAGCACTAGTTTATATGTGTCTCAATTTCTTCCATGAACATTAATTTCACAAGTAAAGATCTTGAGAATGGTTAAGCTTTGGTAAAATCGCGAACGCAGTACCCCGAACCCTAATTTAGGAATCCTTTATAGTAAGAATACTCTGTTCCATTTTAATGTTTTCCATTTAAACTTGTTATTGTTGTTGGAAGTTATTTATGTTTTATGAGTTGCATAGATTTGAATGAAAAGGTGCTTTCTTTGCAAATCCATCACAATGGTGAATTTACCTCAACACCAGGAAGAATGTATCGCTTTGGAGATAAAGATTGGTTTGATGGAATTCACTCTGACGTTTTCTCCATGGACTTATTGGGCGAAATGTTAAAGGATTTAGGTTACTCGGATAGTACCCTTATGTTTACTCACTTTAGGATACCTGGGACTCACTGGATGATGGTTTGGTACCACTAAAGTCTGACGAAGATGTGAGGAGACTTGTGGAGTATGTTCCAATATTTATAGAATTGGAGTTGTATATTGAAACCAGTGTTTCATTGGTAGAGTGTGAGATGATGAAGCGAATGATGACTAAGGGCAAGGGTGTGGTGATAGAAGAAATTGTGGATGATGATGTGAATGATGTTGTTGGAAAGGATGTTGATGGTGAGACTGGAAACAGTGGGAAATTACATTTGTTAGAGTGGCATAAAGAGTGGCATAAGACAAGCCAACCTGAGAAGGCTGGACCTGTTTATGATGCGGATTCTGACAATGACTTCCCACCAACATTTTGTGCTGAAAAAATGATTGCAATCATACAAAGAGGCTGAGTGATGAGTTTTAATTCAGGAGGTTATTAGAAGAGATTGACCAAGAGTTTATGGTGTAGGATTCGAGTGAGGATTCCAAAGAGTCTACATATGTGCTCGATTTTGATGATGCGTATTATGATGACACAAGTGATGGTGTTACTATTAGTGGAACGGAAGGAGATCTTCACACTTGGATTAGTAATGAAAAGGTGGATCAAGGAATAGATGCTGAATGGCATGATGATCCATACCATTTAGTCGATATTCCTGAACCTGAAGAGCCTCTAGAGCTTCAAGAGCCTCTTGAACCTGAAGAGCTTCAAAAGCCTCAAGATCCTCAAGAGCCACAAGAGCCTCAAGAAACTCAAGAGATTAGTGACATGTTTGCTGAAATTGATCATGCGTTGGATGAACTTTGTAACAATTCGCATTTTCAGGTTAATTACTTTTCCCGGAAAATTTCACTATTCACTTTTACTATTCATTTTTCCCGAAATTTTTCCGAAATTTGATTTTTGTTTCTTGGCTTCGAGTGATAAATCATTTCCATGGAAAATTAAAAGTTTAACTTTCATAAGCTCATTTTCGTGAAAGTTATTAAGGAATGACACGTTTTAGGGTAAAACGTCATTCAAAAATTCTACGCACAACGAAACTCGACCGCGTTAAGTGACCCCGCATCAGAAAAATGTTTTACAAACCCATGGGGGGAATACATGCTATTATTTTTCGACTCGAACACAATGTTTTCTACTGTATGCTACCCGACGATGTTTTATTGTCACTAAGTAACGATTGCCATGTTCGAAGTCCCTATATCATGAACCATTAGTCACTACCTATAGTGAGCGCGAATATTGTGAATAGATCTATTGGGATTGACGGATCCCATTTGTGTTGAACAACGATGAGTTCACACAAATGCACTATATTTGAGATTTAGCGGTATAATGGCAAAAGTACCTTGATAGGGCTTCTATAATGCCAATTTTGTTGGTTCGATGTTAATGTTTTGGTTGCATGAGCTTAGTGAAATAAATAACGATTTTGTTTTCTAACTATGAGTGTGAGTCTATAGCTCACACTACGATTATTGTGTTCAAACGATTTAACTAAACTCTACGAATATCACTCAACCTTTGTGTTGACCTCTCAAGCATGTATTTCAGGTTCATGACGATCAAGGATGGTACGGAAGGGCACGGATACTCAAGAGGGCTATAAATTTTTATTATCATTCAAAGACTTAACTAATGTAATTTGTAAACATGGAACCATCTGAGACCTCATTTTGTAATCTCTGATATTTATATAATTTGAATGATACATCTTTTAAAACGACTCAAACGTCATTCAAAAATTCTACGCACAACGAAACTCGACCGCGTTAAGTGACCCCGCATCAGAAAAATGTTTGACACACTCATGATTTATTTGAGAATTAATCATGACTGAGAAAAACATGACCAAAATAAGCCTCGGCCGTGAAAAACTGGAATTTTCAGTTTTTAAGCGTTTTTACTCAGTCGTAACCTTAGCCTATACCTGCACCGCATTTCTAATACAATTTGAGTTTTCAACTTATTAGAAAAAGTCAACATATTTTTCCCTCCTCCTTTGACCAAAAATCATTCCTTGATTTTATAAGTCATTCCTTGATTTTTAGGCTTACGGTTTGATGTCTAAAAGATATTTAATACCAACCGACACTAGATTGAGCCCAGTCTAGACATTATAAGTCACTTTAAATCATTTTTATCCTATTAGAAAAGTAACATTTTACTTTTCTCAATTTTACGCAATATTCGTACATTTTACGTATTACGCGTTTTAGACCCGTGTTTCCAGTTTTAGCAGGGTTTTACCACCCCAATGGAACCTACCACTCATTTTATATTTTATTATAGAGTATTTTGACAAGTTTAATCATTCTTCCAAGTTTCGTATTTTTACGATACCCGGTTTTACGTTTTGTGACGTAACAACTTACGGTTAGCATTTCACGGAGTCAAAACTTACTACATAAGCTAGGATAATATCATCCAAAGTCCAACCCTTCCTCCCCAAGCTTGCAAACCGCCACTAGGGGGGGGGGATTCACACTTGTGGCTTGATCTTGACCATTGATCCTTAGATCATGACAAGTGTTGAACTTGGTGACCAAGTTTTGGTAATTTCCTAGTTGTTTCCTAACCTCCTCAAGGCCATATAAATAGCCCCTCCTCCTCCTTATTGTATGCCACACATACCACACTCCAACACCATCTCCTTTGCTCATTCTCTTCCAAATTTCATGCAAGATTCAAGAGCATAACAACACATAAACTCTAGTTTGGTTTTGATTCATCAAACTACTTCCAAACCCTAGAAACTTTGGTGATTTCTCTTGAGTTTGAATCTACTCAAGTCACCTCAACTTTCATCATCTATCTTTCAAGAATACAAGTGTAGAAAGATTGCTTGAAGAGAAGTAGGTTGAAGCTAAAGTCTATCAAAGTCCTTTTTCCTTACATGCTACTTACCTTTCTTTGTAGAAAGCCAAAGTTGTAAGCCAACCCTAACTTGCTTCTTGTTAAATAATCATGTTCATGTTATTTACCTATTATTCTTGCTATATTATGTCTTGTATAAATGTCCATGATGTATAAAAGTGAGTAAAACAAGTTATTGTACATGATTGATAAGACAAGTTAATAAAACAAGTAAACTAGTAACTTTCTTGGTAGAACCTGATCAAAATGGTAAAAATATGATGTTGGATCATTACATATTACAGTAGAGGACTTAACAAGGAAACCGTAGCAATTTGAATCACCCAAAACGAGTACACGAGTCAAAAGTTATGGCCATAAGAAGTTAGCGAAACCAAAACGCCGAAACTGTCAATACCCTACTGTTTTGCATTCTGACTTTTTGAAAGTCACCCTTCTGGTCCGATTCATCAAAAAGTTAAAACACGAAAGTTGTCCGGAACGACGTTTTCGTTCAGGAACAAAGAAGCTCGAGCCCTAAAAACGCTTTCCGAGTGATAATTTCTTCAAATTCTTAACAGCCCATTTTTAGACCAAAGTCATTATATATAGGTTATGGTTTATAAAGACCAAAGAGGTCTTATGACCTAGAATCAAGACCACAACCATGGCTAGAGCCAAGGTTGAGTCTCAAGACCATGGAACAATGACCAAAGGTCATGGCAAGGCCATGACGAAATGACCATGTAAGCTTACTTAGGCGTAAACATGAACCAAAGTATTGGCGATAACTTGAACAAGCAATTTGGATCTACTTCACTTAAAAGGAACCATGAGATATTACAAGGAACAATGGTCATACAAGACTTATGAAACTTCCCCTAATAACAATCTTCATGTAAAAATAAACTTTCCTAAGTTTATTCAAATATCGGACATGTAACTTTTCAGATCGAAACTTATATCTATATATATTATCAACTACTACAATAGTAGGGAGCCTCATGTGAGGAGTTCATTATGTAAGCCGTCGAGATGAGTTGTGGATTTACGAATTAAAGTGTCCTGGCTCCTCGAACGCTTACTAACATGACTTCTGAATTATGTCGGCCCGAACGGTAGTAAACGATATATAAGACATACATGTTTCATGAATCATTTCTTTCAAAGACTTACATTATACATCATACCACATCATGGACTAAATGCAAGATATATATATATATATAGGCACTACTTCATATTCTTTACTCCGATCCTAAGTCGCAACATTCTATTATAGGTTACTCGTAGAAACCTTCACGATTCAACCGTTACATTCATTACTTGCTATCTTACTTAAGGTGAGTTCATAGCCCCACTTTACATTACTTCAATGTTTTACAAACCCTTGGGGGAAATACATGCTATTTTTAACCGAGCACAATGTTTTTAAATTGTATGCTTACCTGATTGTTTTATTATCACTAAGTACCAGCCTTGCTAAACCGAGATTCCTTATTATGAACCATTTAATCACTAGCAATAGTGAGCGCGAATATTGTGAATAGGCCTATTGGGATTGACGAATCCTATTTGTATTGACTAAGTTCAAACAAATGCACTAATATTTGAGATTTAGGTATGTTAGCAAAGTACCTACCGGGATAAATCTGCCGATCGATATTGGTACACGTTAACGTTTTGGTGTCATAAGCTTAGTGTATAATACATTTTATGGGCGTATAATAACGTAGCCTACCTGTTTTGTTTTCCAAACATTGGTGTGAGTCTACAGCTCACACTACCAACATATTGTGTTCAAACGATTTAACTAAACTCTATGAATATCACTCAACCTTTGTGTTGACCTCTCAAGCATGTATTTCAGGTTCATGACGATCAAGGATGGCACGGAAGGACACGGATACTCAAGAGGGCTATAAATTTTATTATCATTCAAAAACTCATTTAATGTGATTTGTAAACATGGAACCATTTGGGACCTCATTTTGTAATCTCTGATATTTATACAATTTGAATGATAAATCTTTTAAAACGACTCAATTGGAGTTCGTTTTCTATTATTGTGACTATTGTGCCGTCGAGTAACACCCAGTTCGAATTCCGCTGCAACCATGAATTGGGGGTGTTACAAACTTGATGATGTAGTTGCAGCTGAAGAAGGAACACAGATTTATGCTATTTTTGCTCAACCAATTAGTTTTAGTTTGCTTCCACTTGTGGTAGTTGGTGAAGAAACGTTTGCAATTTTGGAAGTTGTTGAGTTTGATGGTGATGATGGTGAACAACGAGTTTGTGAAGGGGCTGTCATTCCAGAAGATCAGTATGCTGAAGTTGTTGGAGATGGTGAAAAAAGAGTTTGTGATGGGGTTGTGATACCAGTTGGAGATGAGGGATGTAAATTAGTTGTTGATGGGGATGTGATTAAGGCTAAAGTGGTTGCTAAACAAGGAGATGAACTGATGAGGCGAAACATGTACCGCTTTTAAGGGGTCATTTAAGCCCGAATTCGAGATTATTTGATCAAATATTGCCCTAAATCGTTCCTTTTGTCATTTTAGGTAATTTTGAGGAAGAATCTGGAAAATGAAGCATTTTAGACGTTTTTGGAGCATAAAATTGAAGAAAACGGCAAAGTCTCAAATTTCCTTGCTGGAACAGTACCTGACGGCGTCAATATGTTGTACATGACGGCATCAAGAGTTACAAAAGAGGTGGAAGTGGAAGACGATCTAGAGAGTTTTCAAGCCTAGGACCTGACGGCGTCACCAAGGCCGTCAGGGTCCAATTACTAGTGACGGCCCAGAGCATTTCTCCACATGACGGCGTCACAAATAGATCCAGGCAATACGATTTTATCATGGCGGCGAGTTGACGGCGTCACGGGCTAACACATGACCCCGTCACGATGTAATATCTATATATAGTTTTCCAAATTTCATTCATTAGCGTGCAACTTTGAGGGAATAAACCCTAGTCCGAATTTTATCAGCTTTTCAAGGGTTTCAACCCCTTGATTCTTTCATGTTCAATTGAAGATAAGTATTCCTTCAAATCATTGAATATGTATATGTGTTGTTTGATTATATCTTACGCTTGTCTTCTATTTGACATGCTAGGCTAGATCTTTATTGTGTTTACTTAGATGTAGTGAAACCTAGATGTTAATTATGGGTTGATTGTTTGTTTATAATTGTTACGGATAATTGTATTCGATGTTAGGCTTAAGAAAACTGGCAGACTTCCATTGGTAACTTGCTTGAACGTCTTAAGAAACATGATCGGAGGTGTACTACGATTTTTAGTTGTATTTAATGCGTAGGAGAATTCTAATGATCCCATGTTAGAAGCTTCTAACGGCTCGACATAGGAGTGAAGTAGGATCCTATAGAGTTAGGGAATATTGTACACGGCCCTACGACTAGTATTAAGGAATATGACCCGTCATCCATGCAATTGTAACAAGCTAATCAACTTGTAAAAGATATCTAGGGAGTAATAAAATCTAAGTAAACACAACTTTCCTCATTATTGTTTCCACCAATTAGTTTAGTAGCTTTATTTACATTTTTGTTATTCATTGGGTTAGTTGGCTAGCAACTAATTCCGCCCACTCCTTCAAACCCCGAGATTTTTACTTGCTTTTATAAAAATATAAAAATACAAAAAGAATCAACCCTCACCTCTAGACCTAGTTTAGTAGGCTTTCTAATCCTAGCGACACTATTCCTGAGTTGAACGATCAATCCCC
Organism: Artemisia argyi; assembly: GCA_030686995.1. Lineage (NCBI taxonomy): Eukaryota > Viridiplantae > Streptophyta > Magnoliopsida > Asterales > Asteraceae > Artemisia > Artemisia argyi. Next base: position 17,824,625 of record CM060676.1, read on the forward strand.
CGGTACTTGTCACTACACTATACTACAACGATCAGGTACACTGCCTGGTGGGGGTTGTAAGCTTCACGAGATCCCTTGAGAGGTAAAACCTATTGCGAGGGTGCAATTCCCACGTATCAAGTTTTTGGCGCCGCAACCCGGGGAATAGTTATTGTCTAGGTTAGGATTTCTTTTTATTAGGTCTACTTGCTAGATTCCTTTCTATTAAGATTTTATTTTTATTTATCTTATTTCTTCGTGTCTTTGTTCGTAATCTTTACCATCCGACATCATGAAAGGTGGTAACATCTTTGAACCCATCAACCCACCACAACAAAACCACCCACAAAACCCACCACTAGCAAACCAACCTCCTAGGCCACGAACTTTAGGAGAGTATTCCCGTCCTAGCCACCAAGGCTATCGAAACACTATTGAGCTCACTCAAGGAGCCAATGTGTCCCCCTTACGATCCGACACCATCCGGTTGGTGCAAAGCGGATGTGCATTCCATTGGCTTCGTTCCGAAGATCCTAATCAACATCTCAAGGATTTTCTTAAAATCGTAGATTCCATAGACTTTGATGTTGTAACTAGAGAGTCGACCCGATTATGTCTATTCCAATTCTCTCTACGTGATCAAGCTAGTCAATGGCTTGAAAGTTTACCCGCGGGATCCATCACCTCATGGGATGATCTCACCACTCGTTTCCTTGCTCAATTTTTCCCACTGGGGAGAACTACCAAGCTTAGAAATGATATCTTGATGTTCCAACAACGTCAAGGTGAAACTCTATATGAAGCATGGACTCGTTTCAAGGACTTACTCAACAAAGTCCCTCATCATGGCATAGATCTTTTGCTCCAAGTCCAAATCTTCTATGACCATATCGATCTCTCCACAAGGCGAACCATTGACCAATCGGCCAGTGGCAAGCTACGTGATCTAAGTGCGGAAGAATCATGTGAACTCATAGAAGATCTTGCTCTCTATGACAACAAAAGTTGGAATGATCCCCGTGATATGAACAAAACGGTCAATGCAATATCTTTGCCTTCGCACAATTCTAGCACTCCCGACCGTAGGATCATGGAACTTGAGGACCAAGTCAATTTTCTCATGAAATCTTACGAAGCTCCTAAGCCTTCAAGCCAAGTGAACAAAGTCACTTCTTCATACGAATTATGTAGTGGTCCCTATGACACTCGTGATTGCGTGGAACTCCCCAGACAAGCTTTTGCGAATTACGCATCCTCGCGTACCGACAAAGCGGGAGACAAGCCTAGGACCTGGGGCGTCATCAAGGCCGTCAGGGTCCAATTACTAGTGACGGCCCAGAGCATTTCTCCACATGACGGCGTCACAAATAGATCTAGGCAATATGATTTTATCATGACGGCGAGTTGACGGCGTCATGGCTAACACATGACGCCGTCACGATGTAATATCTATATATAGTTTTCCAAATTTCATTCATTAGTGTGCGACTTTGAGGGAATAAACCCTAGTCCGAATTTTATCAGCTTTTCAAGGGTTTCAACCCCTTGATTCTTTCATGTTCAATTGAAGATAAGTATTCCTTCAAATCATTGAATATGTCTATGTGTTGTTTGATTATATCTTACGCTTGTCTTTTATTTAACATGCTAGGCTAGATCTTTATTGTCTTTGCTTAGATGTAGTGAAACCTAGATGTTAATTATGGGTTGATTGTTTGTTTATAATTGTTACGGATGATTGTATTTGATGTTAGGCTTAAGAAAACTGGCAGACTTCCATTGGTAACTTGCTTGAATGTATTAAGAAACATGATCGGAGGTGTACTACGATTTTTGGTTGTATTTAATGCGTAGGTAAATTCTAATGATCCCATGTTAGGAGCCTCTAACGGCTCGACATAGGAGTGAAGTAGGATCCTATAGAGTTAGGGAATATTGTACACGACCCTACGACTAGTATTAAGGAATGTGACCCGTCATCCATGCAATTGTAACGAGCTAATCAACCTGTAAAAGATATCTAGGGAGTAGTGAAATCTAAGTAAACACAACTTTCCTCATTATTGTTTCCACCACATTAGTTTAATAGCTTTATTTACATTTTTGTTATTTTATTTTGTTTGCATTTGTAGTTCATTTGGTTAGTTGACTAGCAACTAATTACGCCCACTCTTTTCAAAACCCGAGATTTTTACTTGCTTTTATAAAAATATAAAAATACTAAAAGAATCATCCCTCACCTCTAGACCTAGTTTAGTAGGCTTTCTAATCCTAGCGACACTATTCCTGAGTTGAATGATCAATCCCCCGGTACTTGTCACTATACTATACTACAACGATCAGGTACGCTGCCTGGTGGGGGTTGTAAGCTTCTCGAGATCCCTTGAGAGGTAAAACCTGTTGCAAGGGTGCAATTCCCACGTATCATGAACCAGATGGGGCTGTGATACCAGATGAAGTGCTTGAAAAAAATGGAATTGGGCAACATGGAGTGCTTGCAGAGGAAAAGTTTGAAGATCAATGAAGATCAATCAAGAGGAGAAGATTCATGGCTGGCAAGACTCCCAAGGATGATGCTAAATAATGGTTATGCTTTTATGTTCAGGTCAATAATCTGTTATACTTTTGCTATGTTGTTGTAGTGGAAGATTGTAACAGTATGTACTTGTTCTAAAGTTTATCTACTGGTTATGTAATAATTTACTAGGGTCAATGGTTGCATAACATTTTATCTAATCTAATGGAAGCAAAAAAAACTAGGCAATTTTGGGATGTGTATGTTGGTAACCCAACCATTTAGCATTTATTACCCAAACACGCCTAAAACACATTTCCATATGTAATTACCCCGCCTATTTATATGATATAACCCAATTAACTTCCTCATTCATCCATTAACAAAATCACACAAACAGAAGTTGTAGCAAAAGGTATAAGAATGTCTCGTTTTCTACTTCTTGAGGAACTAGCGGCGGCTACTAAGACAACTGAGTTACCATTCAGAATGACTATTTATTTTGATAGGGAGACACAATGGATATGAAGTATGTGAAAGATCTGATGAAGGAATATGAAGAGTTTCTTGATATTGTTAATCAAAGGAACAAGTACATACATGAAATGGAACTTGTGCGTCCCTCGGTGCAGATGTTCAAGTGTTTGGAGTATTTTAAGAAGCTTCAAAAGTTCGACGTTATCGAGCTTTTGGAATTGAAGAAGAAGACTTCCGAAGCGAAACTGAAGGTTTTTAACAAGCACGCATTTGTTAAAGGACTTTAGGAGTATGTGATTTGGTCATTGGGATATGATAACCATGATGTATTTGGTTCCTTTTGAATTATAAATTATGTTATGTTGCTCTTTGTTAATCAAGTTATCTTTTGCTTTGTTAATCAAGTTATCTTTTTGTTGATTAATTATATTATGTTGCTTTGTTAAAAGTCAAAGAAAGATTGTCAAAATGCTTAAATCTGGGTAATTTAGTGCATGTACCACCTTTGTTAAACGTCAAACAAAGATTGTCAAAATGGGCAATTCTTGTAAAAGGTTGGGTTGCCTCGTTGCATACTTGTTGCAAACATACACATCCCAACCCTAATTTCCCCTTAAAACAACCAAGATTGTTAACTACGAAACCATTAACAATGGGAACAAACAATAAGAGCAAGTCTGTTGACTTTGCAAACGTCAAACTTGATTGTCAATTTGGGCAATTCTGTTGACTTTGCAAAAGTGAAACATGATTGTCAATTTGGGCAAGTCTGGGTACTTTGTAAAAGTCAAACATGATTGTAACACCCCAACCTGACAAGGTTAAAGATGTCACAATAATATGGTTTCACATCAGAGCATTCATAAATAAACAGAATCAGACATCTTACGTAATTAACTTTAATCTAAGAATACTATGGTCAAGTCTGCACTCAGCTCTACTCTCAATCCGAGAAAGCTATCCCAAAAGCTATCTTGAATACCTGCCGCGGAGAAAAGAAATGCGGCTGAGCTTTAAAAGCTCAGTGAACAGATATAACAACAAAGTAATATGAAATAGAAACGAATACAGAATATGGTATAACGAAAATAACTGAAGCATAATCAAAGTAACTAAAAACAGAAATAAAGGTAAAGGTAATGGATAGTTATCTACCACGAGCCCAGAAACAGATATCATATCATAATCATAATTCACACATATAAGGCAACATAATGGAGTAGCTAGCTCCCAGAATTGTGAAGGACATCACAGTCACATTCACCAGATAACAGATAACAGAAACTGATCTAAGATACATCCATACTTCCCTGAAAATAGACCATCACCATAGTGCACATTCATATATAACAGAAGGGACGTGGCAGAACATCACTCTACTGCCCTATATTCATGTTAGAGGTGCATCCCTAACACGGACATGGAACCCCCATGCCTAGTGAAGCTCAGGTAACAAAAGGTTCATAATAAAGGTTCAAAAGAAAAAACAAAAAACGATAGCAAAAAAACCCTAGCAGCTATGGGCGAATTTTCTCAAAACCTTACCTTCTCAAAAAACGATCTCTAATCCTCTAATCTTGTCCTAATCCTTATAACGATTGTGTTTTGGACGGTTAATTTATTTAATTCAGTCCTATAACATTATTTTTATTAGGATTCAGATTTGATCGAGTTAGGGTTTCGGTTTCTTTAAGGTTTTTTGTTAATCGCTGGTTGTGTTTTTTGGGTTTTCATCTAATCGATCTTTCCTTTCCTCCTAGTGCGAATTAATTATGAAAGTCGATTAGGGTTCTTTTGTTATATATGCATGTCTCGACATCTGTTGAGGCTCACGATTTAAAGATTGCCGTGGATCTTTGGTTTTATTCTAATCGTTTTTTAGGGTTTCGCTATTTAGGGTTTTGCTTGTTTAATTACTTTTTGTAATCGGTATGGAAAAAGCTGGTTTAGAGAAGGTTGGTAATGCGGATGATCTTAGTGCTTCTGAACTTTTAAGATCGGTTGATGCGTCGTATGTGACTATGAGGAAGCATAAGAAATCTCATAGGAATGTTATTGATGAAAAACTTGTGGAGCCGATTCCACATGGTTCTGGTTGTTCACATGAATCAGATGTGGAGTCCTCTCCTAAGAGTATGCATGACTTTATTGAAACTTTATTTGGCATATCTCTTAAAACTCTAGAGGATATCGATGCTTTTGCTAAAGCTGTGGAAGCTGGTAACTATAAGGTGTTGGATACTTTGGATGATGATGTTTTTCAAAGGGTTCAGGCTGCGATCGATGGTTTGTGGAAGGCTTTTAAAGCATCTCCGTCTGGTCCTTTGGTTGATGAGGATGTTTGTGAAGGAGTTAACGTGTCTATTCCACGTAGAGTAGTAGAAAAGGTTAGTGCACGCCTTGAGCACACTTTATATGGCTACTTTATTGGGAAGAGAATGGCGTTTCCAGTGGTTGATTACTTTGTTAGAAACAATTGGGCTAAGTATGGTTTGAAAAAGATTATGATGAATGCTAAAGGTTTTTTCTTTTTTAAATTTGATACTCAAGCTGGTTTAGAATCTGTTATGGAAGATGGTCCTTGGATGATTCGTAACTCTCCAATCATCCTTAAGAAATGGTCTATTGGTACTAGCGTATGTAAGGAAGAGTTGACTCGCATTCCGATATGGGTTAAACTGCATGATGTGCCTATCCAAGTTTTTGAAGATGAGGGTATTAACTTGATTGCTTCATTTATTGGCAAACCTATTATGATGGATTCGTACACAAGCTCTATGTGTAAGGATTCTTGGGGTAGAAGCAGTTTTGCTCGGTGTTTGATTGAAGTGGGTTCAGCTGATGAGCTCATGGATGTTATCACTATTGGTGTCCCCTCTCTTACAGGGGATGGATTTTCTAACGAATCTATCCGAGTTGAATATGAATGGAGGCCTCCTAGGTGCATTTCTTGTAAGATTTTTGGGCACATCCATGAGAATTGTCCTAAAAAAGAAATTACTCCTCCGGTTGTTCCTACTCATAATGTGGTTCCTCCTACTGCTATGCTTGCTAATGATGGTTTCCAAAAGGTGAGTCGTAAGAAGAAAAAAGGTAAAGGCCAGTCTGGTTTAGGGAGTCAGGTTGGTACGTCTGTTAAGCAGACTGTCAGGTATGAGCCTAAGAAGGCTCCTAGTGAACCCAAGAAGGGAGCTACTTATAATGTGCCTACTTCGTCATCTAAGTTGAAGTCTAAAGGTCCCTCCTCTAAGGGAGGTGAAGTGTCTACATCCAATCCTTATGTTGCTCTTGCTACTGATGAAGATGGTGATGATGATTGTGTGGATAACGTGTATGATGAATCAGCTAATTTACTCCCTAACTTTGCAAAAGGTGGAAGTTTATCTTTCACGGATGCTGCTGGTTAGTTTTGATTAGTTTCTGTTTCTTGTTCTAGGTTCTTCTTGATTCTGGAATTGTCAAGAGCTTTTGGCATGTCATAAGCTCTAGGTAGTTTGTTTATCAAGCTGTTTTAGCTTGAGGTTAATGTGGTACTTCAGCCACATTCCATTTGTACTTTAACGTTTTGGTTTTAATACATTTACCAGGGTGCAGGATTACTCCCCTTAACCCAAAAAAGGTTCAAAAGATAATTGTCATATCAAAAGGTTCAAATAACAAAGTTATCATAACAAAGGTTCAAAACAGAAGGTTCATATCATAGGTTCATATCACAAAGGAATCGTTAAGAGTAAGGTCAGAATATCCGTACCTTATTTCGAAAGCTAAACTGACAAATAGCAAACACAGAACCAAAGATCACTCTTGCCTTGCAGAACCTAAATGAATTGATAAACGAGAATTACAAATGGTTCATTTAATTTAGATTACTGAATTTAAATTATCTTCCCATTTTACGTATCTCCACTTTTAGCAGTTTCCCAAATTAGTAAGTTTTTCCATATTCAGAAAGTTTCCATAAATAGTAACTTTACATATTTAGTAAGATTTATTAAGTTTAATTATCAAGTAAATTATCAATAAAATTTCAAGGGCTTAATTCTTACGCTTATTAATATTTTAGGGTTTAAAGTGTAATTACATTAAATCACAAGATTTTAAATATAATTAACACAAGTTTTACCTTTATCCAATTTTAACCCTTAACTTCCATAATTTACGAATTAATCTTAATATTAAAGAAATTTACAAAATAAACCTTTAAGTTTTAAAAGTTATAATTCAAACCCTTTAAGTTATCTAATTTCCAATTTAAACCTTTATTTATATAATTATTCCATTAAACCCTTTAAGTATCAAATATTACACAATATATCCTACACTTTGTTTTATACTTTGTTTTATACGATTTATCCCTTATTTATTTTAGTTAACAAATCAAACCTTAAAGCTTATAAAGTTACAAATCATTCCCTAAACTTTTTCATATCATTCGAACCATATTTTACCTTTCAAAACCGTAACCCTAAATTCATAATTATCTAATCTATAATACTATAAGATTCAGTTCCTAAATTTAATGTGGAGGCGTTATGATTGCGTAGGGTACAAGCTAGCTAATGCTTGGAATTCAATGTAGCCTCATAATAACTATACAATCATGAAAGGAGATAAAGTGCAAGGGTTGCTCGAATTGACCACATGATATTTAGTATAGAATTAAAAGTCGGTTAGATGAAGTGCAAGGGTTGCGAAAGATTGCAAAAATAATTAATGATTTAACCTAATTCATGCCTATATAAACCGGCCAAAATCACATTTAGTATGTACATTTGAAGACGATTCACACATCTTTTTGATCTTTAATTATTGGTAGCGGTATGTAAATTCTCTTTTGCAGCATTTTGGAGATGATTCACACATCTTTTAGATCTTTGTAATTAACTCGTTTTTTTTTTTTTTTTTTTTTTTTTTTTTTTTTTTTTTTTTTTCTTAATTTAGTTATCATATGCAGGTACAATGAAATCACACAAGATAATGCATGCTCAGATAAATGGAACCAAAGACTGGGATACCAACTATTTTCTTTATTTCTTACATATTTAGGTGATTATTATAGATAAGCATATAGATATATGTATTATGTTAATGCATTTTCATATACAAGTAATTTTTGCGCGTTTTCTATTGATGTGGCTCACATGTGCGAATTGATTAAAGAAAATGTGGACGAACATGTATGTAAAGCAACATTTAAATAGTTAAATGATACTTTTTAGCGTGATTAGTTTATGTAAGTAGTTGCTTTCGAATGCTCTTTGAGAAATATTATAATGAATTTATCATGTGCAATTGAATTATTATTGAAAAGAAGAAGATCCGCGTGTCGCAAAATGTTTTTTTTTTCTATATCTAGAATCATTAGTGAGAAACTAATATTTACGCCTATTAAATGAGTTTGCCATAATGCAAAATATAACATATTAAAAATATCACATTGAGTAAAGAATAGAAAAGAAAAAAGATACATAATTTGAGTTTTAAACATAAGCAAAAGTTTAAACTTTTATCAAAAAAATAAAACCGGTGCATTTAATGTGAAGTATATACAACATTGAAATGGAAGTGCAAGGTTTGCCAGAATAGATCACATGATATTTAGTAATTAGTATAGAATTAAAAGTCGGTTATGGATTGAGATGAAGTTGAAAAGGTTACAAGAATAATTGATGATTTAACGTAATGCAATATATATAGATATATGTATTATGTTAATGCATTTTCATATACAAGCAATTTATGTGTGTTTTCTATTGATGTAACCCACATGTGCGAATTGATTCAAGAAAATGTGCAGGGGCATGTATGTAAAGCAACATTTAAATGGTTAAATGATATAAAAGAAAAAGTACATAATTTTTGCTCGAACCCATTTGTAAATTAAAAAAATTAAGTTTAAGACACAATAGTGGAGTCCAAAGGTTTCAGGAATTATTAATAGTGTGTTAATTAATATTCATTTGGTTAGCTATTTAGAAATGAGTTTATTGATAAAATTTATTAATATTAGTTAGACTTCAATGTTAATTTTCAGTGAAATTAATTGTACAATAAAATGAGATGAAGTTAAAAAGGTTTGTAACGATTTTTGTACAGTTTATGTGGCATTAATATATATATACATTATTACACAAACTTTAACTTACAAACTTAATAAATAAAATATTTAACGCACATTAAACTATGACCAATTAGATAGACCCCGTGTGCTTTATATTACCATGCAAAAAACCATCTAATGGATAAGTATTATAATGCTAAGTAATAGAGCAAAAGAAATAAAACCATTTTTTTATCATGCAAATAAGTAATAGGCCAAAAGAAAAAAAGTCATAACAACTTAATAACCAAAAGCCCATTTATAAATACAACACCACAAAACCAAAACAACATCAAACATTTTTAAATTTTTATACAAGAAAGTTAAAACATTTCATACAACATATTAAACAATACTTAAGTATACACTCGCAAATATACAAAAGGAATACACGATTAACAATTAGATTCTTAGCCCGTGCGTAGCACGAGTTCTGCCTGCCTCGTCATCATTAAATTACTAAACAATTATTATCATTAATTACACAATCCAAATAAGTGAATAACTAACCCTAACCCTAATATTTTTGCACCAAACAAACTAGTTTCTACTTTTGTTTTTCTATGTCTCGACCTAAACCATTAACAATCTAAACCATTATGTTATCTTGCTCTACCTATCGACCTAAACCCAAACTAAACGAGACCTCAATGTCTTCCTTTTTCTTGTACTTCGACTCAAAGCAAAAACCACCAAACCAAATTATTTTTCCCTTCTTTTGTATTCTGTCGAGAACCAAACCATGCCATCCTCCTTGTTTTTCTTTCATTCGCGACAACCAAGTAAACCAAATCCTAACTTAGGTTAAACTTAGCTCGACATGCACTAATATAAATCATACACCTAACTCAAACCCTACTCGACATATATATATATATATATATATATATATATATATATATATATATATATATATATATATATATATATAATGCGACATACATGAACCCTCCATACTTAATTTACATGGTTCAACTACAACTAGTCGTAAACAATTTACATGTGTTTTGATTTATATCATACGTACATATACTTATCTTAGATAGATCGAGTTATATATGTGGTTTCATGCGTACGTATGGAAAGAAAAAAAACAATAGAATATAAGATGAAAACCAAGCTTGTTTATTACCTTGAAACCTTGCTATGGATCGACTAAAACTTAAAAATGGCACCACCGAATATTTTGAAGAAGTTAGGGATTACAGAACATTCGTAAAAGTGAATGAGAGATCATTAGGGCCGAATATATGGAGTACAAGAGCAGCTTGGATCGATTTTCAGCCAAAGGATCTCATGGGCTTAATTTGTTGGATCAATAATTGGTTCATGGTTTATGTACTTGATGTAAAATAAAAGAAAACGACCCAAAATAATTTTCGTATCACGTTAAAATAGTTTTCGCATTTTATTTTAGTTTCCTAAATATTTTGGATCATATATAATTAATTACAACTTGTTAGGAATTATTTGGTATTGTTTAGGTATTTAATAGTGATTTTTAGATATAGGGGCATTTTGGTCTTTTTACATGTTTAAGATTTTTTAGGTATTACAATGATTGTCAATATGGGCAATTCTGGGTAATTAGTATGAAAAGATAACTATTAGCCAAAAGATAAGTTAAATTTACACCCATAGCGTTAACCATTCACCAAAAGATCGGGTACATAAACCACTACAACCAAAAGACAAACATTCAACTAACAGACTAGACTAATTGCCACAAAATGGCCAAACACCATCCTCAAAACAAACACCCTCCAACAGCGACGACACAAACCCATTGCCTTCATCCGAAACCATCAAATTTCCGCCATCATCGACAGGTGTAGGCGACATCAGGCTCTCCTGGTACTCCGGCGGAGCAAATGTGGTAGCATAACCCGTAGTGGTGGTGGGGTTCATAGGTTTTTTCTTTTGTTGTTTTTTCGAGTACCACCTCCAACGGGGTGTTCCGGAGAGCGCCACCATGAGTCCAGTGTCTACGAAAGCTACAGAAAAAGTGACAAGGATGTGAAGTGTTGTAGTTGTTGTAGTAACAGATTTTGTGTCTTTTGAGAAACAACGTGGACATGGGCGTTGTTGTGGGGGGTTGTGTCAAAGTTGTTGTGGTCACCAACGTTGAAGTTTCTTGGTGTGTGTTGGTGGTGGTGGTTGTGGTTATGATGGCGGTGTTTGGTGACTGTGGTGGTGATTGCATTTTCGTAGAGCGTATTGTTTTTACTGTTAACTCGAGTTGTGGTTTACAAGCTGTGGGTTGTAGGGGGTTTATGGGTGTAAAAGTTTGAATTTACTTTGCAAATTTAGCCATTGAGGTCTAATCGCATTGAAATCCAAACACAGAGGTTATGGCAGCAATTGAATAAGTATGACTAATAAAAAGACGATACTACCCTCAATGATTAGACAGTTAACGATGAAACTAACGTGAGTTAGCTCTCAGTGGCCGTTTTGCACTTATCCGTAACGTGGGTGGCTTTTTTGCACACCTTTATTTATCGGTGACTTTTTTATACTTTCGCGATAGGTTAAGGACTAAATTTGCGGTTTACCGAGAAAGGACAAGCTTACTATCTCAAGTAAATATATATATTCCTATTTTGAACATGCATTTATTGCAACTATAATCATTTGAGGACAGCGACTTTCACAGATTTTCTTTTCTTCCGAAAACGTCATTTTAACAATTCCTAATTCAGATACGTAAACCAGTCACAGTTATTTTAACAATTCGTGAATTATCACCTTTTTTCTGTATGTGAATTTACAATTTAGACCGGTGAAAATGAAGCCATAGATGACAGAAAAACAAACATAAAAGATTAGCTTCTAATGCGACCCATCAAAATTCAAAAGCCTCAAAGCTAATAGATGTAAACTAATCGATTGGTAGCTAGGAATATATTTCACATTCGAAAGTGGCCTTTGTAAATGCTCCATATCCACGAGTAACAGATTTTTGAAATTGCTGCCTTATTGAGACTTCACAATTGTTTATCCCATCATTAATCTCAATAGCAAATGGGACATCAACTAACACATACTGAAAACTTAGTAACTTATAAACCCTAGTTCTGTTTTAAATAAATAAAATTATTACACACTACATGCCTTTTTTACTATTTAGAATTATATAATTATATTAAAAGTCATCAAAAACGTTGCCGTTTTACTGTGGGCTTTTCCCGCCAAAAATTATGGGCTACCATTGATCCATCGCCAAAGGTCCAAACACTACGCAATATCCAAATCTGGGTTTAATATAATCTTATCTAATACATTCCTCTAGAAGAATCATCCAGCTTCTTCCACCCTCCTCTCTATCTCTCAAACCGCCTCTCTCTCAATCCACCATGTTTCAGAATGTGTTGTTTGATCTTGGGGTTTTCGTTGTAGTGATTCTGATCTCACATCGACATCAGTTCCTTTGTCTTGAGGATGATCGGATTAGGTGTGAGATAGTGGTGGGTTAGGGTTTGCTTGAAGTGGTTTCTTTATTTTTTGTAAATCAAAAAAGGTAGGCAATTCAGTAACTGTTTATCATGGAGAGAAAGTCAGGGTTTTGACTTTAAAATGTATTTGGTGCAGGAAGATTACTAGGCGATTTGTGTATCAAAAAGGTATGTTGCTGCCCACATCAGATGAAAACGAGGTTTGTGTTTCATTCTTGCCATGGATTATAGTAAATTTGCTTATTATTTGGTCTTTGTGTTCAAGGTCAAATATTGTAAGTTATTGGGGTTGATCTCCTTTTGTTTGTGGCTGTAGTAATTTTGACGAGACTTGCACGGAAACTTATGAGGGGGTTGGTGTGATTAAGGTTATTGGAGAAGCTGGGACTGGTATGTTTCATGTAAGTTCTATCTTGATTATGAATATAGGGTTTAGAACTTTAGATATTCGTATGGCAGTCGAAATTGGTGTTCTACAAGTCATTAACACAGATTCAACTTATGGCTTTGTATGTGGAAACTCTCAAGGTTCGAATACAACTTTATTGTCCATCATTCTTTTGTTATTATGCTATTGTTGATTTTTATCTTTTGTTGTTCTTATGGATGATACTTATGTTTCAAGAAACTGATGTTGGAAAATCTGAGAATTTTCTTGAAAATCATTTATCAAATGATGTAAGGGACATTGGATTCTCACACTTGGATTTTACCGATCACTTGCTTTGGAATACCTAATACTAATCCAGTAATGGTTGCGATCATTGCAGGTGCTAATCGATAGAAAACGACGGGTTGTCCTACACACACCTACCATTGTAGGTGCAAATACACAACAAATGGCAAGTTGTTCCACCCCACAATATTGGAGACATACGTTCAATCACATGAGGTAATACAAGCACTAGCCACTAATTCATAATATGTTACGGATAATATGCTAAGGTTATATTTACTCACTGCCACGTACTAACCTAATCAGATCTATTATTTTCTTTTTTCACGTCCTTTTAAATTGTGCAACCGTGCTATGCATAATATATCGCGGCTATATTTAGTCACTGATTCATATTCAGTTAATCATTTTTTAAAATATATATAGGGCCTTAGAGTACACCTATCTAGCAGATTATGATCAGGCTTTTTCCCATTGCAGTGCCCTCTTTTGGTATGAGGAGAAACTAAAATGACAACCTAGAGGAGGAAGGCCGCAATACCGTCGACGTTGTTAAGCTTATCCTACACAACAAGAATGCCCGAAATATATGAAGCAACTATTTTCAAGTGAACACTTAACACGTTCAGCCACTCGACCTAATCAGGTGTTATATAACTAGATTACTGCACAGAAGATATAGATGAGGGTTTGGGTTACACTAATTCCTTCCAAAATCTGATATTGTCACAGGCGGTACTAGCAGTTCGGTTGGAAACGACGAACACAGACGCTCCATGTCCCAAGGCAAGAGAATCTATTAGTACCGTCGTAACCGGGTTCGTGTATTATGAGTATATAGATTTATTTAATTTATTGCAGCTTGAATGTCGTCATTGTGAAATGACTTTTGAAGAGTTGTAGCACAGATTCCAAGCGGAAATCATGAGATCAACAAATCAGCAGAGTAATCTCGAGGATGAAGAGATTGCAAGACACAAAAAGGTTAGCGAGTACGTTATTTCAAAAATACATTTACACTCTGGGATTGCTTATTTTTTTGCCCAACTGCTTACCGTGCTGTCATTGATCTTCACAATCTGTGTCTTTCAAAGAATCAGAGATCCATTCATAACAAAAATAAAATAAGAATTTCTTTTTTATACAAAATACAGATTGATTATAGGCATGACTGTGTGTTAACAAGCTTTGATTTAGGCTAGCGAGGTTATCAACTTCAACTTATGAGCTTAAATAAGCTATAAGTGCAGAAGTAAAAAAAATTGAGCTTATGACCTTTTCAAAATTTCAAAAAGCTCAAGCTCAAAAATAGCCTTTTGTGTTCATTAATGATTTGGTTCTAAAATTTTAAGATGGACTGTTCATTAGTACTTTTGGTTCGAAATTTTTGATTAATAACAGGCCAACGAGGGTGTTTGGTGCTATATGTGAAATAACAGGCCTCGACACTGTACAATACAACCATGTCAACTATTCATCAGAAAATATGAGATTATACAGCATACGCCGAAATCAAGTAACTATGTGCCTCAAAGTAGCCTCCAGTTTCATTTGCGGTTTTTTGTTTATATAAATTGGTAGTTTGTTTCTATAAATTGCTCACAGGAAATCTATTGGTTAGAATTGCATAGCAAGTATTATATCAGTTTTGTTTTATATAAATTGGTAGATTTTCCTCACAGTTTTACGTTAGTCAATTTTAGAGTTTTGTCACACAGTAGACATGGGCATAGCGACTTTTGTCAGCAAAACATCTTTGTTTTGTACATGGAACCGTCAATTGTCTTTTTAAGTTTCTCGAGTTAACATTTACTTTTTAAGTTTCTATCATCACAACCTTACCATTTGTTCTTATGTTTGTGTTTGAAGGTGGATTAAAAGATTAGTTGCGGCGCTTGCACATTGAACAGCTTATGAAAGAATTTGTCTATGAACAAGTGATGAAAGAATTTGACTATGATGCAATCAGCACAAATTTGAAAATGGAAAAGCTCACTAAAGAGATTTACAACATTTACGAAATGGCTTGACTAGAACGAAGTTAATAAACTTCATCACTATGTTGGTTTCTGGAAGGACTTGGATAGTTGGATGATACATTTTTCATTATAATTTTTTCTTTTGATATCTGTCACTGTAAAATTAAAACTATGCTTTGACTTTTCAGTCAACTCTTCCTATATTGCTTTAAAATATCATCAACAATTCATTTGATAATAAAGGTTATCTTAAAATGACAATACCTTTTTCTTTCTCAAGAATTATTACAAAATTAAATCAATGCAAGCAATGTATTAGCTATGGTTCAATATATGCATAAATAGTTGAATGAGTTCCGGAGTATCACATAAGTCATGTTTCAATATATGCATAAATGGGTTGAAAAAAACCCCGCCCGGCCGCAACGCGGCCGGTTGCCGCCATTCTCGTTCTTTTTTAATGACTAGAATAAAGAAATTGAACCCCAAGGATAAACAAAAAGTGGTTTTCTAACTTGTGTCATTTAAGCGATCATTATTCTTCCTTAAATTAAATTTATTTTAATGTAAAGGGTTTTGCTAACTTGTGCTCTAAAGGCACAAGTTAAACACACAAAAAATACACAAAGGTTCACGAAAAAATACATAGCGATTCACATAAAAGTATAAATATGTGTACTTTTATGTGGGTTCTTTTGTACTTTTCATGTACTTTTTATGTGTTTAACTTGTGCCCATAAAGCATAAGTTAGAAAATCCCTAATGTAAAACATTGTCAAACTTACCAAATAAAACAGAAAAATTGCAACTTATTTTAGTTATTAAGTTATTGATGTTTATTACTAGTATAACAAAAATAATAATAATGGAAAGTTGACTAGTTCTAGAATCTAAAGACGTCGACAATACTTTACTTTCACGTGAACTCATATCTACTTCCCTTAACAGAATTCCCATTTGTAGCATAGTGACATCACCAAGGCATTTATCTCACGTTTGCAATGTTATTTTTGTCTCACCTTTTTTGGATATATGAACTTATTTCAACATCGTCAATGAATTGGATCTGAATTGATAACGTTTAGAATTAGTTTACGCCATCTACTTAATGTTATAAGACTAATGCTAATGGCAACATCATTTCCACAAAAGCAACCCCGCCACGTCAGCGCCACCTCAGCTTTCTCTTTCCACAACTCCACCCTAACCACAATTAGCTAGTGGTGACCACAAAAGCAACCCCATTTTTTTTTTTTTTTTTTTTTTTTTTTTTAAGCAAGCCACGTTATGGAGTGACCAAAGTCAAATACAACTTTCAATGTTCATGCAACACTTGGTATCAATTGGTATCAACGTGTTATCCATATACACCATGCATGCTGACTACTAATTTTGTCAAAGATTGGTATAAAAGGTCATGTTTGAAATAAACCCAACACATATAAACCATGCATGCCGACTACATTTTGTCTTCTCAACTCACAAGTCAACCCACTTCGAGATTATTTTCATGGTTCAAACACACACTCAAAACACACACATACACAAACAAAATCTGCAAACCACATTCATGGCAGATTCAACAAAATACACACCCATAAACTCGTTATACAAGAAGAACGATTGTTTGGCATGGAGCGGATAAAGGCCACAAGAATGTTGAAGACAAACCTAGAAGAACAAAAGCCATCTATGAAGCCCAACAACATAAATAAAAAGGGTGCAATGGTTGAAAAAAAGGGCGTCGCTGGTGTAATTATTTCGGTTGGCAAGGCAACCGAAACTTTGTTTTCGTTGACATGCGACGCGTTGGTTGGGACGAATCTAATGGGGGCAACGCGTTGGTTTTGGGGTTGCTTTGCCAAATGCGACACCTATTAGCATTGGTCTAACGAAAATAGAAACCAATTACATTACTTTAAAGTACAAATTTAAGAAGGGTAAGAAAATAAATGGATAATGATAAAAGAGTCTACTGGTATGTGCAGTTGGCAGCTATAACTGTTATAAGCGTTGTCTCATTACCTTTTACACTATAATATTTATGTAGCACACATTTTGAAAAACACTCTCCCAACTATAACATATTAGAAATAAGATAGGGATCTGACATTTAAAATTAAATAGATTGATAGGTCATTTAACATTTATAGTATATTTGCTAATTAGCATTGTTTTTTATGACTAATAAATGTGTCGGAAAAAAAAAAATGAAAACATGTGACAAAATAAAAGGTAAATGTATAATGTGAAATTGTGTAATCGACTTGACAAACATTTGAATTGTTTAAGCACAATATTAGTCATGTGATTTAGCCTCTTACAAACAACATGAATGGGCCCTTAAATTATTGGGCCATTGGAAGAAGTTTAGGCCCTTATAGTATGAGCACCTGAAATGGTTGGGCCTTTAAATTTTATCTGCGGTTTTAAGAGCATAATAAAAATACACTTTTAGTTATGTAGGTAAACAATATGAAAGTTTTGTTCTTCTAGATAATGTGTAATTCAGCTTTAGTTATTTGCTAATGAACAGCCAGTAGATCACATTTGGCTGCAAAGTTCCAACAATTTTTTTGCGTCATTAAAGATCTTTGCAAATCGATTGTCAAAAGATCTTCGGTCTTTAGCCGCAACTACTAAAAAGAGTCATAACGTCTTGTAAACAAATCAAAAATGATAAAACCACTCACTCATCCTCATCACCACTTGGCCATTGTGAGTCTACTTGCAATTTCCTTGGCGCAAGACATCCTTCGTATAGTAAATGTTTACAAACTTATTATGTTTTGAAAACACGTCAAATGGCTAAATAAACCTTTCATATACTTAGTTTCATAGTATTTTGGAGTTTGATATAATTCAGCTTTAGCAGCTGAACCCTTGATGGCATTTGAGAGTATATATGCAATGACAACATGAATCTAACAAACATAAGTTTTACATTTGATGCGTATTATTTATTCTTATTTTGTCATATAAATGTATTCTTGTTTAGAGGCGGAGCCAGAAAGTTATAGTTGTGGTTGAGGTGGTGAATGATAAGTTTGAGAAATCACACTACACATCAATTGCTAGGGCGACAACTTACAAAATTAGTAAAATAATTTTAAAATTTTATGCTACAAGTTTTTTTTTTTTTTTTTTTTTTTTTTTTTTTTTTTTTTTTTTTTTTTTTTCACTAGAAGGGGCACGTGCCACCCTGCCGCCTCCTAGTTGAGGCTGAGGCGGTAAATGACAAATAACAAAATTAGTAAAATAATTTGAAAATTTACGCAACAAATTTTTTCGCTAGGTCAAAACCCATATTGTTATAAAATGCACCATGCATCCAGCTTAAATGACAAGTCTTGTATATCAATTTTGTATTAGCCATGCTTTAGGCATGAGTTTGACTAAATGGTAATGACTTAAACAAATAGATTCATTCTAGTGATTGCAACTGTCAGAAAGTTATTGTTACATTAAAGAAAACAGATCTCTAAGGCACCGACACATTATATGCTAGTAAAATATGAATTCGCCAGTTTTGACCCTGTTTGAAAATGTGCTTAATGGCTGCAAGAGTAGTATAAAACAGCAGCAATCACATCAATGAATTCTCAAGTAAAATACCACAATGGCATATACTCAAACTCTAGTCACTCTCTTATTCTTTTCTCTTTTACCCATCTTCTATGCTCAAGGCGATGAACTTCCAAAACCTACTGCCATTTACTTACCAATACTAAAAAATGCATCAACTCATCAGTACTATACTAGATTTGATACTCAAGGAGTTGATGCATTGATCGATCTTGGAGCACAATCTGTTTGGTTTGATTGTACGACTTACCGCTCAGTTGTTTATAAACGAGTATCATGTGGTTCAGATCAATGTCAAAAAGCCAAGGATACTCTATGTATAGGGTGTAGCTCTGTCTGTGCAGAGTGCACCTGGACTCCTGAGTGCTTTAACAACACTTGTGGTGTTTATGCTTACAACCCTTATAGCGAATACACAAAAGTTCAAGAATTTGGTCAGGATAGCCTTATGGTAACATCGACAGATGGTAAGGCTATTAAGTACAATCATTGGGTGAGCAACTTTTTGCTCTCTTGCGCTGAATCCGCTATGGTTGAAGGCTTCCCTGGTGACCATACCAAAGGGTTGGTTGGCCTTGGAAGAACCCAAGTTTCGCTCCATTCACAAATTACATCTTTTTTCGGCTTGAAACCACAATTTGCACTTTGCTTACCATCATCATTATCATCTGAAACTAATCCAGGGGACATAATTATTGGTGGAGGGCCATACTACATGCCACCTAGTCTTGAAGATCAATCTTACACACTTTTAAGGACCCCACTCACTGGTGATTCAAATGAGTATTTCATTTACCTCAACGACATTGAAATTGACGGTCAACGTGTAGCTTTAAGTTCATCTTTGCTGTCAGGAGGAGCCAAGATTAGCACTGTAGTACCTTATACCACTTTACATGCATCCATTTACAAGCGTTTGATTAAAGATTACGTTAAGGCAGCTGCATTGAAAAACATCAAAAGGGTGACCAACGTTGAACCATTCGGGGCATGCTTTGATTCAACGACTGTTCCTAAGACAATAACTGGACCAGCTGTCCCAGATATCGACCTAGTTATGCCAGGGAATATGATATCGGTAAAGATGAAACTGTCTGGTTCAAACTTAATGGTGGAAGTTAAGAAAGACGTGATATGCTTAGCAATCATTGACGGAGGAGCTGAGCCAAGAACATCCGTTGTCTTAGGTGGGCATCAACTCGAAGATCGTCTTCTTGTGTTCGATCTAAGTACTACAATTCTAAGTTTCAGTCCCTCTCTCCTGCTTTCAAACACAAGTTGCTCTCATTCCAGGGTTTTTTAGTACCTAAACCTATGTACTTGTTTGGTTCAATATGAATAATACAATTAATGTATCTAAAGTTGAAGTTCTTTGATCAATGTAGTATCTTGTATTATCACAGTTTTTTCTTTTAAAGAAAAAATATAATATACTTCATTCGTCCCAAATTATTGTCCCAACAAATAACACATAGTTGCATAGTAGCGCAATCATTATATTATCAACAAGATTTCACTTTTACATTGTCAAAGTTTTTTTGATTAGTTAAAAGTATAAGTGAACAATAATTCTAGGATAAGTCAACATAGAAAAATGGACAAAATAATCATGATAAAAGCAAGAAAGTCTGAAAGTGCAATCATAACTCATAAGCACATACCATGTTAGTAACTTTTGATAGGCATGGCTGGGCTGGGCCTATAAATAATTGGGCCTCATGAAAGAGTTTTGGGCCATATTATTTGGCCCTAGAAGTCTAGAAATTTATTATTCTGTTATGGAATAACGTGTATTTGATTCACAAGAGTATAAGGGTGCGTTTGGTATGTTGACATGAATTACAATAGGTATGGATATAAATATAACATGGGACCTTCAGGAATGAAAGCCATAACTTTCCTTTTTGAGTGATATGGAGTATGGAACATATCTATATTTCATTCTCATATTTGAAAGATTTACATCTTAAAAAAACACATGATTGGAATGAAAGTTCATTCCTTGATTCCTATTCTGGGATACCAAACGCACTCTTTGTTGAACCGGTTTTTGATATCTTCATGTTTAGTATCTTTATCCAATCACAATCATATGGTGATAGGAGCACTACATAAATTGAGCATAAACCAACAATTACTTTTTTGCTAATGAACAAAGACACTAAGATATTTACTAATAGCCATTTATATAGTGTGAAAAAAAAAAAAAAAAAGGTCCCCAGAGACCAAAAGGAAATCAACTCAGTCAAAAAGCTCATACAAATAATAAAGCATCCATTATATTTATAAATTCTTACTATTGAAGATCCCAAAGGCCAAAGGCCTAAGATTATATTTTTACATTCATTCCTAAACATGGAAGTTTAAATAAAACTTACAACACAATGAGCAGAATCTGTTTTCTTCTTTTCAATTCTTCTACATATGGATTGTTCAAAAATCTTTGGTCCATAATCGCAACCACTAAATAAAGGAATCACATCTTATAAACACAGCAAGAACGATAAAGCCGCTTACTCATCCTCATCGTCACATAGCCTTTGCGAGTCTACTTCCAACTCCCATGGGGGAAGACATCCTTTGTAGAGTGAATGTCTACACAATGATGATATCGACACTTTTCTCAACTTATTATGAGATGAAAATGATGCAAAACAATTAAATGAGCTTCTTAAACTCTTCTTTTCATAGTCTAGAGAGTTTGATTCATTTCTAACAGCAGAACCCTTTATGGCAACTGGGAGTATGCAACGACAACATGAACCTAAAAAACACAAGTAAATAATGAGCTAGGTATGCCAACATAACCATGAAACTAAATAAACAAAAGAAGGCAACTTCTTTAAGTACCTATCCTGGCTAGACGGTTGACCCAACTGGGGATTTTGTTCCCGGTTAATTTGTAACACATGTCTTCACAAAAATGATTGCAATTCTTCTGAAATAAGTGGTATGTGTCACCATAATAGTTATCAGATTGCAGCTCAATGAATCTTTGAACTTGGTTTGGGGTTAACTTTGTGGTACCCATTAAAATCGACTCCCTAAACTTGAACCCGGGGCATTTTTTAGGCTCAATCTGAAAGACCCCACTTTCTGATTCTTGGTGACATCCAAAACCATATTCCACACCATGAACTGTAATCAAATCACAATAAACAATCAGTAAATTAAAAAATAAAAATAAAAATAAATAAAAAATTATACGCATTCGTTTTGGGATTGATCTGACCTTCTAGACCCGTGTGAAAGGCACCAATCCCTGTCCATGATATACAAGAGTTGATGGTAGATATATCGTACACATTAAGGTAAACAGGAGTACTGCCAGGAGGGTAAAAGCGTGAAGAATCATCTCGTGGCAGGATACAAAAAAGACTTGATGGATTCCCGTTCATATAGTATGGAACGATTTTCGTTTTCATGCCTTTAAATGGTGTGAAACTAAATAACATGGTTCAATGATTCACTTAGACCTGCAGGATCAAGTTATCATAAACATCAGACACTCAAAAACAATTTTTTGATGATCACCACAAAAAAAAGACCTTGACAGCGATCATTTAACTTCAGGATTCAGAAGCTTTAAGAACATGCAACAATATATAAAAAAAAAAAAAAAAAAAATTGGAACCAGCTCATTCAACATGCTTAGAGATCATTTTGAAGCAAGACACTATTAATTGTAATTGTAATATCTTGAAGCAACTTGACATTGACAATATGCTTTGAATAATAACAATATTTGAGCAACTTAACAGCCAAAAAAGAGAATATGCACACTCATATATAGAGACAATTCAGTAACATGTAGAATCATGGACTTAAACAAATGCAAAAAGTCAAATTTGGTTGTACTATAAAACAAGAAAATGGACAACCTTGAATTGAGGTTTATACCAAATCTGGAAACTTGTTTTTAACTTTTCTGATTCAACTTTGTTTTATATACTAACAGGTTAATTGCATAAAAATTCTGAAATTTGGCATGTTTTCACCATTTTTTTCCTTGCAAGCAACTTATTTATTTTTACTATTCTATACAACAGTCACATTTCCAAGCAATTATATGTAGAACAATAGCACCTAAATGACAAAATGTAACAAATCTTGACTATTTTTACCATTATGCTACTTAGACTTATAGTAGAAAAGGGTATAGTAAGTCATTTTCGGCGAAAGAAAAGTGAACATTCATTTCATTTTGGTGAATAAATCGTCACATAAACGACTCTTCCGTCCCAAAATAATTGTCCACCCATTCACTCATTTTAGATACAAAATTTCAAATATGATCTAAAAATGATATAGGACTATAGTAGTAGTAGGTTTAACCTACCAGAAGACACATCTACTTATGTCAAATTTAGATACTAAAAGCAACTGATCACCTTAAAAGATATCCTATGAACATGAACTATCTAATTCTAGAAACAATATCATAACAAATTCCAAAATCTATAAACATATAAAAAAATAAAATCCTACTTACACAATTTTGAAACCATCATGAAATCAAAAACCAAACTGCAAAATCAAATTTAAACAATACAAAGATGATCAAATTGAGAATGATTCTAAAAACTAAAACTAAACCCTGAAAATGGTTATTTGTTAAAGTACCTTAAAATATGAAACCTCCAAAATTGATGGCCTTCAAGTGAGGGAAAGAATGATGATTTGCTTATAATTTACTTCTTCTATTATACCAACTTGGAACTTGAAATTATAATGTGCATAAAAAGACTGATTTCAATGATGATATGATTTAGGGAATAAAGTGAAAGTGATTGGTCAGTGGATTTTCATTTCAAACTTTGAAAATTGAGTCAATGATCAAGGATTTGTAATTTTACTTTACTACCTTCTTTTCTTTGGGATGTTACCTATAAAGAGTTTAACTTTTGTTTTCTGCTTTTTTTGGTGTAACTTATGTTTGTGCTAAATCAAGGATAATATGTTAGCCGATAACAATGTGTTTTTCTAACTTGTGCCCTAATGACACAAGTTAAGCACACCAAAAGTACAACAAAAATACACTTGGACCTACATAAAAATACATTTGTCTGTACTTTTATGTGGATCCCTGTGTACTATTTTGTGAGCCCCTGTGTACTTATGATGTGCTTAACTTATGCCGTAAGACACAAGTTAGAAAAACCCCATTACAATTGACTACAACATTAGTGTGAATTAACACCAGCAATTCCTTTTTTTTTCCTTTTACCAATATAGTGGAGTATATTGTTATTAATTTCTTTAGTTTTTCATTATTTAATACATGAGTTATGAGTATGTTGTTGCAAATATTCCCACTTAGTTATGCAACATCCTCGCGCGATACTTGGTCACCAAGAATTGTTGCTTTAGGGGATTTATAAGTTTTCAACTTCGCTACTTGGGTCTACTTAATTGATACCATTTGTAAGTTGTAACATCCTAAGCTCGTAGTTATAGGCTAGCTTAATAATGTTTGGATTTGCTTAAACAACATTAAAGTTATTAGTAACTCTGCAACTTTAATGTCCCTAGTATTAATAGTATTACTTGTCAAATCTTTATTAATGTAAAACCAATTCCATATTTTATGTGAAGTAAATATGATTATACGAGCAATGCTAGTCTACAAAAAAATAAAAAATAAAAAATAAAATAATAAAAAAAAATAATAAAATAATAAAAAAAATAAAAAAATTGTGGAGTACAAAATATAATTTACACAATGGCTTATCAACTAAATGTGAAAGGTAAGAAAAAAGAGATATTATGATGCAATATGATTGGACCACTACACTTATAAGTTATTTTATAAGCATAAAGTTGTAAACAATAAACTATTTGTGGATTGTTGGGAAAAATAAATAAATAAAAAAGAAAAAAGTTTGTTTAAGTCATTTTTTAGTAAATGAGAGACGGGGTAGACAATCTATGTAAATATAAGACTCAATTGGACAATTATACTTCTCATCATAGTTATGCTTTATTTTAACCTTTATCATTTTTATTCAAATCTTATCCACCCATGTAAATTTCTTTTCTTAAATCAATTCCAATATCGACACAAAACTTATGCACTAAAATAGTGTAAAAAAATCTTTATGAGATATACCTGCAATAAATAAATGTTACTCGAATGTGTAACACCAACTATTTGCACTAAACACTTTTATTTAGCTCAAATTATATGGTAACACAATTTATTAAAAAAAAATAGTTAAAATAACATATATCAGTATTATGCTCATTGTAATTGTATTGACTTACAGAGATTTATAAAAATAGATTTTTTGTATGATAGTTTTTATCTTTTTCTTTAGATATCAAAGGTTTAACAAATATATTAAGGTTTAAATGAAGTGAATAATATTAGTGATATGAATAGTATTTCAATATATTTACTGCTTTATCATTCGTTGCACTAATTCAGTGCTAAAGATAATGCTAACGTTGAAGAAGTATTTTTATACTTTTTCACATTTAAATTAGTGAAAAAAACACATTTAGTAGTAACATTACATATGCTCTTAAGCCATCTCCGACTAAGGGTGTTCATCGGTTCGGTTCTCGGTTAATCGGTTTATTCGGTTCGGGTTGTTCGGTTAAAAAAATTTTTAGGTCATAACCGAAAACCAAACCGAACCGAAAATATCTATGACCGAACCGAACCGAGAACCGAACTGAAGTTCGGTTCGGTTATGGTTCAAAACCGAAAACCGAATTTTGTACTTGAATTGCACTATATATATATATATATATATATATATATATATATATATATATATATATATATATATATATATATATATATATATATATATATATATATATATATATTAATTTAATTATATATATTTTTGGCAAAAAAAATATTTCAAGCATAAAAAAGTGTTTTTTATATTAGTATAAAATTTTAATGGGTATTTTTTATATATAAAATAATATAAATATATAAAAAAAATATATATTTATATAAATTCGGTTTTCGGTTCAGATAGCCAAACCCATATCCAAACCGAAAACCGAATTTTTAGTTCGGTTCGGTTCGATTTTAACAAATTTGGTTCAGTTATATGTTCAGTTCAGTTTTTTTCTATTCGGTTCGGTTCGGTTTTCGATTTATTCGGTTTATTACCAGAACCATGGAAACCCCTATCTCCGACCATGATATGCAAACCACTAATTTCTCCTTATTTGAAGAATGGAACATCAAACTCATCTACAACCATGTTTCAAATTTGAGGCATTGCTAAAATCCTCTATATTTGAAGGATTACTATTCATCATCTAAAAATATTATTAGTATTTTTTTTTTTTTTTTTAATATCTTTAGATTACTATTAGATTATTACTTGAGATTATTTAATTAGTTCAATATAAATATGTTTGAATTTAAGGTTTGAATGACATGGTTAAAGATGAACTTGTTTTTGGAGGATGAATGTAAGTAAAAGAGATTCTTTCATCATTCAAATTTTGATGACTTACGGAGTACATGGTCGTGATTTATGAAAAGGATTATAGAAAGGGTGTTGCTAAATAATGTTTAATGGGTATTGCTTAACTCACATTAAATAGTCTGTTTTTTCTATATTTAAAGTAGTTATGTACTTAAATATATAGCACACACTTTTAATTTAATAAAGTCGAAATTTTCTTTTATATTCATATTAATTAGTGCTTAAGCATTGCCTAGTGGACACTTTTTTAGCAAATAAAAATAGAGAGATTCAAAAACTTGTAAATGATAGTAATAAGAAACCATTTCAGGCTTGTATGTTATTAAGAGCCTTTCTATAATTTAATATATTTAAATTATGTGATGCATTAATAAAGCTTTAAAAGATATAAAGTTTATAAATTACTGTTACGACACAATCATAATGTTTACATAGTGGATGGTCTTATCTTCGAAACTTCCACTTAGGGATCGCAACGGGGCGGGTTTGGGGCGGGGCGGCCATCCCCATCCCCAAACCCGATTACCAAAGTTCTCCCCAAACCCGCCTCGATCCCCATTGGGGATCTAATCAGGGCGCCCCGTTGAGGCGTGATGGTCCCCCAAACCCGCCCCGTATTAATCGGGGATCTTATCGGGGCGTCATCTTTGGGTGTAATTCTCGACCAAAGCCGCACCATTTTACATTTATTGTTATTTTTATACCGTTAGCAATAACGAACCTATTAATAATCAATTAGAAACAAGCCTTATTAAATTTTTAACTATAATATTATACATAAATAATGATAAATTATACAACAAAAAAATTAAAACTTAAAATATGACACTAAACGAGTTTCTATAATCACAATTATGCATTCTTATAAATCTAAAAAAACTAACAATATTAGAGTAATATTTTTTATTACGTTAATACTAACAAAATACTATATATTTAGATATATTTGTATTTATGTATATGTTAATCGGGTGGGGCGGGGTGGGGCGGGGCGGGGCGAGGATTCCCCACTCCCCGCCCCAAACCCGATTAAAATCCCCGTTTAATCCCCAAACCCGCCCCGTAACCCAATTAGCATGCCCCGCCCCGCCCCAATTATGTCGGGTTTCGGGTTTCCCCGTCGGATCGGGTTTTTTTGCCATCCCTACTTCCACTCGCAATTACATTGAATTAAATGAGTTAACGTGTCCTTTAGGAGTACTAATTAAGGCCCACTTAAAAACGTATTTATAAACATTAAATAAAGATTTAAGTTACTTTGACAATTCGAAATTTCATTTTGATGAACACAAGATTTCTATACTTGATAAATAATCGTGCAAAACGATGTAAAGCGACAAATAATTATATTTGTGAAATCGTAATTCTGGTTCGACCATTGATGCAAATGTGTTTTTTGAAATATAAAGCACGTGCCTTTTAAAATTAATATAATATATGTTTTTTGAAAAGTTTTCAAGTTCAGAATTGATAAACAAAATACATAATTTAAGTCGACAAGTTTTTGAAAAGTTACCAATTTAAACTAAATTAATTTAAGTTTTAAGATTCAAGATGATAATGAGATAAAGAAAAAAAAGAAAAAAGAAAATGTCTTTATAAGAGCACAAGTTGTAGTCAAAGAGAATTGTCTCCCCATTCGGGTCCTACTTGTGCCACATCACCCAACACCTCAACTTCGACTCTTCACAACAAACCCCCTCCTCACCAAACAACAAACTTCAACTTTCCCATTAGGGCCCCACCTCTTACACCTTTATTTTTTTTATTCATTTCATTAAATAAATTAAATTCATTTCATAAATACTTAAAAATAACACAACATATTAATTTTATTTCATCAAATAAAATAGTTACAATACGGAAAAAAAAACCTTAAGATTTGCGGGAAAAAAAAACATACGATACGACACGAAAATAAAGAAACGGATAAATACGATATGCAATATCATCAATAATTTATAAAGATTTATAATTATCGATGAGTGCTGACTTTTCTTTCCAAACTTGCAATACTTGTTCTCTGACCATTCTCAATGCGACTTGAAGTTCCAAATCTGTTTCATCATTTCTTAAAAGGGTTTGTACACCGACCATGACTATTGGATGGTATTGAGGCAGTTCACGTAACCTTTCCATCTCTGGAGCACGAGATTCCCTTTGTCGAATAATACGAGCTATCTCACCTAACAAGTTGTTAATCAACTTAAGTTCATTTTCTTGTTCATTGCATAATCGGGCAAGTATTCTTGTTTGCACCTCAGCTGGTTGGTTAGCCATAGTGTGTGTGTGGAATTTAGTTTTTACTTGTTTGACAATAAGAAGTTGAGTAAAGATGCTATTTATACTGAAACTAGCCGTTAGATAATTTTATTGGAGAAACTAGCCGTTAAGCTTTTTATTCAAACTGAAACTTAAACTGACATAACATCACAAACGAAACGAAAATACTTAACATAAACCAACACACGATACAAGAATACAAGGGCCATTAATTCATATATCTGTTCCAGGTGAAGTTGTCCTTCAAAATCAACCACACTTGAAAATATTTGAAATCTTTCCCACCATTGCGTTCTTTGTAAACGTTCAATGCATCTTCAACACGAACATCTGGCTCACGTGTAGGCTGCAAATTCAAGTAAATTTCATGAAATTTTTGGCAATCAGAGTTCATTCTTGCCCACTTACTCGTTAGCTTGTTTTTGCTACGAAAAGGACCGTCTGATTGTTCATTGAACTTGTCTGTTACAACTTGCCAAAAAGGTCTTTCGCTGGCATGGAATTCGTGAACGTTTTGCCACATCTCGGCTAGCCAGCATTCTTCTTCAATAGACTAACGATTTGCCATAGTAAATTTATTTAGAAAGTGAAGTGTGTGCAAAATTGTATGATAATGTATGCTTTATATAGGAGTGTATAAATGTTTAAGATTCAAATTTCAAAACAGTGGGCGAGATATTTTTAAAATTTCAAATTTCAAAATTTCAAACAAAACAATAAAAACGTGTGCAAATTCAAAATTCAAATTTCATATTTTAGATTCACAAATATAACCATACATTTGCAAAAGCATCAAATAGTACAACTAAAATTCAAAGGAAAAAAATAAATAAATAAAAAGGAAAATGCATGTCAGAAGATCAGCTCTTCGTCGCCACGAGGAGGAAGCCAATGGGGAAGAACGGCGAGGCATATTTGGTGTAGTGAAGAGGAACGGCTCGCCGTTGACTCTTCCACGTCGGACGGCGAGCTCTCCTTCTCCGACTACACCTTGTGCTCTAAGTTGTAACGATAGCAGCCAATAGGGCCCACGCGATGCACGGTTCAACATTTCAAAAACATAATAATCTTACTCACAATATATATTAATTCTACATGCCGTCTAATAGCACTAGTTGGTGCAATCTTGTTATTCTAACTATGATATTAAACAACTAATCTGTGCGATCTTGTTATTTCTAACTATGATTTAAGATCTAATTTACTATATCTATAATTATTTTCAAGTATGACTCAAGCACAATATGATCTTGGTTGATCGGTTGTGCTTAAAGGTCGAAACATGTTCGACTCAAAAAATTTATTTTATTCATCATGCCAAATAGTTTCGTTTACTTGAGTTTTGTTACACATTTACTTGAGTCATTCACTTTGTTACACATGCTATGTTTACGTATGGTATGTAAATCGGTTTAGAGATGGGATGGAATGGTTTTGTTGTTTGGGTTTCCGTGTTAAACGGTAAAAACCAGATGAGATTGATGTAGATCAAGAACCTCGAGTAACACTTAAACAAGAACCATACTTCATTACTGTGATGCACTATTTGGTCAATTGTGTGAAAACTTGTGTGATGTTGTGTGTTGCTCTCTTTATATAGAGTGGCTTTGTATGGTTTAGAGATAAACTCTTTGGGAGTGATTGACGGCCGTCAGGGTGCCAAGTGTCGATCATTCAGGAGCAGACAAGGAGGATAAATGTCATTCGTCCTTTAGCTCGTAATGTTGCTTATCGTGCGTCCTCACTGTACAGTGTCAGATGGTACATCTTAACCGCTAGTGACAGTTAGGGAGCAGTGGCTTTGCCCTTATTCAGTTAGCCTTAAGAAGTCTTTCCAGGCCTTCGTCGCCTGGGATTTAAGTGGAGCCTTTATCAAGTGTTGATTGGACCTTGATGATGGACTTGAGCCATTAATATGATTTAACTTTAAAACAATTATTCATTTTTGTTGAATGAATATAGTTTAACTTTAAAACAATTATTCACTTAGTTGAATGAGTGTGGTTTAACTTTAATACAATCATTCACTTTTGTTGCGCGGATATTAATCGGTCCATTATTATTCTGTTTGTTGCATGGATGTTAATCATGCCAAACAATTCACACTCAAATCAAATTAGAACTACAATATACGATGGTTCAACTTCATAATTTGTATTTTAAGCGGTCTTGATCTCCTTAGTCATCCATTTCGTTGTGTAGATATACAAAAACAACAATTCATCTTCAGGATGGAAAACAAATAGCTAAGAACTCA
The DNA here is from genome assembly GCA_030686995.1 of Artemisia argyi. Lineage (NCBI taxonomy): Eukaryota > Viridiplantae > Streptophyta > Magnoliopsida > Asterales > Asteraceae > Artemisia > Artemisia argyi. The sequence continues at coordinate 17,855,388 of CM060676.1, forward strand.
AAATTTGGCACCGGTGAAGGTGATGCATAGGTTTTGTTTACCGAAAACTCAAATATATATTTGACATAAAGGAATATAAGCTTATGAACGAATGACTTTGATATCCTAAAACATATTCTTTTGGGAAAAAAAAAATAATGTACGAATAATTAGGTTTATTTTGTTCTTTTTCAAGAAGGAAACATACTAAACCAACTACAATGTATCACCTGCATATCGTATAGCATATCCTTTAGAGTTTTCTCCTTTTCATTACAAATGACTACTCCAATTTAGTAGTCGTGAGCATGATTCTTGGTATTAAGGCTGTATCCTGCATATTTGATCCGTTCGTGGTTTTTGCTTGAACAATAAATTCTCCTAGATGCGTGATAATAAGGCGCGTCCCACTGCACAAACCTTCATTGGTTGGGTTCAGATTTCGTAACAGCGTCACTTGTTGGTTCTTTTACAAAGTTGGGACATGAAATGGCATCATTTGAAAGTTTAAGGAATTATAAAAAGTTTGAGCGAGTATAATTGCCCTTGGTCAAGAGGTATCCTTAGACACTTCACATATTTCATTCGAGCTTTTGTAAGTCACAAATTCACCTTCCAATTGATCAAAGAAATGAGTGGTGCTTGATCATTGGGTTGTTTTGACATGGTGTTTGGATTTTTGGCAAATAGTTATCAATAAAACATGGTTCATAACTGCAATGAGAACGTGCTATTAATGGACGGACCTACATTAGTGCCGGGTAGAGGTGGCAATTTGTGCTCAAAATCAAAAGAATAGGCTAAATGGGCAAACTTTTAAAAGATTTGGGCACATTTGGTCTCCCCCATTTTTTTTAAAATGGGCATATATTGCCCATTTAAAAGTTAAATGAGCACAAATAGACACATATTTTCTCTCAATTGGATAACATTACAATTGTTTTTAAAGAAAAACTTATAGATATAATATATTTAATTTTTTAAATATAAATGAGATGTTAAGTTTGAGGAATTTATTTCGTCATTTTGGGTATTTTATAAAACGATTCGTATAACATGCGCCCGTTTCGCCTGCGCCCGTAGCCCGTTTGACCAGTGGCCCGTGCCCGCCCGGCCCGCCCGTTTTGCCACCTCTAGTGCCGGGTGTTGTATAGGTTACACCCAATTTTTGGTCATAAAGTGCAATTTTTTTAGAAACTGTCATTCTTTTGTATGTGGAACCCTTGATATATTTTTTTGCTACTTTCAGTTTTTTGGTATAACTTTAGTTAGTCAAACAATTATTTTGTGCAATATCCTCTCAAAAGTTTTGAATCCGTCCCTGATGCTATTTATATTATCACATGAAAAGATGACTGATGAATTAGAGCATTTATTAGTAATCAAATGAAAAGAAATATTATGTTAAACTATTGAAAATTGAAAAGGCTTGATAAGTCTTTAGTGTGATTATTAGCATTAGCATTTATTGTAAGTTATTATTATTAAGCAAATGAAAAGAATATGATATTAAACCATTGTAACTTGAAAGTATTTGATAACCCTAGTGTGATTACAACTATTTATTGTAAGTTAATTTGTTTCGCTACATAATTTAATATTGCAAGGATAGGTTATCTGTATCTCTAAAAATGATTGTAGTAACCCTTTTTATTTATTTTCAATTTTTTTTATATAATTTTGTTTTATTTTAAAATGCAGAATAAAAAGTACATAACATACGGAGTATAAAATAAAATTTGATAAGTCAAAAGTAGAAGAAGAAGAAAAAAAAGAAAAAAAAGAAAAAAAAAAAAAAAACTCAAATGTTACTTATGAGCCGATAAAATGTGGGCCCATTAAGGTTTGGTCAAGATTTGATTTGGGCCTTTGTCTTTATGTTTGAGTAATTGAGAGTGAGCATGTTTTGATGGCTGTTTTACATCGACCACCACCGCCTGATTACCCCACTTTGCTTACTGTTTAACGTGAAGTTGTTTTCGACCACCATCTGTATAATATATCATGAGTCGAGCTCGATCTTAAAAAACAAGGCTCGAGCCGGTTCCGCCCCTAATTATAGCCTTTATTTTTTCTTACCAAACTTGTGATTTTATCGGTGAAACCTAAAGACCAGTAATAAATTTGTCATGGGCTGATCTGCTGGATAGAATTTGCTAACTGGGCTTTAGCCTTTGTTGGGCTTTTATTCTCATTGTGTACATAAACTATTAAAAGCACTTCAGTTGTTCAGTTTACAGCTTCTTCACACTGCAAAAAAAAAAAAAAAAAGTTTCAACACTTGTTCAACTGATTATCAAATGTTAACACTACTAAAAAGTTGCAAAATCCTTAGAACACTCACACAGCTGCACACCCAACTCATCAAAACCGGGCTCGAAAACGACCTGTTTTTAACCGGAAACTTAATCCTACACTGTTCCATCAACATTCCAAATGCAGTTCCTTATGCACACTCCATACTGCAATATTTTCCAAACCCAACTGCATTTATGTACAACACCCTTATACGCGGCTACGTAGAGTCCGATCACCCGTGTAACGCGCTCATTACGTTTAACGAAATGCGTAGAAATAGAATGTCCCACATTGTGTGCTTAGATAGTTTTACGTTTGCTTTTGTACTAAAAGCAGTTGCGAATATGAGAAATGTGGACAGTGGGGTGCAGGTGCATTGTCTAGGGATGGTTTATGGGCTTGATATGCATATTTACGTTGGGACAACGCTTATTAGTATGTACGCTGAGTGTGGGTGGATTAAGGAGGCGAGAAAAGTGTTTGATGAAATGTTGGCCCCAAATGTTGTGGCGTGGAATGCGATGATTACGGGGTGTATTAGGTGTTGTGATTTAGTGGGGGCGGAGATGTTGTATAGAAGGATGGATGTTAAGGATTTGGTGTCGAGTAATGTTATGTTGGATGGTTTTATGAAAAGTGGGGAGGTTGAGGTTGCGAAAAGGATGTTTTTTGAGGAGATGGATGTTAAGGATGATGTGTCGTGGAGTACGATGATTGTAGGTTTTTCTCATAACGGGTGTTTTGGTGAGGCGTTGGATTTGTTTGTGGAGTTGCATCGGCTTGGATTGAGGCCTAGTGAGGTGAGTTTGACGGGGGTTCTTTCTGTGTGCGCGCAAAGTGGGGCGTTTGAGTTTGGTAAAATTGTGCATTGTTATATTGAGAAATGTGGGTTTGTTTGGATACGTTCAGTGAACAATGCGTTGTTGGATACGTATTCTAAGTGTGGGAACATTGATATGGCTCGTTTAGTTTTCGAAAGAATGCCTGGATTCAAGAGTATAGTTTCTTGGACAACAATGGTGGCGGGATTGGCAATGCAAGGGTATGGTGACGAGGCTCTAAAGCTATTTCATCAGATGGAGGATTCGGGGATTAAACCTGATGGGATTACATTTATTTCCATTCTTTACGCTTGTAGTCACGCTGGTTTGATTGAAGATGGATGTAGGTACTTTTCCATGATGAAAAATGACTATGGTATAGAGCCGACATATGAACACTATGGTTGTATGGTTGACTTATATGGTCGAGCTGGTGACCTTCAAAAGGCGTACAAATTCATCACTCAAATGCCAATAAAACCAAACGCTGTTATTTGGCGAACACTTTTAGGTGCTTGTAGTATTCATGGTAATGTCGAAATGGCTGAGGAAGTTCAGTTAAGACTCTCTGAACTCGACCCTAGTGATTCTGGTGACCATGTTTTGTTATCAAACATATATGCAGTTGCTGGGAAATGGAAGGATGTTGCGACTGTAAGAAAGTCAATGAATAGTCAAGGACTAACGAAAACCCCTGGTTGGAGTATGATTGAAGTTGATAAAATCATGTATAGTTTTGTTGCTGGTGAAAAGGATAACGAGGTCACAAAAGAGGCTTATACAAAGCTTAAAGAGATTATGTCGAGACTTAGAGTTGAAGGAGGGTATGCGCCGGAGGTAATTGGCAGCGTTTTACATGATATTGAAGATGAAGAGAAAGAGGACTCATTAGTTACGCATAGTGAGAAACTTGCTCTTGCATTTGGGATGTCAAGATTATGTGACGGAAGTGTGATAAGAATCATCAAGAATTTGCGGGTGTGCAAAGATTGTCATACAGTTATGAAACTTGTTTCTAATGTATTTGGAATAGAGATTGTGTTGAGAGATAGAAGCCGGTTTCATTCTTTTATAGATGGTTCGTGTTCTTGTAGAGATTACTGGTAAAACAATACAGGAATGTAAACTATTAACTCCGTTAAGTAATTGACTAACACAAAATCAAGTTACAAAATTCAATTCATAAGCTGATAAAATAGTTTTGAGTTTAACAATTTTTGTTGATATATCCTAAGCAAATCAGTGAGTTTGAGGCACATGTATTGTTACTGCCCGTTCTTTAAGTTGCAGGAACAGTTACAAAACCATCATCATCCTCTTCATCAGAGTTAATGCTCTCTGCTTGTTCATTTACGTCTGTGATTGCTCTTCTTTCTGGTGGTGGGACCGGTGGGATGGGTTGACTGCTATCGCTGACAAAATGTTTTGCTGCACCAAAGTAGACATAGAGTTAAACCACTATATGAATGCCTTACAAGCCGTATAAGTAGTAACATGAATTTACTTGATACCTGATATCAGAATCTTCATCACGATTGCCTTAATAAATAGAAATTCACTTTCATGGGCGCTAACGAATTTACCCTGCAGGTCCAGATATTCGTTAGATCATATGAGCATGTTACAAGGTCAAAGCAATTGAAATGTATATTACAATGTTTACTCCCATTCTATATGTTGGCATATACAAGTAGGATTCAATAAACTCAAGTCATACACATATTATATGACAATATAAACGGGTCGGTTTGATGGATCCATTATTTTGAACAAACTATGTGATTATATCTAAGGGCAGATGATATTAAACTACTCCGTATTTACACCAGACTTCAAGTGACTATGAGGGGGAAAAGACTTTACCGTCTCGTTGTACAAAAACGCCACAATATGATCGAGGTTGCCTTGATGCCTCAAAAGAAAAGGACGTATATGACTCATGTATATCTGTTTAGCACCCTGTATAACAACAAAAGACTTAAAAATGATTAGTACAGAAAACCTTCATTGCTGCTGGTCCCTCCTAGTTTACAAAGAAAAAACGCATGCTTACATTAGTGGTGGGAAGCTGAAGCCAAACAAGAAACGCAAACTTCATATGATGGTAAAGTGGAACCCTGAGAAACCAATAATTTAAATGTAAGCTAAATAGAAAGTTCAGTTAAGCTATACACCAAATCGGGTTTATAGATGATACCATGATATAACTTTGTCTGCAAACGTTTCTGCAATACTAAAAGTCCCATATGCTGCAGCCAATAATTTCAGGTTAAAGAGAACACATAGACAAAAAACAATCTATACGAAGCATAGGTCATAACATCACTAACTTGCCCAGTATAAAAGCATCTTTTGTTGATCAGTTCTGTTATTCGTCTCCATCGCTTTAAAAGTAGAATAAACAGGTAAAATAACTCCCACAGAACAACTGCAAAAAGAGCATGAAATGTTACAGTACGAGAAACAGAGCTCATATAATTTACCTCAGATCAAATTTGGTTATAGGACTCATTTACCATGCCGTTTTTAAGATGATGTTGGAACCAAGTGGGCAAAGAAGCAACTTCAAGCCAACCTGCATTAGAAATTCATAGCATAAGTAATGAATCATCCCTATTTTAACATCATTAGTTTTTTTTTTTTTTTTTTTTTTTTTTCCCCTCTCTCTTTTAAGCCTGTGTTTAGTATTTCTTACTAAAACTGCTTATGTGGTTTGAATTAATCGGATTAGCAGATCCGAATTATTATTCAAGGGCTACTTAGGATTGTTTATTTAAACAACCTATGGTAATAAGCAAAAGCATATAATCAACTTCTTTTAATCCTAAGGGTAAACTTGTAATTTAATTGTCATTTTACCATGGGTTCCGACTTTTGGCCAAGACTAATCCACAGGGCTTGAGCCCACAACCCACAGATTGAAACCTGATAAAGCCCACCCCTTTTAGGGAGACTGGTGTGGCTACTTTAGAGTCGTTTGCGCTAAACATGATTCGAACTTGAGACCTCTCACATCTTATTGATGATGGTCATAAGATTTACCAGCTTAGCCACCCCCTTAGACTATGTGTACTCGGGTGTTGAACAAGGTCCCCCCCCCCCCCCCCCCCCCCCCCAACACACACACACATGCCACATCTTATTGATGATGGTCAATAAACATGATTCGAACTTGAGACCTCTCACATCTTATTGATGATGGTCATAAGATTTACCAGCTTAGCCACCCCCTTAGACTATGTGTACTCGGGTGTTGAACAAGGTCCCCCTCCCCCCCCCCCCCCCCCCCCCCAACACACACACACATGCCACCCCAAACCAAAACTTTGCACAACTTGGTTGTGCAGACGACCGACTTTTGTGTTTTTGTTTTTTTGTGTGTGTGAGTATATTGTTAGGTATAATTATGATTAAGTGGGGTATGTTTTGGTTGTGAAGTTGGTGGTCTTATTACACCTATCTAGTGGTGGAGGGAGAAGCTAATGTGTCAGTAAGTTGGCTGTAGTGAACGCGTGGTTAATAAGCTTGTGAGTTTGAAATAAGCAATCTCAACTGCTTATTGAAAACAAAATATTTCCCCATAAATTACACATACTAGTATGGTACCCGCGTAATGCAACAACGGTAAAGATTTGATTACGTTTTTTTGGCAACCAAGTTTCTAATGCGTATTTAGTCTTGCGAGTTCTTTACCCCTCATCATTGTAATTGTATTTCCGACCGAATTGTGCAAAGTTTTTGTTGATAACGCGGTTGGTGCTACTTAAGGATTTCAATTAAGAATTTTAGTTGTTTATGCATTATAATCTCTCATACGTCGCATTATCTACAGGGTATGACATCCGATGTCCTCACAACAAGTCTAGGGTTGGAAACGGGCCGCACACATCTTAGTCAAAAGGCTTGCCTTCTCTCGGGTAACCTAAACAAGTAAAACTTCATCCATTTAAACCTCCAAAGTGTTTTTATGTTGCAAGCAAACAGGGAAAAAAGATCTAAATATCATCAACACATTAATGGAGATGATCAATATTAACATCCTTACAAACTAAATCCAATTATGAATTCTTAAGCTAATCAATATACAAGGCCATCAAGGGTAACCTTTGGGAGGTTTCCTTTGAGAGGTCTCAGGTTCGAGTCTCACCATGGACCTTCAGGGGCCCGAAATAAATAGAAGCACGAGAGGGGTTTATCCCCTAAGGAGAAACGTTCGAGACTTGCATACTGCCCAATTAGATGTCGCTCGGATCACTAACTACTAACTCGACGTTCAAAAAAAAATATACAACGAGGTCTTGTCGGAGACATTTGAGATAATTTTTGAGATAGGTGGTGTCGGTCGTAAAAATTGCCGTTAAATTTAAAAATAAAAATAAAAATACAACGAGGTAAATACATGTGAATTAAAGATAAAATAATTATAAATTGCAGAATCAATGTTAAAAAGTTATATTACCTCGCTAGGGATATTAGAACCGAGGATCGACATCGTACGGAATTTAAGGATCTGCAATTAGATTTTTAGATAGATTGTGTTTTTTGACAATAGATTTGGTTTTTTAAGGTCAAAGATCGCTGTTTTCGGTTTTTGATTTATATGTTGTGGGCGGAGCCCCTACCTTGTCTGTTTTATGTTCGAGTACGTTAAATTTATCATGTTTACTTTAAGGTCCCCAATGTTTGCAGATTTGAGCTTAGAGCATCTCTGAAATAAATCAAAGGGTGCCGGGTTGGGTTAGGAAACCCTAACCCGAACACAACCAGTTTAATAATTGGGTTAGTTGTGTCAACCTTAACCTGTTTACACATAATCCGAACATGACTTATTTAACCAGCATAAATAAATGGGTTAATAGGTCAAGCAAGTTACACGGGTTGACCCATTTAACCTGTTTATCTAAACAAGTTGGCACACTATACTTGTTAAACAGGCTAAACTGCTTTGCGGGTCGACCCGTTTAACCCAATCTCAACCCAAACCTGACCTATTTAATAAATGGATTAGATAGGTCGACCCAAACATGACTGAAAATGTATTTAGACTCAACCCGAACATGTTTATCTTTGCGTTAGTCTCATGTTGGATTTCCTGTTGATTCAGAAGTTGCCACCCATTCTCTGATGCTATAAGACCGCGACATGGTTACATCTTCATGAGTCACGCGTAATGGCAAAAACAATGTAACTGGTGGTGCACACTACCGATTATATTAAGAATGATTGTGCGTGTGTTAACGTGTGTTTAAGGTATTTATGTGTTTAATTGTGGCATGTTTGTATTTAAGTGTAATATAAGTAAATGTAAAAAAAGTGGTGAGAATTTCCACTGTTCTTCACCTTTGGAGAAAAAAAGTGGTGAGAATGGTTTAATGATGTGACACAGACGTGAATGTGGTGGTGACTACCACGATTACGGAACTTTCACGAGTTTATAACAATGCCACATTATATGTTTATAAATATCAACATTCACTTGTCTTTTGGTAAAGTTCTGCAGGTTTATTTTTTGTATATTGTAACCCTAAACAAATAGATATTCAGCCAACTTGGCGATAGAAGGATACCTTTACACGCCAATGAATGCCAAATTTCATGTTCAAACTTGCTGGAGTTGCCATTTTGTATTAATGATATCTATTAATTCATGCGTACAAGATTTAAAGTTACCGCCTGTATGTTGTTTGGTATAAAATCAGTTCAAATTGTCGACACAAGTACAACTAAAATTATGAATCAGTACTTTAAAGTTCAATAGCATTAGAAACAGAGCTGAAACTCTTTTTCATTCATTTCCTTGACCAAGAAATCCAAGATACCATACACAATTTCAGCTTCCGAATGGTGTCTATCACCGGATATAAAACTATGAACTTTGCTCCCAATATGAACCCAACTACAACCCGCAGTCTTACTAACATCATTCCCTCTCATCTTCTTTCTTATCCTTCCCATCTCGTCCCATTTCCCCTCAGATGCATAAATATTAGCCAACTGCACATACCGAGTCCCACTGTCCCCACCAATCCTCAGCAGCATTTCTTCTGCTTCACGTGCTAAGTCAAGGTTTCGGTGCATCCTGCAAGCACTCACAAAAGTACCCAATACAACCGCATCTAGTTCTATAGGAATATTTCTCATAAACTCCATTGCTTTATCAAGTTCATTAGCTCGCCCATAAAGATCAATCATACATGCATAGTGATCGAGTTCAGGTGTTATATTATACTCTTCTGTCATTAATTTGAAATAACTTTCACCCTTTTTGACTATGCCACAGTGACGGCAAGCTGATAATATTGCAATGAAGGTTACATTATCCGGGATAAAACCACTTTTGACCATCTCATCAAAAAGTTCAAACGCTTCATTTTCATGACCATGGTGAGCAAAACCAGCTATCATTATATTGTATATGACTACATCCCTAATCTTACTTCTTTCAAATATTCTCAGAGCATATGTTATGTTACCACATTTCGAGTACATGTCAAGTAAACCACTAATTATTTTCCCATCACTGTTAACTTTCATTCGTAACAGATAACTGTGAACCTGTTTTCCAATTTCCACAGTAGCTTGTATTGCACAAGCATTAAGTAAGCTAGCAAGAACCGATCCGTCACGAATCGTTGTTTCTTGGTCTTTAAACAAATGAAATAATTCAAAAACGTCTTCACAACAATGACTGTTCAAATAACCGGTAAACATAGCTGACCATACTACAGAATTCTTTTCTCTTAAAGAATCAAAAATCCTTCGGGCTTTTACCATATTCTGTTGCGAAGAGTATCCCACAATCATTGAAGTGGTGGAAAATTGATTCTCAATACCGATCGTCGAATGGACTAATTCAGCATACTTCATGTTACCACATTTACAGTAAACATCAACAATCCCACTACTAATGAACGGGTTTACACTCGTTATCTCCTTCATGATTTTACAATGAAGTTCTTTCCCTAACTTTAAATTCTTTAACGACGAACAAGCACTCAAGACACTAGCAAAAGTGTGCTCATTGCACTTAAGTCCATTTTTTATCATACGAAAAGCTAACTCAATGCAATCTTTATGACGCCCATTTTGTGCATACCCCGTGATCATTGTATTCCATGAAACCACATCATTTAATTCCGGATGACTCAAGAACAGCTCCATCGCCGTATCTAACCTCCCTTCCCTACAACACGCAGCAACAACTGCGTTTTTAGAAACAACATCCACTGACCCACAACCACACTCATTAAAAACCTCGTACGCTTCTTGAAAACACCCACTTTTCGAATACATATCAACCAAAGCACTCACAGCAAATCCACTCACATCATTCCCAGTCCTCACCATAAACGAATGCAGCTGTTTCCCAAGCCACGAATCCCTTAACTTGGCAGTCAAGTTACACATTCTCGTTAAACTAAACTCATCAACTCGCGCATCACGCCCTTCACAACACATCTCCATAAAAAACTCAACCGCCTTCGTTTCATACCCTTCGTTATTAGCATAACCCGACAACATCGAGTTATAAGTCACTAAGTCCTTATAAGGTGCAGCATTGAATAAAACTTGAGCCTGGGCTAAGTTACGGGACTTAATATACGTCGAAATGATGGCGTTCCATGTAAATACGTTTCGTTGAGGCATTTCATCGAACAGTTTACGTGCTTCTTGTATGAGACCATGGTTGGAGTATAAGTGTATGAGATTATTGCATGCATATATAGTATAGTTTTGACCGGATTTAATGATGTAAGTGTGAGTAATGAGACTGTTGATTAGTGATTTCATTGGTGGACAAGGTTTGACCCGACCCGGTTTGGTTGTACCATGAGTATGTTTGAACCGAATTAGAGGTTTAGCAGATAATAGGAGGAAATGGAAATTATTTAGTAATAATTTTATTTTTTTTAGATCTATTTTACTAGTTTTTGTTTGACTACTTTTTTAGGGAGTATTTTTTACTAGCATGGTATTGGCATAAAAAAATTATCTTTGACTAATATATGGTGAGTATTGGCATTGTTAATTGTTGATTGCAACGGAGTATAAAGTTAGATTTATGTGCCGTTTATTTATGACGTAAATATGAATGAATATACTGATAATATTATGTAGCTTATTATGAAGATAGATATATGCAGTTATTTAATAAAAAATATGTGATGTACCTCGATACGAAATAAATATTAAAATCACCAACTATAGTAATTGTGTTTTATAGATTACGTGAAACGTATTAAACACCATGTTTAATGTTTATACTATAGGTTAGGGATGAGCATCGGGCCGAAACCGACCCGTCCCGACCCGAAACCGACATATTGAAAAACCCAAACCGAATCCCGACCCAAAATTACTCGGTTTTACTCGGGGCGGTTTGGGACGAGTCGGTTTCGGTCGGTTTTCTCGGTTTTGTTTGTGTTTTCTCGGTTAATGCTCACCCGACCCCGAGTCCCGACCCGACCTGAGTATCGGTCTGTTTGTATCGATTACGGTCGGTACCGGTCGGTTTTGCTCAGCCCTACTACTGTAAACCGTCCATGAGATAGTAACTTGCAAAATTTCTAATCCTTTTGGTTTTGAGATTATGGGTTAATTCCATATATCCTCAATTTGTGAATATCAGGGAATGAATATGATAGGTGGTCCTTCCTATGTCTTTTGAGTACGCACCACATTCATTCCAGAATTTTATGGCTATCAAAGTATTCCTTAATTCTCATTAATACATATAAACACACCATTCTGCTAAAAGGCGTTAACATATAAAATAAGCTATTATGTTATCGCTGTGATTCAGATATGTATCAAAGCATCTAAAATGATCGAACATCTTTTATGAAATGTGAAATAGACGCTAGTACACAAATGGTTTTTAGGAACGGTTAAAATGCATTTTTCTAAAACAGAACTGAACCGTTGTATTATGCACCACAAGATCAATTCATTGCATATAACATTAACACTGCGTTCCTGAGTTTTATTTTTGAAAGAAGAGAAAAGAAGTGGGAAGAAAACAAAATGAATTCGTGTTTCAGAGTTTTTTCAAGAGAGAAGAGAAGAGAAGAGGAGAGGAAATTTGGCTAAACTTCTCTCCAAAACTTTCTTTCCAAAAGTGGGATGATTTGGAGAGAAGTTATTTTAAGAAGCTTTAATTTTAATAAATGTAATTACTTAAATGACCTAATATAAAACATAACTTTTATACATAATAAAGGGTATAATTGTAAAATCATCAGCTATATCTTCTTTTCCCTCTTAACTTGAGAACATAATATAAAAAATAAACTTTCATTCATCTTCTCTTCTTTTCTGTCTATTTTTAACTCTTCTCTTCTTTTCTTTCATTTAAAAAACTTGGGAACAGAGTGTAAGAGTTAATTACTTAAATCGTTCATGTGGTTTGTTAGGTATAACGAAAATCGTTCCTATACTTTTTTTTTTTTTTTTTTTTCATGGATCCTCTCCCTATGGATTTTGACCTGTAACGAGTTTGGTCATTTTATCTTATTGATCATAGAGACAGGATCCGGGAAAAAAGAAAAGTCTAAGGATCATTTTCGTTAAACCAGGCAAACCACAGGGACCAAACCCGTTACAGGTCAACAACCACAGGAGAGGATCCGGCTAAAAAAAGTCTAGGGACCATTTTCGTTAAACTCGACAAACCACATGGACCATTTAAATAATTACGTTATCTTTATTAACTGTAATTACAATCTTTTCTAAGTTGAGTTGAAAACCGCTTTAGAAACCCGTTGTAAAATACCCACTCTCTACTAGTGAGTAGGGGTGGCAATCGAGTCATGTTCGTGTTGATTTATTCGGGTTCGAGGCTTGAAATAACCTCTACCCAAACACGAACCATTTATTAATCGTGTCAAGAAGCTCAACCCTAACCTAGACCTGCATAACACGCGTAACCCATTTGTGACCCGCTTAACCTATTTAAGTAAATAGGCCAAGCAGTGAATAAGGTTGGTGGTTTATTGATTTAACTAGTTTAAATGCAAAAATGATATAAGGATTTAAAATATGATAGAAATAACATACAAATAACTATACGACAATTTCAATAATATCCGAGTTATAATCGTACTTCACTCATATTAAGTACATAACAAAATACATTTAATCCATATCCAACATTAAAACAAACCAAGTTATGTATTTTATTTTTAGAGGCTTATATACTTAAACGGGGTTCACGTGTTGGCATGTTTAACACTTACTCAACCCAAACACGACCCGTTTATTAAACGGGTTAGACGGGTTGACCTGTTTTTGACCCAAACCTGTTTATCCTCAAGCCAAACCTGTTTAACTTCGTATCGGATTCATGTCGTTTATCGTGTCGTGTCGAGAATCGCCACCGGTGGCGGCGATTAGCATGTGCAGGTGGTGCAACCACACAGGGCCACTGTTTGTGAGGGGGCCTCCGATTTAGTATTGTCCGTTGGCAATTATACATGTCTAAGTATGTTTATACATGTCTAACTTAAATTTTTACAGCCCTTTTTAAATATCATGTGAGGGACCCTCCGATTTAGTAAATATTCATTAGTATTTATATATGTCTATACTAGGCGAGTACCCGTGCATAGCAACAGAGGTTCCTAGCGGCATCCAATTAACGATATGCGATATTGTGGTAAGTGTTTTGTATAACATTCAAAATAAAATGCGAAAGGATCAAAATATAATTGCAAACGGTTGTAACATGCGATAATTCAACCTAAGCAAAAATTCTTAACATGTATCAGACAACATATAAAAATATTTAGTGAGACTGAAAACTAATCATTCATCAATTATGAGATACTAACTAACAATGCACATTACTCATCGCGTAAAACCTTTTGATAGACAACATTTGACGTGTAGACTCCTCCTCGACCGAACTCTTTGACTCGCCTCACTAATACATTTATAGAATTTTAAAATAACATGCTAATCTTCTTTATGGAAGTTTTAGAAAATGAACAAACTTGGCTTTTATAAGTATTGACAAAAAAAAAGTGTAAAACAATTAAGCAGGTTAGAGATAAGTGGTTTAAAGGTTATCCGTACGCTATGAGTAAGTGATTGACCATTAAACTAAGACTATAAGTCATATAAAAGGGGTTATCAACATTGTGGAAAACTAGAAGGGGGGTTGAATAGTTTAGCGTTTTAAAATCTTTTTAACTTGTTTAGTTAGCTTTGAAACTTTCCGTTTGATCAAAGATATATGCACAAACACAATATATAACATGCAAGTAAAGGAAAGAAACGATCAAACCACAACACGAGTATTTATCGTGGTTCGGCTACAAGGACTCTTTTTCCTTGCCCTACGTCCACGCCCCGAGTATCCAACTCGAGAGTTTCTTTCACTAGTCAACAAGCTCCTTTCACCGGCGGAGAAAACCTTACACGTCGCTTATACTTTTACCGACACAAAGCTAGATGTCGAGTTCTTTTACAAGGGTACAACAACTCCCAACACTCTTTGTATTTTGAGGACTAAAATACTAACCACTCACTTCAGATTATACACAAACAAATGACGCGTAAACAATACTAGTTTACACAATACTAAGCTACCAAGTCTTGCAACGTTGTGTTGAAAACTTGTAACTTTAAACGACCTTGTGAGCTTCTTTGCTACAAAAGGAAACTTCACATTTACAATGTTAAAGGGTTAGAAGAAAGGATGAGTATGTGTGTGTAAAATATGAGCTCAAGAGGGTTGCCAAAAATCAAGTTATGGCTTGGTATTTATAGCACAACAAACTGTGTGCTCGGCGGATCAGGCGGAACCCTCAAATGGGTTCCGCCCGTGTACCCCCAGGGTACCGCCGGGTCTGCAGTAGGTTTTTGCAATTACTCTTCAAACCAAACAAGGTCTTGTCTCATAACTCCTAGCAACCAAACAATGTCACATCACTTAAAGCAAGTCAAACATGAAACTTGTAAGCAACAACAAAGCTAGTCAAACACATTTCTTACCATAAATGTATAATGACAAAACTTGCCATAAATGTGATGTGACTATTTCTAATTTAAGAAATAAACTTGTGTTATGTTTTATGAAATGTAAAATGTAGCAAAGGTCTAGTTTATGCAAGTCTTAAAAACTAAGATTATGTTTTGCTTAGAAACTAAAGTTTACATTTTGTCGTTAACAAAACTTAGCGAAGATCGTAAAATATAAATAACGTTTTTAGGCGATATTTGTATTAACAATCTCCCCCTTTTTGTTGATGACAAAACATAAACTTTGTTTTTAAGTAACACGAAAAATCTTGGTTTTCAAGACTTAAAAAAAAAATTATATTAACCTTGTTTTACTTAAGAGATGAAAAGCATATCAAGTATTGAAGGTTTAATATATTTCTCCCCCTTTTTGTCGAAACAAAAAGTAGAGTAGCGAAGCGGAATAATCGCTATGCTCCCCCTTGCTTGATACTCCCCCTAAATGGAGTACCAATATGGGAAACATGGATTTTGGACCCTACAAAAAAATGGTTAGTTGGTGATATATAGTCAAGCTTGTAGTTACCACACACATTGCAACCACAATGACAACACAACATTGATCAACCAACAATAAACAAAAGTAAGTAGAAAGAAATTTCATTCCAAGTAAAATTTTGGCTTATAAAGTCAAAAGACAAGAAATGGTAACTATTCTTCTACTTAGTAACCAAAAGCTAAAAAAAATAACCAAGAAAATAAAATAAAATTCTACATTCCGAAATTGGGGCAAACGGCCTCCAAGGGTTGTTTAGGATTTGTTAGGGTGAGAGAGTGCATCCAAACGTTCAATGACATGTTGGAATGCAAACCGGGTTTCATTTTGGAATTGGTGAAGCAAGGTTTTTATGCTTTCACCCATTTGCTCACAATTTGAGCAAACGTGGGGATGGGTGGGTGAAAATGGGTTGGTTTTGGTTTCTTGGTTTAGGGGTTGGTTTGGTTTTGGTTCTTGGTTGGAGGATGGATTTGGTATTGAGTCAAGCAAGGTGGTTTGAAAATCCATTGCTTGATGAAGGTGGTTTTCAACCATGCTTTGTATTTCCTCATAAGAAGGAAAGAAAGACTCATAAGTTTGGGGTTGAGAAGGTGGTGGAGTTGGGTGATCATGGTGTTCAAAATTTGGTTCTCCATAAAGAGGACCATGGATTTCACGGTAAATTGGGTGAAACAACAATGGTTTGGGTGGTTGGTACACATGTTGTGGTGGTTGGGTAAGTTCAAGATCTTCATCAAGGTCAAGAATTGACCTTGGTGATTGGTTTGCAAAAGGTGGTGGTTGGGTATGTCTTGGTGGAAGATCATTTAAATCTTGGACATATGGGTGTGGTGATGTTGGAGGAGACCCAAAGAGTTCCATAGGTTCAATTTTTGGTAATGGTGATGGTGATGAAGTCTTTGATGTTTGAGTTGGAGCACTTGGTGGAGTTGGGTCAATAGGTGATTTAGTAGGTGGTGGAGTGTGCTCATTTGGTTGTTTGGGTGATGGAGATGGAGATGCAAGGTTCAAAAAGTGTTCATTTTTTATGGGTGAGGTGAATTCATCCGAAGATGAGGAGCTAATGTTGATGGATTGGTTTGACCATAGTGGTTTTACACTAATCCGGGCGGTTCTACGGATGGGTCGTGATGGTTGAGAGGTGTTTGTTGACTTGGTCATTGTTAAAATGGTTCAAAGTTTCAGAATTTGTGATGAAGAAGGTGTGGTTTGAGAGTGTTGAGAATGGTTTAATTTATAGTGATGAAGGTTTGTGGGAAGAAGTGTTTGGATTTGATGTAAGGCCATACAAAAATGGTGGTTCCTAATGATTTGGAAAACTAAATGTGGGTTGTCAAGTTATGGAAGTCAATCCAATGAAAATGGTGAAGTAAGAAGACAAGTTTTGCACTAAATGCTTAGTGGTTTTGGTGAATTTGTTTGATGGAAAAAATCTCAGGGATTTCAAGGAGCCTTTAAAAGGGATCCTTCCTTTATGTGTGAAGGAGACTTGAGGTGGTTATGGCTATTTTTGAATTTTGGCGGGAAATGGGTTTGGGTGAGTTCTAAGGAATGCTAAGTACCTTAGTAAGGTAAACACATTGCAAGTAATGGATTTCTAGCTAAGAGGATTGGATTTTGGTGTTTGGATGTTGAAATGTTGAAAAGAAAAATAAAAAATCTGCAGGATACTGGCGGCACCCTCGGAATACACAGGCGGAACCCAAATGAGGGTTCCGTCTTGTCCGTTGGGCCAAACCTGGGTTACCCAGGTTTTGCACGGGCGGAACCCAAATTTGGGATCCGCCTGATCCGCCAGAGCTGAAAATTTAGACGGAACGCGTTTTAAATCCGCGAGACGATTTTCAAAATTTTCGAAAAGTCCTAAAACCAAGGAGATAATTAACTTCTGGTTAGGCAATGCAAAAATTAGACACTTAAACACACATATCATAGGAGTTTGATCTTGAGGTCGAGAATTTCACCAAACTTGGTGAAAATTTTATAAGCATGAAAATTTAACAACTTGTCAAAAGTTGTCTTCCTGCAACATTGTTAGTTGAAACATGTTCCAAAGTGTATCAAACATAGTACTAACACACAAATACATCACAAATATTGTTTAAACTACCACATTGTTCCAATAGCACCTTGTGCCAAACACTCCTAACACACCCGCACTCATTGGTTGTCGAGCTTCTTCTTCATCTTTCCAAGGAATCTCCCGAGGTTTTTGAACATCCCCTTAGTTTGCTTGAATTCTTCCGATTCATTTGCAATAGTCGGAAGTTGAGAGTGGTATTCTAGGGGTGGGAGCCTAGAGTTTGGCAAATTATCATCTTCACTCATGGAGGAAGATGAAGATGAGGTAGGAGGATGAGGGCGTTTTCCTTGGGCCTTGTACATTCTCTTATCACTAAGTGGGACAAAGGTATGTGGGATGAGAGAGTAGTCAAGACGAAGACGGTTAGGAGTTGGTGGAATGGGTGAAATGAACCTAAAGAGACGGGTCAAGAGCATTCTATACGGCATAGCCGTTGTGCCATGCACGGGAATGTCGGCCATTCTCTTAGCCATGTAGTAAGCAACATTGAAAGGTTGCCTAGTGGACAAAGAGTAGAGCATGTAGCATAGGCAAAGGTTGATATGGTCTCGGTTTCCTATGGTGCTTATAACATTGGCTCTAAGGACTTCCTCCCATTTCTTGAATTGGGGCAAGAGTTCATTAAGTTCCATTCCATATGGATCCTTTTCAACCTCATTTCCCCCACGGGTTCTCCTAGTGTTGGTTGTCCTAACAAAAAGGTGGTTACGAAGTACATCTTTTGACACAAGAGGGGTGTCATAAGGATGGTGACGGTCATCTAGGGTGTCAAGGGTTGATAGGGAGTGCAAATCGGAGTAGAGGCAAGTACCTTGGTTTGGGACCCCTAAGATTTGAGCAAACTCTTCGAGAGTGAAGGAGTAATGATTACCACTAACCCTAAAGTTGACGGATATGAAATCATATTCTCCCGTGGAGAGGGTGACGGAGGCATAGAATTCTAAGATGAATCTAGGACAAATAGGCTCGTTGATAGTCAAAAGACACTCAAAGTTGATTGTGGCGAATTCGGCATAAAGGTTTGTGCCTTCTAGAAAGGACGGGTCAATGGTTCTACCCTCATGGACATAGTGTTTTTCTAAGGCTTTGAAGATGTTGACTTGGTTTGGGGTAAGACCTTTGGTTTTGTGGTGTTTTGGTAGGTACTTGATTGTGTCCTTGTGGTCGTAATGGGTTAGAGGAGGCATGATGATACCTAGAACAACAAAATTTTCACATTTTAGTTTAAGTAAACTACTTATTATAATGTGGATGTTCTAGTGTGTGCCTATATGAAAACTATGTGGAGGTGCGGTTATCTTGACTCATTTTGATGCATAAAAAAAAACGTTTTATAATGCAAGTTTTTGTTATAAAACAAAAGATAACCCAAACACTCCTAGTTCAATGTAGCTTCGTTTGAATGTACCCGAAAATACATATTAATTATGTATTCCCTTTAGCATTCAAGAGACATTATGCAAGTGATGTTTTGAACATAACGTTTTGATTTTGTATTCTCAATGTGAGACGAAAAAAAAAATATTTGTCCTACTTGTGAGAAATTTTTGCAAAAATTTGACATGGGGTGGTTTAGCAAGTATGTTTACACTAAGTAAGAATGCACTTCCTAACTATGGGAAACCTGATTAGTTTTGTTAAACACCTAATTTTTATGCATGAGTTTGTTAAGTTTAATGCATAACCCCAAGTTTTTGTTTTTGTGCAAAAATAGAATTCCTAGACTCATATCAGGATTGTAATCAAGTTTAGAATACTTACAATGATGATGGATTAGTAATGTGATTGGATTGAAGACCAGAATTTCGTGGGTATGGATGAGAGAAATGGTGAATAGTAACAGTTTTGGAAGTTGTGGTATGAGATAATGGGTGTTTGGTTTAATATAAACTAATATATTGATTCTGCAGGTCGGCGGACACGGCGGATCCCATAATTGGGTTCCGTCCGTTGTGTCTGAGGGTTCCGCCGACCCTGCTGAGAAAAATGGTTATGGATTTGTTTTGATTTTTGTGATTTTTGTCTAATGTCCAGAACTACAATGTAGGTTCCATGAGTCCTAAGCCTAGCCTAAGAAGGTTAAAAGGTTCACGTTTAAGAGGTTTGGTGAGAATGTCGGCTATGTTGTCTTTGGAAGAAACTTTCTCAATTGAGATATTTCCTTTTTGAACGTTGTCGCGAAGGAAATGATGACGGATTTCAATATGTTTGGTACGAGCATGTTGAACCGGGTTTTTGCTGAGATCAATGGCACCTTTGTTGTCACAAAGATTTGTGATGTCGTTGAGTTGAATTCCGTAGTCGACAAAAGCTTGCTTCATCCAAAGGGCTTGTTGACATGCCTTTCCGGCCGAAACGTACTCGGCTTCCGTTGTTGAGATAGCAAGAGCCGTTTGCTTCTTCGAGAACCATGAGGTGAGACAATGTCCAACAAAAGTACAAATACCACTTGTGCTTTTTCTATCGACATAGTCACCGGCATGATCCGAGTCGGCATACACTATGGTGTCTATTCCCGTTCCTTTGGGATACCATAAACCTAAATGTGTAGTGCCCTTAATATACATAAATATTCTTTTAACGGCTTCAAGATGGGTAGTTTTAGGATTTTCTTGAAAACGAGCACATAGACAAACACTAAACATAATGTCGGGTCTACTAGCCGTTAGGTAAAGCAGACTACCAATCATACCTCTATATTTAGTGCTATCTACAGATTCACTTTCCTCATCCTTGGTGAGTTTAGTTTCCGTGGACATAGGAGTTTTGATAGGTTTCGAATCTTCTAATCCAAATTTCTTAAGCATGTACTTAATGTACTTAGATTGGTTAAAGAAGATACCATCTTCTAGTTGTTTAATTTGGAGTCCTAGGAAAAAGTTGAGTTCTCCCATCATACTCATTTCAAACTCGTCATGCATGATTTTTGAGAAATTCACACATAATTCTTGACAAGTTGATCTGAATATAATGTCATCAACATAGATTTGGACTATGATAATATGTGAATCTTTCTTCTTAATGAAGATAGTATTATCAACTAAGCCCATGGTGTATTTATGGTCAACTAAGAAGGTTTTAAGTCGATCATACCATGCTTTTGGAGCTTGCTTAAGTCCGTAAAGAGCCTTTTTAAGTTTGTAAACATAATTAGGTTTTTCAAAATCGATGAAGCCCGGTGGTTGAGCAACATACACTTCTTCATTAATGACTCCGTTTAGAAATGCACTTTTGACGTCCATTTGAAAAAGTTTAAAATTATGTGCACACGCATAAGCAAGTAAGATTCTAATTGACTCGAGCCTAGCTACTGGAGCAAACGTTTCATCGTAGTCGATGCCTTCTTGTTGATTATATCCTTGTGCTACTAGCCTAGCTTTGTTTCTAGACACAATTCCATTTTCATCCATTTTATTACGAAAGACCCATTTCGTTCCAATTATTGTTTGACTATTTGGTTGAGGAACTAATGTCCATACATCATTCCTAACAAACTGGTTTAATTCTTCTTGCATTGCAATTACCCAAGACTCATCTTTAATGGCTTCGTTAATGTTTTTCGGTTTAATGGTTGACACAAAACAAAAGTAGTTGCTTTCATTTTGGACTTTTGATCTTAGTGTTCTTTCGTTAATGTTGCCTATGACACTATCTAATGGATGACTTTTAGATTCTTTGACATTAACAAGTTCTTTGTTTAATAGTTCATCTTCCTTGTCATTATCTAAGATTTCTTGACTTTCAATTGCTTGGCTTTCAACTAAGTTATCATCTACCAAAGGTGATGTCTTAGAGGGAGGTGGACTTTCGTCAAATACTACGTTCAACGATTCCTCGACTCTTAAGGTTTCTTTGTTTAAGACAATGTAAGCTTTACTATTTTGTGAATATCCAAGGAATACACCTTCATAAGACTTTGGGTCAAATTTGGTGAGATAATCCTTGGTGTTAAGAATGAAGCATTTACTCCCAAACACTCTAAAGTATCCTAATGTAGGCTTTTTACCTTTATAAAGTTCATAAGGTGTTTTATTCAAAAATCGTCTAATTAGGACTCGATTTAAAATGTACGTTGATGTGTCAACGACATTACACCAAAACTTTTGTAGAATAGTTTGTTCATTAAGCATTGTTCTACTCATCTCTTGTAATGTCCGGTTTTTACGTTCTACTACACCATTAGATTGAGGAGTACGTGGAGCCGAAAAGTTATGAGTAATTCCATTATTATCACAAAATTTTCCAAATTGAAATTCATTATCAAATTCACGACCGTGATCCGTTCTAATAGACACAATATTAGATCCTACTTGATTTTGAATTTTCTTACTTAGAATCTCAAATTTATCAAAAGCTTCATTTTTACTTTTCAAAAACTTAGTCCAAGTATAACGTGAGTAATCATCAACTATGACCAAAGTATAGAAGTTGCCTCCATAACTTTGTATAGCGGATGGACCAAATAAATCCATATGTAAAAGTTCTAGACACCTAGACGTAGACACCAAGTTTTTAGCCTTATGGCTACTATGGACTTGTTTACCGACTTTGCAAGCATCACAAAAGTGTTGGTCATATTTCAACTTGGGTAGGTTTCGAACTAAGTCTTTGGAGGAGAGGTTTTGGATTAGTCTCATGTTAGCGTGTCCTAAACGTCTATGCCATAAAGTTGAAGATTCATCTAATGAGGTAAGACAAAGTTTGTCTCTAGATGTTGAATCCAACTTCATGACGTATACGTTGTTCTTAAGGACACCTTTGGCTATGGTTATACCATCTTTAAGTATTTTACTACCGTTTTCACTAAAGAGGACATTATACTTATTACGACAAAGTTGACTAATACTAAGAAGATTAAATCCTAAGTTATCAACATGAGCAACATCATCTATAGAAAGGGAGTCATGAGAGATTGTACCTTTTCCGATGATTTTGCTCTTAGCATTACTACCAAACGTAACATTACCTCCATCACATTTGTGATATGTAGAGAAGAGGCTTTTATTACCCGTCATGTGCCTTGAACAACCGCTATCCTTGATCCATTCATCCGGATCCAAACAAACTTTGAGGCACACCTATTTTACGAAAAACACTCAAACATTTGGTCCCCAATTTCTTATGGGTCCATTTTGGTTAAGCATACCATTAATTTGTCCCAAATATGAAAATAGAGCATAAGGGTTCCATGGCATGTAATTTGAGGTTTGGTAATGTCCAGGAGTGTTTTGGTTCCAAACATGTTGGTAGTTTGATCGAGCATTGAAGTTGCTCTTTGGAAAGGGGCGTTTGGGAATTGGAGTCTTAGGTCTTGGTTGAGTAGTCTTAGCTCTAAATTCATTTTTACTAAGTCCTACTCCAGTTTTAAAGGCAGGTTTGGTTCCATTTTTATATGTAACTTTAACAAATTTAGAACGATCCGATGTGGATGGAGTAACTGCTGCAGCAGTCCTGGCGGAACCCTCGGGGCCAACGGGCGGAACCCTAATCTGGGTTCCGTCTGGTCCGCGGGCTGCTGTAGCATTTTTGTTTGTTTCATGTGTGTTCTTTTCTTGTTTCGTTTGTTCCTTAACGGTTTCTACTTTCCTGAAACCTAGACCTGTTTTATCAAACGGTGACTTTTGAAGTTTCATTATTTCATCCGCACATGAAATGCTCTTATCGAACTTTTTGAACTTTGTGGTTTGTTTGATTAGATCATTTTGAGTAATTTTAAGTTTTTCAACTTCAAGTTTAAGTTCTTCACATGATTTGCTTGCGGTGTCAATACCTTTACTCTTTTCTAATCTCTTAGCTTTTTCTTTTAATTCATAAACTTCATTTTCTAAAAACTCCTTTTTAGTTTTCAAAAATTTGTTTTTGTTTATGATTTTTAAGCTTAGTTCACAAAGTTTGTTATATTCATTTTGTAAAGTATCATCATCTATAGAGGAGTAAGATGAGTCGGAGAGTACCTCATTTGAGTTGTGAGCCATGAGAGCAATATCATCATTCTTTGGCTCATCATCATCTCCTTCATAGTCACTCCAAGCACTGCCCACAAAAGCTTGTTGAGGTTTGCTCTTGGGTGGTTTTGGACATTCTCCTATAAGATGACTTGTGTCTCCACACCGATAACATTTTCTTTCAACTTTTCCTTTTCGATCGTCACGATCTTTCCGGAAGTTTTTCTTGTCATCTTTGGGTTGCCTAACAAACTTCCCTCGCCTACGAAAGAACTTCTTGAAGTCTCTCACGGCCATAGCATATTCCTCATCATCACTATCCGAAGTAGATTCTTCATCATCACTTGATTGGACTCTAGCTTTCAAGGCAATGGACTTAACTTTTTCTTTCTTGCCTCTAACCAGTTCCGAATCTTTTTCCATTACCATTTCATGAACTTTGAGGTTTCCAATAAGCTCATCAAGTGACATGCTTGAAAGATCTTTGGATTCTTCAATTGCCGTCACTTTTGCTCTCCACTTCGGATGGAGTGCTCTAAGAAATTTCCTGACAAAGTTCTTACTACAAAAAGATTCATCAAGTGCTTTAAGTGAAGTAATAATAGTGTTAAACCTAGCAAAAGCATTATCAATAATCTCATCTTCGGTAATAACAAATTGTTCATATTGTTGAACAAGAAGATCAATTTTGTTATCTTTAACTTGTGAATTTCCTTGATGAGTGACAATTAAAGATTGCCAAATATCTTTGGCGGTTTTACACAAAAAGACTCTTTCATATTCTTTCTTAGGCAAAGCGTTGTAAAGCATCATTTTAGCTTCATTATTTTTACCTATTAATTTCTTTTGATCATCATCTTTAATGTTAGTAACTACGTTATCACCATCAACAATTATATACCATAAATCTATATCTTTAGATTTCACGTAAGTTTCAAAACGGTTTTTCCAATAGATAAAACCATTTGCTTCAAAGAGTGGTGGTCTTTGCATAGATTGCCCTTCTTTGTAATTTTCAAAATCCATGGATCGTTTCAAGTTTTAAAACACAATATATTTTAAAAGCTTGAGTAACGTAGCTCTTGATGCCAATTGTGGAAAACTAGAAGGGGGGTTGAATAGTTTAGCGTTTTAAAATCTTTTTAACTTGTTTAGTTAGCTTTGAAACTTTCCGTTTGATCAAAGATATATGCACAAACACAATATATAACATGCAAGTAAAGGAAAGAAACGATCAAACCACAACACGAGTATTTATCGTGGTTCGGCTACAAGGACTCTTTTTCCTTGCCCTACGTCCACGCCCCGAGTATCCAACTTGAGAGTTTCTTTCACTAGTCAACAAGCTCCTTTCACCGGCGGAGAAAACCTTACACGTCGCTTATACTTTTACCAACACAAAGCTAGATGTCGAGTTCTTTTACAAGGGTACAACAACTCCCAACACTCTTTGTATTTTAAGGACTAAAATACTAACCACTCACTTCAGATTATACACAAACAAATGACGCGTAAACAATACTAGTTTACACAATACTAAGCTACCAAGTCTTGCAACGTTGTGTTGAAAACTTGTAACTTTAAACGACCTTGTGAGCTTCTTTGCTACAAAAGGAAACTTCACATTTACAATGTTAAAGGGTTAGAAGAAAGGATGAGTATGTGTGTGTAAAATATGAGCTCAAGAGGGTTACCAAAAATCAAGTTATGGCTTGGTATTTATAGCACAACAAACTGTGTGCTCGGCGGATCAGGCGGAACCCTCAAATGGGTTCCGCCTGTGTACCCCCAAGGTACCGCCGGGTCTGCAGTAGGTTTTTGCAATTACTCTTCAAACCAAACAAGGTCTTGTCTCATAACTCCTAGCAACCAAACAATGTCACATCACTTAAAGCAAGTCAAACATGAAACTTGTAAGCAACAACAAAGCTAGTCAAACACATTTCTTACCATAAATGTATAATGACAAAACTTGCCATAAATGTGATGTGACTATTTCTAATTTAAGAAATAAACTTGTGTTATGTTTTATGAAATGTAAAATGTAGCAAAGGTCTAGTTTATGCAAGTCTTAAAAACTAAGATTATATTTTGCTTAGAAACTAAAGTTTACATTTTGTCGTTAACAAAACTTAGCGAAGATCGTAAAATATAAATAACGTTTTTAGGCGATATTTGTATTAACAAACATGTTTCACTTTTAGTAATTTAAGACCCGTGTAATATATGGGTTTTTCTAAGCAAATCTTGCACTATATGCTATTGTGACTATATCCCATGACAACTCATATAGTGCTATATTCTTCTCATTTTCTCGAAGTTTAATAAACTCCATTTTTGGCAACCGTAGAATATAGCTTAATCCACAAAAGTTGTGAATTTGCTGGAACATCCTGATCTCGGGTGACTTTTGACACCGGCCATTGTACACATAAAAAGGGTTTTAAACATGTTTTAGTATTCGTAGTTTAAGACACCGGAGTGTTCTATTCTTTTTATCGAAGTCTAATTAACTCCATTTTTATAACTATAGAATATAGCTTTATGTGATAATCATTTATGTACTATACGAAGTTGCATAATTGAACTAATCTAGCAATTTTCAATAAATAATGCATATTTGAACTAAAATAGCAAATTCCAATAAATAACGATCAAAGCAATCATCAATTTCCGCGAAGACAAATTATTACAAAATATATTCGTATTTGTATTGTTTGTGTCAGAAACAAATATATACTTGTGCTTATTTAAGACATATTGCTTCACGGTCAATCAGACACACCATCTTTATTCTTTAGTAATAATATATGTTTTGTGTATCTTGGAAATAGTATTACCAATTAATCCATCAACATACATTTTGATTCCAAACAACTGATACACATGTATACTTATTTCCTTTAACTACACAAAATCATGAGCGGAGAAGGTTACTGTGAACATAGCTTGACTTATGTGCAAATGTTGTTAAACAAAACAAACTACCGGAACTATATGAATACCGGATATATGCTGCAGAGAGGTTAGCCTACGTTTTTTATTTACGAATACCAGTCCTCATTTGTTGGAATGGATAGTTAGTCATTTGTTGTAAACATGTTCCTATGTTTATCGAACAAGACTTCTTTTCTATATATTAGTATAATGTACTCGTATTAGAGCTTTGTACTTATATTAGTATGGCTTTAACAAACACATTATAAAATGTTTTGTATTATAAGGGGGAATCAACTACATAAAGATAAACAAAATTATAGATTGAAACCACGGTCTTTGACAGAGCTTTCAAAACCTAAAAAAGTTTTAAAGACTTAATCATCCAATCAAGAAAACTGGACTAAAATAAGAAAATGACAATGACAAACAAATAGCTAGTTGGCTACTAAGTTTTTAAGGACCATATTTAAGCTTACATAAACACCCTAGAGATCGGGATTTTATTATAGAAACCTCACATTTTAACCGTAAGCGGATCGACCGAAGTAGGCTTGTTTGTGTTGATGCATGTTCATGTTCTTCCTTCTCGTGTGCTACATCCTAAATAAGCACAAACTTGAATTATCAAATGAAGTGAACAGCAGTTCTGAATAATATGTATAAATGTTGTTTGTTTCAAATCACAAAATAAACAACGCAATTTTCAAGGATGAAAGAAAAGAAATATTAAGACCTCTCGTGGAGAGTTTCTTTACCTTCCTCTACGACAATATGTCTCTCCCCATCTCCAACTTTTCTTTCTCAACTTGCAACTTTGGCTCAATATGAGCTCCTTCAAAATATATTATGTGCAGTTTCAATACGCAATCCAAACAACTCATATATAGCAGTTGCAAGAAACTATACCAAAGTCAATGTGAAGTCATTTGTTCAGGTGTTCAGGTATGCAAGGAGAGAGACAAATGGGGTTGTATATGAATGAGAGTAGCAATGGTATCAAGGTCAATGTGAGGTGGCCGTGGTTGTATATGAATGAGAGTAGCAATGGTATGAAAGTCAATGTGAGGTCACATATGGCTTAAAGAACACGTATCTGGTTGTAGCACTGCATTTGAGTGAGTGATTGAATTTGAGGGAGCATGTTTGACAAAAGTCACAATAATTAAATAGTCCACGCAATAAAATGACACGGCCATTAGGATGAACACGATAGTAGATTATTAGGGGTTACAACCATGTTTAAAGGCCTAAAAATATCAGCCGAAGGTCATAAACCACCAATGGTCATAAGACATGCAAGCAGGGAACACAAAATCTAAGTTTGAGTACAAATTTATAAGAAAATACCTCATAAATTATAGCGGACTCTTGGTTTAATACACCTCCAAACTGAGTATTGCCCACACCATCTCTGTAATATAGTTAATTCGATCTCGCTAACACACTAAGTGACGGAAGAACATAAGATTATGAGTTGTCATACCTAAAAAAAGGTATTCTTTTAGGTAATTTTTTATGCTTGATTAGGTAGGATTTGAGGAGCTCCCTACAAAGCAGTAGAAGTGAAATAATGAGTTAATATTTAATAACATTCATTTTATGAAAATGGTATTAAAAGTGTTCATTTGTTACCTGATCATTTTCCCAAAGATGTCGATTATCTCCTAGCAGTCATTATAAGTCTCTTGCCACTCATAAACTCAGCCAAGACCCAATCTCTTTCATTCTGGCTTTTATCACCATGGATGGATAATTTACACCATCCATCCATTCTAAGTTGTAGTGTCACTTGATCACATCCTTTCCTTGTTTCCACAAATATAAGAATTCTGCTTCCATCCATTATTTCCTTGAGTAGTCTGATCAGCCTACAAAGAATAGAAAAGTTAATAGTTAAAGGCCAATTTTTCTTATTATCCGCTTGATTTTTAGAAATTACCACTTTATACCTGGTGTAATTTTCCGCATCTTTTACAACTTCTATAACCTGGTTTAGTGACTGGTTCGCTTTCAGAATGGGGGAACCAATGATCACCTGCAGAGTTTGATTTAAAGAAGATGAAATAAGCAATGTGATTAGAGGTTTACGCCACATAATATAAGAAAAATAGTTTCATCTATAGATCACAAGGATGCAGAATGGTAACCTTGTATGGATTGCGTAAGAACTGCCTTGCCAAACTCTCAACGGTTTTAGGTCTTGCTGCACTCCGATATAGAGTTTGTCTATATGGTCTGATCTGTAAAGCGAAACAGAAGTCAAGTATCACCCAAATGCCATCACCTTAGACTCGATTTGAGATATGTGGTAAACCAAACTGACCCATTCACCGGACAAAATTTCCACCTCTGAAAATAAAGACAAATAGATTCAAAGACATACCCCAAGGATTGACCACGTTTGAAATACCAACGGTACTTAGCGAATCGTTAACCTATTTAGCAACTTCCTTATATTGTTGTTCCGGAGCCAATGACAAACTATTTTTTCCAATCTCCTATATAAACAACCAGAGCTTTGTTTCCTAACAAACTTATAATCATTAACACAAAAATAGTCAATATAAAACCCTGAATCCTACTTCTAATTATTAAAATGCATAAAAATTATTAAAAAATAACAACCTTATTGAACTTAAAAACGTGATTGATTTGCTTCCCATCGATACTCGTGAAATGGCAACTTCACGTTGGTAGTCATTACACGTCACCACTTGTGGCGCATTGTTCCGTTTTTCATCATCACTAAACGGCCTATCAAAAAACCAATAAAATCTCATGGCCATTGCTGATAAAAAAAAACACAGATTTGTCTAATAAGTGGCTGTGACAAAGAAAAAACATGCAAGATTAACTCTAATAAAACGCACATGAAGTTGAAGAAAGTTAAATTTCATTCACCTTCTCATCAAGCCCTGATCAAGATTAAAGACCATCACATACTCCAACTCAAGATCCCGATTCTTGAAATCATACACAATCATAACAACGAATTGCACATATATAACATTAGATTGATGTGATACATAATTAAATAAATATAAACAGAAGCATAGGATATTGAGACAAACCTTATTGTTAAATGACGAGTCGATTTTGTGTTGCGGTTTTGTTGTGGCTTTGATTTAGGGTTTTGTTAACGACTGAATGAGTAGCACATAATTTTTATCATTTTTGAATAAGATGAGTATCACAGAAGTTTTGTGAATAGAAGGAAACTAAATCAATGTTTTGAATGGGTGTTTTAAAGAGCGTTTGACTTCACAAGAATAGACCAAATATATTCAGTTTTACAAGGGCAAAATGGGGATTGACCCAAAAATCAGTTTTTCAGTTTTTCAATTTTTTCATTTGACCAAAAACACATTATAAGTAGTTAAGATATTATGTTTTGAATTTTCTATAATAGTTAAGAATTTCGTAATTTAAGGGGCTAATTCGCAGTTTCACACTTGGCAACCCAAATCAATGAGAAAAGCCACCACGGCACCACTACAGATTACAAAGAAGTATAAAGGTTGATTACTTTAACATATTTTTGTCTAATCTATCTAGATCATCAAGATACAAAATTTGAAAAATTCAAAACCAAACCAAGTGATCTTTCTTTACGCGCTTGTCCTTATAGCATACCCTCTTTGATCTCTTCTTCAATCGCTAGTCAACACCAACAACATCAAACAATAGACATTTTCTTTAATACCCATTTTTTAAACTCCTTTAAATCCCCATTTTCATTAGCAAAACCAAAGGAACCTTTTTAACTTCACAGTTCTTTCTTAGTTGAAAACTGCAAAATCTAGCAAAGATTCAATATGTTTGGGATCAAGAAACCTCATTTCCCCCACAGAATTACTAAACATGCTGCTAATCCATTTGATTCTGATGACGAGTTGGACAAAAAGCCAACCTTATACCCGGCAAGTTCTGCGTTGGTTCAAAATTCGAGAGATATGCTTTTTGAAGATGATGCGGTCAAAGGTTCAGGATACAAAGTTAGTTATGCGTCAAAAAACAAATACAAGAATGATTTTGTTGATTCTGGTGGAATTGAGAACCAAGATGTTCAGGAATTGGAGCATTACGCTGCTTATAAATCTGAAGAGACTACAAAAACCGTCAATAGTGCCTTAAAGATTGCAGAAAACATACGAGAAGATGCCACAAAAACACTGATTACACTGCATGAACAGGGTGAGCAGATCACCAGAACCCATATGACTGCAGCTGATATCGAGCAGGATCTTAGCAGGGGCGAAAAGCTATTGGGAAGTCTCGGGGGCATATTCTCAAGGACCTGGAAGCCTAAGAAGGGTCGTGCAATAACAGGACCAGTGATCATGAGAGATGACCCAGCGCTACGAAAGGGTTCCCATTTGGAACAAAGAGAAAAACTAGGACTTACAACAACCCCGACTAAGGGACCACATCATTCAAGAACGCCACCACCTGAACCCACAAACGCAATGCAGAAAGTCGAGTACGAAAAAACAAAGCAAGACGATGCCCTCTCAGACTTGAGTAACATTCTTGGGGAACTTAAAGAAATGGCACTGGACATGGGTTCAGTGATAAACGTTCAAAAATACGCTCTTAATCCTCTTGATGATGATGTCGAGGAGCTCACTAACAGACTTAACGGTGCTAATCTACGTACGCAGCGTTTGCTTGGAAAATAGATTGATTGAGCATCTCTTATTCTTGAGTTTTACTTGATGATTGCTATTATTTTGTTCCTTGTCTGCATCATATTGATAATTCATTACAGATAAACATTTGTATGCTGAAGTTTATCATGTTATCAGAATTTTCTTGCTAGCCTTTACCAAAAAAAAAAAAAAAAAAAAAAAAAAAAAAAAAAAAAAGATTTAACTTTTATGATTATAAGTTGTGAGCTCCAACAAGAAGTTAATCACCAAGTCCAAAAAACATGGTTTTCATCTTTCTCAAGCAATTAACTCCTCATCCATGCAATCCCTTAGCTTTATCCTCGCAATCTCCATTCCGTCAGTGATCTCAATCACATCGCAACATTCGGTTTTACCATTCTGCAACAAGTTAAAGGGTACAAAATAAACTAATCAACTAATGATAAGAAAACAAATCTACGTTTACATGTGTAAATGTGAGAGTTAAACTCGCCTGGTTAGGTTTCGTAAGAGGCGACAAAACTTCAATTCTGGATACAGAATCAGCTGAATGATTACCAGCTGCTCCACAAGTCGGCAGCTCACGTGAAGCTACACGGACATAACTTGTTTGGACTTCATCATCATTGATCTTCTTTATGGAGTCAAATGAAAACACGTGAGGAGTTGCGCATGGGTCATTTGAGAGTGGTCGGGTGTTAAAGATATAGAGTAGATGTGACTTAGGATCCCTTGCCCATGGCAAGAACGTCTCAAGTGGGGTCTTTAAGGTGCTACGTGGGATGATATTTTCATAAATCTGAATTGAGTAGCCCCACGAGAGTGAAAAAGACCAACTCAATTGTCTATAGTAACATATGCTTTGTTGTACTAAACGAGACTGATCAACATTTGCAGCTTTCATTAGATGTTTTGTAGATTCAGAACGATTCATGGTGTGGAAAATAGGTTCTATGTGGTCAAAATGATGAAGGGAAAGTAATGGTGCTTTTGGGTGAGAAGATAGTAACCCTGATATATCTCCATGTAGATCTATCTGTACAATAAAAATATGTTTAAGAATTTAGCTGCTCCATAAATAGCAAGGTGCAGTGCCAAGAATATGCTTATTTTTCCGCATTTCTCTATTAGAATTGCATTTCTTAAAGGCACCCAACATATATAAGAAAATTTGCAAATATTAACCATAGCTTTGCTGTATAACAAATAAGATGTTTTCATACAACATATAGCTCAATCGTCTTATCGGAATATGTACGTATTAGTTCTTTAGCAACTTGACTTGAAAAATCATATGTTTGATGAGTGATATTATACCTGGTGAAGACCTTGATGAGCAGTCATCGAAACTCCCAAATCATTGATACAAGTCATTAAAATTAAGTCGGAACTACCTATATACGGATACCTTCTAAAACAGTCTTCTATATCTTTTTGTACCATTTTCGCCAACGGATAACTCATTATTAGTCCTGCCCCGCCAAATCCCATGTCATATGAATAATGTTGATTGGACACTATACACTCCGAATGACCACCAATATATACGTACTTAGTATGATCATATTTCGACAAAACATCCACCAAATTGTCAACAAAAAATATCGAGTCATCATCTCCCATGACATACCATCGTACCCCTTCCCTCTCTTCCCTAAAGACCTCGATAACCGCATGCACTATCCGAGCCTGGATTGGGGAAACATGCTTTATTTCATCTAATAACTTTGTAATATTATCTGAGATACGGAAAGGAGGAGATGCTGACGACCATGGCAGAATATCGTTTGTGGGTTCTTTGTCAAGGTAGAGGAAGCCACGGGTGATGTTTGGCCGCCACCATGACTCAATGTAGGATTTTCGGTAATGCCATGTATTTAAGGACCCTACAAGTCCGAAAACAAGGTGAGAAATATTGGTGGAGTCCGGTGGTAGCGAGGACTTGTGTGTTGTCACATTAAAGACTTTGGTTTGGAAATACTTTGGTTGGTTTAGTGAGAGCATAAGGACTATGAAGACAAGAAAAATTGATCCCAAAACCATAAGCATTGTGCAACTTATGTTCGATTTATGTTTCCGAGTAGAAGCAGCCATTGCTAAAGCACTGCACAAAGTGAGATGGTAGTAAGATGGAGTACAATTAGTGATACTTAACTTACTCAAACATGCTCAAACTTGTGCTTAAGAATGTATAACTTGCCATGCATGTTGTAATGATTATAAAGTAGTTGATTTAATTTGAAACCATCTACTATCATATTAACGTGGTATGATTGAAGGCTACAACAATCAATTTGCGATGCTAAAAAGGTAATGAAGTAGCATCCAAATTGTATTTCTTGATGAAAAACTAAGTTCTTGTTTCTAAATAAAGGTTTATATATACATGCCGTAACAAATCACAAACACTTTATTACTGGAAGGGTTAAGTAAATGCAATCGTAATTGTGGTAAATTATTACCATCTACCAAGCACATCCTTTCCAACTTGTGTATGAGAAGTTGAGAACGACTTCCATTTAGCACAAGACATTAAAGAAATGAATTGGGTCACGTTTTCACCACCTATTTACTAATGTAAAATAATTATTATAAGAGGTATTTACCTATTTTCAAGTAATAGCATGAATTGTTACATCTACATACACATAAATCATATTCAAATTCTCATAATAAACATTTTCTAAATAATGGTTAAATAAAAAAATGGTAAATAATGAAACATTTTAGGTATTCTTTCAATGGTCATATTTTGATAATCAGTACATATTTAAAATGACATCAGCTTGGTTGGGTTTTGTGCATAATTTAAAAGCCGAAATGATGCAATTGATGCCAATTGCGTGAATTAACTCCAAACGATTTAAAAAATATGGCCAAAACAATACGCATGTAAGGTCTTGGCAAAATTTGTAACTTTTAAAGGGATAGCAGCAGCCGGCCCATGACGCCCGACAGTTAGATTTTGAGAAGAAAGATAGAAAGCTTTGACGAGGTGGTATGAAAGCAGCGTTTCGTGGCGTCGACTAGATCTCAGGATCAAACCCGCTCGGATGTCATGTTCAAGGTAGGTGCCCGTTGTGTCAAACTTGCCCTATATTATTTTGTCCTGAAACAGAAACCGCTTGCCTTGTTCAAGGTATAGTATGGCTTCATTGCCTACTGTCGAGCCTACTGATTAGGTTCCTAACAGCCATACAAGTGGGTCGAATGCGTTCGAACCCAAACCGCTGTTTGGCCACTATACACCACCAACCCAAAATGCAACTCACATTCCCCACCGGGCCGTTCTTTTCGGTAGGCATGGAGAAGGCCCCATGGGCTTCAATGTGAAAATTCTAAGCTTAGAGAAATTATTAACCTTGTGTCACATTTGAACCTTACCGATATCTTTAATTCATAGATTTGCTTCGCTTGCGATTCGACTGGGTCTTCGATACAATCTATGAGATGGAATATTATCACTTCATAACCAACAACTCACTCACAACCCACTAAATGGAGCAACGCACTCCCTTCTAAGATCAATATTTTCTCATGCCGGATTGCCCAAAGTAGACTGCCGACTAGGTATAACCTTGACACTAGAAGAATCGACATTGATTTGACTAGGTACCTGGTTTGTGAGAATGACATCAAGGGCTCAAGGCCAAAGATCATTTGTTCATCAACTATGATGCTAAAGAAACATGGTGCAAGGTTCTTATTTGGTGGAGAT
The DNA here is from genome assembly GCA_030686995.1 of Artemisia argyi. NCBI lineage: Eukaryota > Viridiplantae > Streptophyta > Magnoliopsida > Asterales > Asteraceae > Artemisia > Artemisia argyi. The sequence continues at coordinate 17,890,341 of CM060676.1, forward strand.
CAACAATTTTACCATCACTAATCTCTAAGACACTTTATGTCTTGTGGGCTAGTTCTTGGATACCACCAGGAAGCTCTTTGATGCAACAATTCAATAAACATTTTGGACCTTTTGAAGCTTTAGGAACAAATCATCCTTTGAGACAAAATATCCCAACAAAGAGCTTATTCTCAATGACATAGTGCTCTCCTAACTTCGGTCTCGTGTAGGATTAAGAAAGTATCTAATAATTGGATCGAGTGGTTTAGTAATCCATGTAATACTCTTCCATCTTTTTTGTAATTCTTTTCGGTCTCTAGCATTTTGATATGGTCAAGTTTTCTTTAATGAAATTGTATTAAAAAAAATCATTACAGAAAAACTTCAATCATGCCAAGTATGTGAACTCAAATTTCATAGAATAATCAATCCATCTTGCCAACCAATCCAAGGTACATGTTATGCATATATAGACTGTAACGCCACATCAGCAAGATTACAAGAAGTTATAATATTTTACAGACCTTCGTAATAATCCTAGTGACGGACATATACTATAAGATTCGGCATATATAAAAAAAGATGAAGCCAAAAATGCTCTACGTATTGTCTAATGCAAGTCATTATATTTAGCGAATTCTGAATATTATCATTCTACATCCCCTAAATAGTTTATTGAGAGTTATTTCACACGACTTTATCTCCTTCATCTTTTTATTTTCATATTTTTATAGTTTTTCAAAACCCTTTAAGTACCAAATATGACATTTCTCCTTGCGTCAAAAATACACTTAGCATATCCAAACACCATCTCGGACACAACATTTCTAATATTGAAGCTATAAATATCAAACCCACATCTTGTGGTCAGGGACGAAGCCAGAAATTAGGAATACGGGGGGCCGAAATTTTTTTCTCAAGCTAACAAAGTAATTTAACTAAATGTTAAGGGAGTCATTTGCCTATAGTTGCGTCATATGCTTAAATTTTATAAGGTAAATAGCAAAGCGATTGGACATATTGGAGGGGGCCGAGCACCCTGGCTCCCCCACTGTCTCCGTCTCTGTTTGTGGTGGTGTTTTTGGCTAGAAATGGTGGTGGTGGTGTTAGCGGCCAAAATTGGTGGTGGTGGTAGAGTTGACCGGTGGTGATGGTGTTTCCGGGTGGAAGTGATGATGGCGGCTAAAAGTGGTGGTGGTCGTTGACTTGTGGTGGTGTACACATTGGTGGCAGAAAGTGATAATGATTGTTGTATCCAGGGATGGACTCATATGGGAGTCGGGTGTGGCACGGGTCACACCTAATTTTAGGTCACGAAGTGTAAATTTTTAAGAAAATATGTCTTTTCAGGCTCGTGCAACACCCAATTTTACCTAATAAATTCTTTATCGGACAACTTTAGTACTCATGGTCATACAAAAAAATTTGTGCAACACCCTCTCAAAAATCCTGGGTCCGTCCCTGGTTGTATCCATATATAAGTTATATTATATATATAGGATAAAAATTAAGTTTCTTTTACTTAATCATTTAAACTAGTGTCCTTAGACAAACCTTAAGTTTTAGCCAATATAAATTAAATAACTTATGGATACAACTTACCCGCCAAAACCATGCAGGTTCAACATGCAACGCGTCCTTGTTAAAACTTAATCAATTTAATTTGTTTGACAATTTCATCATGTGAATATATTTTTCTGCTAGTTTATAAACATGCAATATTAAATCCAGAAAATTATACACTCTTTTATGTTTCTTAACATGTCCAATCCTAATATTTACAGAAAAGATTAATTTGTTCTCAAAATTATATGTAGAATTCTATATGAAAGAGACAGTAATTTTTCCAGATCCGGTCACTTATGTAAAATTCTCGGTAAGAGACTAAACAGAAACGACATAGCAGTTTTCGAAATACTTAACAGAGGCTTTTATCACAATTGTTCAAATAATTTAAAGAAAGCATACCGTGCTCCGACGTTTGAACGAGTTCTTCCATGCTCAACAAATATTTTGTAGTTGAAGGTCTTGTTCGTAATGTTGCAACTTGCAAGTACTCCTTCGGTTCTTGCCGATATTCAGTTTCAATAAATATTCTGTCAAAAAAAAAAAAAAAAAAAAATATGTAAGCCTATGTCATCTCCTTTCAAGCTTGTCTTCAACAAGTCACCCATATACGATTCAAGTTTAATGATGAATCCATTACACACCCAACGATCGATTGATCATGATTATCGCCAAGAATATATTGTATCAGCTTTGTCATGCAAACATAAATTTACAATTTACATTACTAGGACAAATAATTCTTTATTGGTTCTACGGAGTATCATGTAAAGATCGATATAAAATATCCAGGCCTTAGAATCTATACCATTCAAATGATCATGAAATGGATATCATGAGTACGTATTTGATTCATTATTGATTTTCATGGAGAAAATTATCCGAAAAAAAGCAAAATTAGAACATTATGTTTTCTCAAAAACCAATTTTCATGCATTTGATAATCTCTGTGTATATATATCATGAATATTTAATTAACCAACATTTTTTAAATTTCTAATCAGTTAGAGAACCATTTCATGCAAATTAGACACATGCGTTACCATGGATTGTTGTCATTCCATGCATACGTTAACATCAATTCCATGCATATGTTAGAGAAAAGAAAAAAGAACAAAAAAGAAAAACACCTATTTTCATATATTAAATGCTTACTCAAAGTGAATGAACCGATTAACTTGATCGATTCCTTGGTACTGATTTCATAGAATCCAATAAATTAAATCAAGGTTATGGTTCCAATGCATATATGTTGACTCCATGTATGAACATAATTTTAAAAATTCTTTAAGGTCGATAATAGGGAGGGAGTTTTTACCTTGTTTGTGTTTCGAGTTAACACAAATAAAGGAATTTTTAAAATTGTCCTATATTGCCTTGTAAAGAAAATTCACCTGGCTTTATTTATTTATATGTTATACTAGAGTTTATTCGTGTTAAGCCAAACCTTAAACCCGAATAACACTAATTACATTACGGTCAGGTATTGGTATGATTTATTGTTCAGATATTCAAGATATAGAAATATCTCTATTAATATAAAATGACACTAGCTAGGTCCCGCACGTTGCAGTGACGAGTACTATGTAGTCATAACTTTTGGTGAACTATAATACTCAATTATATATTTTTCGGGATAAAAACTTTACGCATGGCGAGAATTTTATGGAATAACTTTATCGCACACTATCTCATATAAAGATGGTAGAGTACTCGTGCATTGCGATGCAATGGCTGTATGAAAACAGTAGTAAGTAGTATTATAAAGTTGTGACGATTGACGGAGAAAGGTACTTGCTAGGCTGTTGTGCAATATTCGTAACAATATTATATAACATGTAAACATAGAGTATTATATATTAGTTCGTTCAAATATATGATTACTCGCTAGTTTGTTGTGTAATATTCGTAACAAAATATGAATTACAATATTCACAAGTACGCAATTCTCATACCTTATAAGCCACCTGAAATTTTTTATACTTTGACATGTACGATTCTTTTCAATCGAATTTAAGTGCATGGGTTATGATGACCACATTACTAGCTTGTTTGGTTGTACATTGTGATATATTAATTGTATTTTCCAATGAGGAGGTATTTTAAGACTTACATTAATTATAAGTGTTGTCTCTTTAGCTTTATTATTTACTAGTCATTCAGACCCGTGCGTTGCACATGGGCTCTATCTAATTGGTAATAGTGTAATGTGTGGTATTTATTTTCGTCATTAGGTTTGTAAGTTGTGATGGTATCACAACTTTTGTAAGCATCGCATAAGTTTAAGATGAATGAGTTTAATTAGTTGTTTGTGACTGTTATATTTAGACCGAGTCATTCATACTCGTGCGACGCACACGGGCTTAATCTAAATGTTCGTTAGTGTATTGTTCAATACTAATTTTCGTCATTACATGGGTTGTATATAAGTGTTCATAGCGTAATCTTTAGCACTTATTTTCGTCATTATATATCTAAGTTGTGATAGTATCACACCTTTTCTAAGCATGACACACATTTAAATAGTTTATTGACAATAAAAGAGTATATGTATAGAGACTTTTTTCAAGATGTTATATTTAAAAGAGTCTCTTCACGTGTAATTTTTTAATATATATAAGTTACATACTAAATGTCAAAGGGAGGTTAAACGTATATGGTTCTTTCAAAATAAATGTAACCCTTATATAAAATCGTAACAAAGTGGATATTCTCTATATTTTGAGATCTAACTTGTGACAATGAATTATCCTTTTGGTTTATCATATCAAATACGGTAGCTTACCTTACTACGCTTAGTTATTCGAACTTTATTTTATCCACAAAAACCATTTAAGTTTCAATATTTTTTTATTGTTGTGAAAATCGATCCAATATTGTTAGCATATTGCCTATATAAATATATTTGAAGACATCAATCTTAACATATAATTTTTCTACTCTTAATAACTAATATAACAATTTCATTTTGCCAAATTTGTTTGTCATTCTACAAATGAAACTAAAATCATATTAAGATAATCAATTAATCTCTATAGTGATATTAACACCTTGCAAGACAAAAAACTACATTAAGAACAAACATATTAAAATGCACCAACAAAGTGTAGTAATAATTATTGATTATAAATTAAATGCTCGTCACATTATTTTCAAGAAACTTACTTGCTAACGAATCAATAGTATTAGCCCGTTTATCGGTATTACATGAAGTAAAATATTGCATGTTAAATTTGTAACGTAAATTAATATGAATGTTAAGTATTCATTCCACCGATGGTTGTGGCGTTGTTCTTGTTGTTGTTGTCTTTGTCGTTGTTCTTTATTGGTCTTTTGCATGTTTTGTTCTTGATACAATTTTTGTGATTTCTCAATCTCTTTCTTTAATGATTCTTGACGTGCTACAAAAAACAATTAGATATAGTTGATAGTTAGTAACTTAAATACAGTTAATCAATATATTGCATTTTCGATCAAAGTAAAAATGTTCGTGCATGTTTCACTTAATTGATAAAGACAACGATGTGTAAGATCTCTTAAACCATTAGAGAAGATGATGTTACTACCAAACCTCCTAAGCACGATCTTTATGTCCTACATTGTTACACACACAAAACACATGTGAAATTTACATGAAACAATATAAATCAATATGGTAAATAAGTAAGACGATATGATGCTTACTTTACCACCATAATAAGTTGTAGGCCAATGTGCACGTGGTGTGGAGGAAGTTGTGGTTTGTTGTGTGTGATTTTTGACACATTATATAGTTGATAAAATATTTGTAACTTATGGACGGGAAGGTAAAAAGACTAACCACTAATTGGTGTGTTTAATTTATGCATTCATGGCATCAAACACTTCATCTCCTATGTACTTATCCTTATGCATAACTATTAAATCAATGTACTAACACATGAAGCATCCACATTTCACTTTCAATTTATGAGCCATTTATTATGACCACTTACATTTATAAGGCTACTTAAGCTTTTAGTATATAAGATGTTTCTTAAATTGTTGTTTTTGTGTTTGAATGATTTGTACAATATGTTTTATTATTTGTATTGTTTAATTTAAGTTTAGGAGATGTTTTTTTATCTTTTTGGAACGGTGATTGTATTAGAAACTTGCAAATGGCTAGAAGAGAAGTTAGAAAAGGTGGGATAGAGCGTTACAGGAGTTATTAAACTACTTTATCCGGTTTAAATAATAACTTTTACATCTAGAAGTAATCCTATTGAATGATAAGAGCTTAATTTCATTGAGTAGGAGATCTTTGCTAGGCCACTTGTTGGAAAAGATAATGTTATTCCTAAATCTCCATAAGCAACAAACTATTATTTGAACAATAAAATCAAAGAGCCTTTTTTGCTTTGTTGCAAAATGAGTCTGGTCCGCCAAGTGTATAGCATCACGGAGGTTGTTGACTGAAATATTGATGATGCACGACCAATTTAAAGAACTAATATTTTAAAAACACGATTGAGCTATATAAGCTTAAGCAAATACCCCTTAGTGTTTCCATTACTTAACTTAAAACAACCTAAAATAGTGGTCAACTAAAAAACAATTAGTGAGGGACCAACGATGTAATTGGGTTTTGGACTAAAAGACGAAAATACCATCGTGCGCAAGTCATATGTCATGCTTAACAAGTAAAAGTAATGGTTGTTACGTAGAACAGAGGCTTAGGACTAAAAGGGAGTGAAAAAGCCGACCTTGGGACTATTCCGGAAGAACCCTAGAACGGAAGATTGGACGTAGAAATGGGACCAACATTGGGTACCAACGGTTATTATCTATATAGGTGTTAAATAAAAATATTAGTAAAATAAGATTTTCACTTTTAGCAACGACAAGGTTGTTGCTAAAAGTCTCCGTTCATTTTACTAAATTTTTGCGTTGAAAGTCAAAGTTAAAGGTTAAAAAAAGTTTTAGCGACACCTTTGTCGTCACTCAAGGTTGCATCCAAAGTCAAAATTTGAGAATCGACTATTTCGTCGTTTAGTGGACTTTTAGCCACCACGAAACTAAAAGCCCCGATTCTAGTAGTGTAATTAACTCTTATAGTTTTCTTCTTTAATATTTCTATTAGATAAGACTCTACAATACTTTTCAGGTTCTATATAAAATATACATTTAAGGAATAAACTCCTTGTATATCCATGATGCTGCATGGCCATGGTCCAAGCGACCTAGCGACTTAGCCTACTATACCCTGTCTACTTATCTCGTCGAAAATTCCAGTGTTCAACGTGATCCCCAAAATCAAGACCATTTCAGATCACAAATTCCAAGTTACAACATACGTTTAAATCACACTATTGTCCTAACATTTTCCGGTGTATTGCTTATATGAGTTGAAATCAATGTATAACCAAAATTATCTAAATATCAAATGAACCAAAATAAGCCACTAATTTTTTCATATAAAAAAATAATAATAATAAAAATAAAAAAAACCACTTGCCACCTCTTTTTTAAAAATAAAATATCTTGCAAACGATAATTCGTCAAGTGAAAAAAATTACACCATCGTAGACATGCACTTCAATATACTTTCGATGATTTTTTTCATTTTTTTTCAGTTGCGTCTGGAAATCACATGTGATTTGTATCACAAATCACATGTGTGATTTTATGTGATTTGTGATACAAATCACATGTGATTTATTCAGATGTAACTGAAAAAAAAAATCGAAAAAAAGTTAGTCGAAAGTATGTAGTGTCTGTCTATAAAAAGATTATTTAATTTTTGTCGCAATTGTATGATTCGTTTTGCATAACGATTAACGGTTTGCGAGATATTTATTTTTTTTAAAATGATGAAAGCTTATTTTCTATGTTTAGATAAAAAAAATGGATGGTAATAATTGGTTTATTGTATCTTTATAAAATATACATTGAACTTTTCTCATGCTTATATATAAAGACATGACTTTTGTTTAATTGTTTCCCACCATATGTTCGAAAATGAGGGAAGTATGCGTAAGCTGTTTCTTGGACCCAAATTAACTTTTTTTTAACAGCAATTGTAGTAACATAACAAGACGCTAGTGGAAAGAGATAACATTGAAATGAGAGAGCATTTTAGATCCCGACACACCAAAGACTTAGACCCCCACAACTATGTTTAGGATTGTGATTTGTTAGTTAGTGTTAGTTTTGTACGTAGTATTTTTTTTTTTTTCAGTAGTTACATTAGCATTACGGTATTCCTGTCGATAACTATGCAACATGTTCACGTAACTGATGAAAATTTTCATGTAGAAAGTTTTTAAGGACATAATTTATTCTAATGCTTTTATGGCACATATATAGTTTCAAACACGTAGTACGTACTAATGCTTGTATGGCACATATATAGTTTCAAACGATACATAAGTAACAAGCTGATGGATCTATCATGATGCTGATATGCGTAGATCAATTGTGAGTTTGAGCTTGTTTGTAAGCAGTTGCCTCTGCAAGAGTGCTGCAGCACCTGCAACCTCTGTTGTAGTAACGTCCACCACCGCAGCAACCATACCTGCAATAGTTTCCTCCATGACGACCACCGTTGTTATACCCTCCACGGCCTCCACCATTGCGGTAACCTCCTGGTCCGCCATTGTAGTATCCACCATCATCACGACCATACTTGGCATCTTCTACCTCACCTGCATCAGTATTACATGAATTTACATACTACCGTATTTTTTTTTAACGTTAATTTCATTAGAACTACACGATGCGATGAGAAATGAATTTACTCACTCTCATGGCTCGAGGCCTCCTTAGCGGCAGAGACTTGGGAGGAAATGAGAAGAACAACCGCAAAAGCTAATGCAAGAAGAAGAAATGTCTTGGAAGCCATTTTGAATTGTTTCTTGAATAGGAAATATATTGTAGAAGCTAGGATGAAAAAACCAGTGTGCTACACTTGTCTATTTATAGAAGGATTTATACATACAAAGATGTAGTTTTATTGCTATTGGTTGGCTGGTAAGGAGATGGGTCCATGCTTTAATTTCATTGCCATTGACATTGTCAGTACATTCTTATCCTTGAGTCAATCCTTCATTTTTATATAAAAAAAAAACAAATATCAGCAGGTAATAAATACAAATCAAACGCTAGCAAGTCAATTGCGTGCATGCATGTACATAGATATATTTCTGGATTTTCTATAAAATCAGCAGAGTAATTTATGGGACACAATATATAAAAAATAGGCTATTGATATTTTACACGAAAGATAATGATTCATACTCGGAACTTTCATTAGAAAGAACTATTATACCCTTTGCACTTCGAACCCTTCTCTTGACCGGCCAAGAAAACATTGCCGTGTATTTCAAACATATAAAGTTATAAACTGACCTCTCTTCGTCATACAAAATTTAATCAATTTAAGTTCTCACATATAACCAGACATAATATAGTATGCTAGTCTTAATATATTGTTATCATACTTTACTGGTATACGAGACCTCATCATGGATGAATCTCACAAGTCAAAATACTACATCCACTCAGGTTCCGACGAAATGTACCACGACCTAAAAAAACTTTACTGGTGGCCAAACATGAAGGCCGACATTTATGAGTTTGTCGGGAAATGTTTGACCTGCTCACAAGTAAAGGCAGAGTACCAAAAGCCGTCAGGATTACTAACCCAACCCGAAATACCCGAATGAAAATGGGAACGTATTACCATGAATTTTATCACCAAACTACCCAAAACATCAACCGGGATAGACATCATCTGGGTCATTGTTGATCGTCTAACTAAATCTGCTCACTTTCTACTGATCAAAGAAACTGACGAGATGAGTACACTCGCGCAGTTATACCGCAAAGAAATAGTGTCACGACATGGAGTGCCTATTTCAATCATCTCAGACCGAGATAGCCATTTCACCTCTCATTTTTGGAAGATTTTGCAAAAAGCCTTGGGAACCAAATTAGATATGAGTACGGCTTATCACCTCCAAACTGATGGACAAAGTGAGAGAACCATCTAAACCCTAGAAGACATGCTACGGGCTTGCGTGACTGACTTCGGAAAAAGGTTGGGATAGACACCTACCTTTGGCCGAGTTTTCCTACAACAACAGCTACCATGCCAGCATTAAGGCAGCACCCTTCGAAGCACTTTACGGTTGAAAGTGAAGATCACCTATCTGTTGGGCCAAAGTTGGAGAGATACAACTTATCGAGCCCGATCTCGTTCACGAGACAACGGAAAAGATAGTGAAGATCAAACAACGCTTGCAAGCTGCCAGAGATAGGCAGAAGAGCTATGCCGACGTAAGAGGAAAACCCATGGAATTCCAAATCGGAGACAAGGTCATGTTAAAAGTATCTCCTTGGAAAGGAATGATACGTTTCGGGAAACGTGGAGAACTAAACCCTAGGTATATTGGTCCATTCAAAATCCTAGAGAGGATAGGACCAGTTGCTTACAAACTTGAACTACCGGAAGAACTTATCCTAGTACATGACACTTTCCATGAATCGAACCTTAAGAAATGCTTGTCTGATGAATCTCTTGTCATCCCTTGGAAAGAGATTCAGCTCGACGACAAACTTGTCTTTACGGAAGAACCCGTGGAGATCATGGACAGGGAGGTCAAACAACTGAAACACAATCGTATCCCCATTGTCAAAGTTCGTTGGGACTCTAAACGAGGACCAGAGTACACTTGGGAACGCGAAGACCAAATCAGCGACAATTATCCACACCTATTCTCCTAGGCATCACCGACAACCATTTTAGGCTTGAATTCCGGGACAAAATTCACTGTAAAGGGTATGTACTGTAACCTCCCGTAATTTTCCCTCATGAATAGTAAATGCTAACTTATGATTTACGAATCATTTCGATATTTAATAACCATTTTTACAGATAACAAAAAAAAATTGTTGTTAGTCGAGATATACCTTTTATAATCACAACGTAGTTGGTGATTACCGTTTACTTTGGAACGAGCTTACACACGAACTTGGATAGTCTAAGTATTGCGAATTAAGTAAAATAATTAAAGTTTATTAAGTAACATATATTTATATATATACAATCCGTTAATTAACCAAATACGTTCAAACAAATTCCCGAGCTCATGAAAATTTACACAAACACTCAGTAACTATTTGGAACTTCGACACAACTTACGAGACAAGCCAAATAGGCTTACAACCCCATTGGGACTCGGCCCATTTTTATTTGAAACCTAATGCACCAAATGGACCCCTTTTTTTTTCTTTTCCTTTCTCGTCTGGCCCAGTCCACACGCAAACATAAGCCCAAAACCAACATAAGCCAATAAACCCTTATGATATTTCGAAACTTAGTCCTAACACCCGTTTGCTTTGCCCCGTTTTCTCCTAAATTTTCCACACGACCTACACGTATTTTTACCTCTCTAGTTTGTCCTTCCAACTGAGAATCGTGAGGACCAAACCATTTTAGATGTCGTGTACGTTTACTCATTCAAAAATGATCAAAGCTTAGCTCGATTTCCATATGACCTCAAAACTTAAAAGCTTATAATTGTCTTTGCTCATGCCTCGTTACACCCTAAACTCATCTCCAAGATTACCAAAATCAATTGTGACATGTTTTTATTTAGTTTTGACTTTCATAAACCCACAAACAAACCAAGACAAAGAGCAATGATGATCCTTTGTTTTTCTTCTTCTCGGATTAACACCACAAGGATGATCCATGTTTAACCACTCCACCATTCCACCCTTGGCCTCAAAGGCAATCATGAGAAGTTCACTTGACCACGTTTTAAAAGGAATTGAGAATTGATCTTCCTCCTTTGTGACAAATGAATTTAATGCAAAACCATGGTTCCTTTATCTTCTCTTTCACGTCTAGAACTCCACAAGGATGAAACACTATGCAACCTTAATCATTCCTACATATTAATCCTATTTCCAACTTTGAACACATGTTTTAAAAGGAAAATGACATTCCTTGTATACCAAATGAAACCAAACGCAAACCATGGAGGTTTTGTTTTCTTCTCCTTATACGGATTATCACAAGGACAATTCATATGCAAATACCATCATCACAACACTATTTCCTCCCTATTACTAGTACCATGTTTAACCTTGGTCACCAAGGGTCTCAATACCCACGTTTTTTAAATGTTCTATATATATATACATGCATGCAACATACGAGCCATGCACACCACCCTCAAACACATATCACTTCACAAAAATTCCTCTAAGTCTCTTTAAGTACGTATAACCTTGGTAAAAGCTTGGGGAGTCTCGAACCAATTTCAAGATAAGCAAACGAGCCCCTTTTGTGACTTTGGTGTACGTAAGATCAAGCCATATTCCTTCCTTGGTCATTCTTAACCTCTACAACTCGTTTCTACTTCCACCATACTTGGTGAGGTGAACAACTAATCCCATTTCATTTTCTCACACGTTTTACTTTTATGCACGACACATTTACTTTCCTTGTTTTTCTCGTTATTCTTAATTATAACGTACATATACTACTAGTAAATCTATAAGTTTAATACGTAATAAACTAAGTTTAGTAAAACCTTTGGCACTAATAATAACGTATAAGCCCCCCTATAGACACGTTTCTAAGTTACCTTGACCCCTACGATTTCAACCCCAACACTTAGAAATATTTTGAGTTTTGAAACTGTTTTATACTTGGTTTTGGTCGACATACTTTGGTCTTGTAAATCCTAATCTAGACACACGACACCTCACTTTTATGGCTCAACCTATTAGTTTACGTGGTAAACTAATGAGCTATGCAACTTACTCACCCCCATACCCTCGTATGAACCCTAGTGTAACACCAAAGCTTGTCGCGTTTTCTAAAACATAAAGATATACGTTTGGGCTTCTAAGCCCATTAAGTCAAAAATAAGCATTTCAAATAAGCTGATCGTATAAGCTATTTCTCAATACTTTTAGAGTCTAAATATAAACCCAAAGCTAAGCCCAAAAGTTTCCCAAACCCAACTGTTTTAAAAACCTTAACGGGCCTTTGTTTAAGCTCATTAAAAGCCCATTAAGCTTGAAATAAGCTCCCTTCTGGAAATAAGCTATTTTATAACTTGAATAAGCTATTTTAGACTT